>CM055901.1:70311739-70657224 GCA_029582155.1 Panopea generosa | reverse complement strand
TCAATTACCATAATACTATGAGAGTGTAGAAAAGAGGTTATTTTACCCACAATTAACATTTTGGAAAATCACCCCCATTTCACTCAAGTCTCTCTTATAGGTGTAACCCCACCATTGATTTTTGTTCTTTATTCTATAGTAAATAATAAAAGTTTGAAGGCTTGTCATTCATAGAGGGTCCCAAATGAAAGAAGTGAAACCTACATTTTACTGTTTGTCAACCTCTGCACTATCAAAATATGATGAGAAAAGTAGGGGTCATGTGTCATATAAGAGATTTTTTTTCTGCTCAGTGTGTACACTGGTGACAAAGTGAAAGTAGACTTCCGAAATCATGAATTCATACCCCAATTTCCAAGCATCATTTTTTTTTTTCTAAATTCACAATTCAAACATGACAATGCTATCAAAATGTTCAAAATACATCAATAATGCCATTCAAATAAAAAAATGAGCATTAAAAATAGGAAAATGCATTTTTAAAGAAGAAGAATTGAGGATTATTTACAACCGCCATTATGCGACTACCCCACGGAAGCACTTCCTTTTTGCAATGGTGGCACTATGCCTATAAGGAAACTCTTTTTTTTTTAATTTCATAATTACCTCATTTTTGCTAAGTACTACCAATTTGAAGTAATACTGCCAAGTTGCAGGCATTAAATACTGAAACTTTTGTCAAAATACCACTTTTTACATGATCATTATATACAGGCGCGAGATGTTGACCGACATGCAATTTTGATGTGTTCGACTAATTTTACCCATAAATTTTTTTTTTTACCTAATTCCATTAAAATTTTTACACCAAAACAGTCTCATGATACACTGAAGACATTATCTTACCAAAATGCATTATTCAATACAATGTACATGCTAAAAATTGCACATTTAAATCATCCAAAATAAAAAATCTTCAAAATTTTGTGATTTTTCATGAAATTTCAATGTAAATATGCACATATATGCTTTATTTGAGGCATACACTTGCCAAAATGAGTTTTTTTATGAAGCAAATGTCTCCAATTTGTCATTTAATACTATGAGAGTGTAGAAAAGAGGTTATTTTACCCACAATTAACATTTTGGAAAATCACCCCCATTTCACTCAAGTCTCTCTTATAGGTGTAACCCCACCATTGATTTTTGTTCTTTATTCTATAGTAAATAATAAAAGTTTGAAGGCTTGTCATTCATAGAGGGTCCCAAATGAAAGAAGTGAAACCTACATTTTACTGTTTGTCAACCTCTGCACTATCAAAATATGATGAGAAAAGTAGGGGTCATGTGTCATATAAGAGATTTTTTTTCTGCTCAGTGTGTACACTGGTGACAAAGTGAAAGTAGACTTCCGAAATCATGAATTCATACCCCAATTTCCAAGCATCATTTTTTTTTTTCTAAATTCACAATTCAAACATGACAATGCTATCAAAATGTTCAAAATACATCAATAATGCCATTCAAATAAAAAAATGAGCATTAAAAATAGGAAAATGCATTTTTAAAGAAGAAGAATTGAGGATTATTTACAACCGCCATTATGCGACTACCCCACGGAAGCACTTCCTTTTTGCAATGGTGGCACTATGCCTATAAGGAAACTCTTTTTTTTTAATTTCATAATTACCTCATTTTTGCTAAGTACTACCAATTTGAAGTAATACTGCCAAGTTGCAGGCATTAAATACTGAAACTTTTGTCAAAATACCACTTTTTACATGATCATTATATACAGGCGCGAGATGTTGACCGACATGCAATTTTGATGTGTTCGACTAATTTTACCCATAAATTTTTTTTTTTACCTAATTCCATTAAAATTTTTACACCAAAACAGTCTCATGATACACTGAAGACATTATCTTACCAAAATGCATTATTCAATACAATGTACATGCTAAAAATTGCACATTTAAATCATCCAAAATAAAAAATCTTCAAAATTTTGTGATTTTTCATGAAATTTCAATGTAAATATGCACATATATGCTTTATTTGAGGCATACACTTGCCAAAATGAGTTTTTTTATGAAGCAAATGTCTCCAATTTGTCATTTAATACTATGAGAGTGTAGAAAAGAGGTTATTTTACCCACAATTAACATTTTGGAAAATCACCCCCATTTCACTCAAGTCTCTCTTATAGGTGTAACCCCACCATTGATTTTTGTTCTTTATTCTATAGTAAATAATAAAAGTTTGAAGGCTTGTCATTCATAGAGGGTCCCAAATGAAAGAAGTGAAACCTACATTTTACTGTTTGTCAACCTCTGCACTATCAAAATATGATGAGAAAAGTAGGGGTCATGTGTCATATAAGAGATTTTTTTTCTGCTCAGTGTGTACACTGGTGACAAAGTGAAAGTAGACTTCCGAAATCATGAATTCATACCCCAATTTCCAAGCATCATTTTTTTTTTTCTAAATTCACAATTCAAACATGACAATGCTATCAAAATGTTCAAAATACATCAATAATGCCATTCAAATAAAAAAATGAGCATTAAAAATAGGAAAATGCATTTTAAAGAAGAAGAATTGAGGATTATTTACAACCGCCATTATGCGACTACCCCACGGAAGCACTTCCTTTTTGCAATGGTGGCACTATGCCTATAAGGAAACTCTTTTTTTTTTAATTTCATAATTACCTCATTTTTGCTAAGTACTACCAATTTGAAGTAATACTGCCAAGTTGCAGGCATTAAATACTGAAACTTTTGTCAAAATACCACTTTTTACATGATCATTATATACAGGCGCGAGATGTTGACCGACATGCAATTTTGATGTGTTCGACTAATTTTACCCATAAATTTTTTTTTTTACCTAATTCCATTAAAATTTTTACACCAAAACAGTCTCATGATACACTGAAGACATTATCTTACCAAAATGCATTATTCAATACAATGTACATGCTAAAAATTGCACATTTAAATCATCCAAAATAAAAAATCTTCAAAATTTTGTGATTTTTCATGAAATTTCAATGTAAATATGCACATATATGCTTTATTTGAGGCATACACTTGCCAAAATGAGTTTTTTTATGAAGCAAATGTCTCCAATTTGTCATTTAATACTATGAGAGTGTAGAAAAGAGGTTATTTTACCCACAATTAACATTTTGGAAAATCACCCCCATTTCACTCAAGTCTCTCTTATAGGTGTAACCCCACCATTGATTTTTGTTCTTTATTCTATAGTAAATAATAAAAGTTTGAAGGCTTGTCATTCATAGAGGGTCCCAAATGAAAGAAGTGAAACCTACATTTTACTGTTTGTCAACCTCTGCACTATCAAAATATGATGAGAAAAGTAGGGGTCATGTGTCATATAAGAGATTTTTTTTCTGCTCAGTGTGTACACTGGTGACAAAGTGAAAGTAGACTTCCGAAATCATGAATTCATACCCCAATTTCCAAGCATCATTTTTTTTTTTCTAAATTCACAATTCAAACATGACAATGCTATCAAAATGTTCAAAATACATCAATAATGCCATTCAAATAAAAAAATGAGCATTAAAAATAGGAAAATGCATTTTTAAAGAAGAAGAATTGAGGATTATTTACAACCGCCATTATGCGACTACCCCACGGAAGCACTTCCTTTTTGCAATGGTGGCACTATGCCTATAAGGAAACTCTTTTTTTTTTAATTTCATAATTACCTCATTTTTGCTAAGTACTACCAATTTGAAGTAATACTGCCAAGTTGCAGGCATTAAATACTGAAACTTTTGTCAAAATACCACTTTTTACATGATCATTATATACAGGCGCGAGATGTTGACCGACATGCAATTTTGATGTGTTCGACTAATTTTACCCATAAATTTTTTTTTTTACCTAATTCCATTAAAATTTTTACACCAAAACAGTCTCATGATACACTGAAGACATTATCTTACCAAAATGCATTATTCAATACAATGTACATGCTAAAAATTGCACATTTAAATCATCCAAAATAAAAAATCTTCAAAATTTTGTGATTTTTCATGAAATTTCAATGTAAATATGCACATATATGCTTTATTTGAGGCATACACTTGCCAAAATGAGTTTTTTTATGAAGCAAATGTCTCCAATTTGTCATTTAATACTATGAGAGTGTAGAAAAGAGGTTATTTTACCCACAATTAACATTTTGGAAAATCACCCCCATTTCACTCAAGTCTCTCTTATAGGTGTAACCCCACCATTGATTTTTGTTCTTTATTCTATAGTAAATAATAAAAGTTTGAAGGCTTGTCATTCATAGAGGGTCCCAAATGAAAGAAGTGAAACCTACATTTTACTGTTTGTCAACCTCTGCACTATCAAAATATGATGAGAAAAGTAGGGGTCATGTGTCATATAAGAGATTTTTTTTCTGCTCAGTGTGTACACTGGTGACAAAGTGAAAGTAGACTTCCGAAATCATGAATTCATACCCCAATTTCCAAGCATCATTTTTTTTTTTCTAAATTCACAATTCAAACATGACAATGCTATCAAAATGTTCAAAATACATCAATAATGCCATTCAAATAAAAAAATGAGCATTAAAAATAGGAAAATGCATTTTTAAAGAAGAAGAATTGAGGATTATTTACAACCGCCATTATGCGACTACCCCACGGAAGCACTTCCTTTTTGCAATGGTGGCACTATGCCTATAAGGAAACTCTTTTTTTTTTAATTTCATAATTACCTCATTTTTGCTAAGTACTACCAATTTGAAGTAATACTGCCAAGTTGCAGGCATTAAATACTGAAACTTTTGTCAAAATACCACTTTTTACATGATCATTATATACAGGCGCGAGATGTTGACCGACATGCAATTTTGATGTGTTCGACTAATTTTACCCATAAATTTTTTTTTTTACCTAATTCCATTAAAATTTTTACACCAAAACAGTCTCATGATACACTGAAGACATTATCTTACCAAAATGCATTATTCAATACAATGTACATGCTAAAAATTGCACATTTAAATCATCCAAAATAAAAAATCTTCAAAATTTTGTGATTTTTCATGAAATTTCAATGTAAATATGCACATATATGCTTTATTTGAGGCATACACTTGCCAAAATGAGTTTTTTTATGAAGCAAATGTCTCCAATTTGTCATTTAATACTATGAGAGTGTAGAAAAGAGGTTATTTTACCCACAATTAACATTTTGGAAAATCACCCCCATTTCACTCAAGTCTCTCTTATAGGTGTAACCCCACCATTGATTTTTGTTCTTTATTCTATAGTAAATAATAAAAGTTTGAAGGCTTGTCATTCATAGAGGGTCCCAAATGAAAGAAGTGAAACCTACATTTTACTGTTTGTCAACCTCTGCACTATCAAAATATGATGAGAAAAGTAGGGGTCATGTGTCATATAAGAGATTTTTTTTCTGCTCAGTGTGTACACTGGTGACAAAGTGAAAGTAGACTTCCGAAATCATGAATTCATACCCCAATTTCCAAGCATCATTTTTTTTTTTCTAAATTCACAATTCAAACATGACAATGCTATCAAAATGTTCAAAATACATCAATAATGCCATTCAAATAAAAAAATGAGCATTAAAAATAGGAAAATGCATTTTTAAAGAAGAAGAATTGAGGATTATTTACAACCGCCATTATGCGACTACCCCACGGAAGCACTTCCTTTTTGCAATGGTGGCACTATGCCTATAAGGAAACTCTTTTTTTTTTAATTTCATAATTACCTCATTTTTGCTAAGTACTACCAATTTGAAGTAATACTGCCAAGTTGCAGGCATTAAATACTGAAACTTTTGTCAAAATACCACTTTTTACATGATCATTATATACAGGCGCGAGATGTTGACCGACATGCAATTTTGATGTGTTCGACTAATTTTACCCATAAATTTTTTTTTTTACCTAATTCCATTAAAATTTTTACACCAAAACAGTCTCATGATACACTGAAGACATTATCTTACCAAAATGCATTATTCAATACAATGTACATGCTAAAAATTGCACATTTAAATCATCCAAAATAAAAAATCTTCAAAATTTTGTGATTTTTCATGAAATTTCAATGTAAATATGCACATATATGCTTTATTTGAGGCATACACTTGCCAAAATGAGTTTTTTTATGAAGCAAATGTCTCCAATTTGTCATTTAATACTATGAGAGTGTAGAAAAGAGGTTATTTTACCCACAATTAACATTTTGGAAAATCACCCCCATTTCACTCAAGTCTCTCTTATAGGTGTAACCCCACCATTGATTTTTGTTCTTTATTCTATAGTAAATAATAAAAGTTTGAAGGCTTGTCATTCATAGAGGGTCCCAAATGAAAGAAGTGAAACCTACATTTTACTGTTTGTCAACCTCTGCACTATCAAAATATGATGAGAAAAGTAGGGGTCATGTGTCATATAAGAGATTTTTTTTCTGCTCAGTGTGTACACTGGTGACAAAGTGAAAGTAGACTTCCGAAATCATGAATTCATACCCCAATTTCCAAGCATCATTTTTTTTTTTCTAAATTCACAATTCAAACATGACAATGCTATCAAAATGTTCAAAATACATCAATAATGCCATTCAAATAAAAAAATGAGCATTAAAAATAGGAAAATGCATTTTTAAAGAAGAAGAATTGAGGATTATTTACAACCGCCATTATGCGACTACCCCACGGAAGCACTTCCTTTTTGCAATGGTGGCACTATGCCTATAAGGAAACTCTTTTTTTTTTAATTTCATAATTACCTCATTTTTGCTAAGTACTACCAATTTGAAGTAATACTGCCAAGTTGCAGGCATTAAATACTGAAACTTTTGTCAAAATACCACTTTTTACATGATCATTATATACAGGCGCGAGATGTTGACCGACATGCAATTTTGATGTGTTCGACTAATTTTACCCATAAATTTTTTTTTTTACCTAATTCCATTAAAATTTTTACACCAAAACAGTCTCATGATACACTGAAGACATTATCTTACCAAAATGCATTATTCAATACAATGTACATGCTAAAAATTGCACATTTAAATCATCCAAAATAAAAAATCTTCAAAATTTTGTGATTTTTCATGAAATTTCAATGTAAATATGCACATATATGCTTTATTTGAGGCATACACTTGCCAAAATGAGTTTTTTTATGAAGCAAATGTCTCCAATTTGTCATTTAATACTATGAGAGTGTAGAAAAGAGGTTATTTTACCCACAATTAACATTTTGGAAAATCACCCCCATTTCACTCAAGTCTCTCTTATAGGTGTAACCCCACCATTGATTTTTGTTCTTTATTCTATAGTAAATAATAAAAGTTTGAAGGCTTGTCATTCATAGAGGGTCCCAAATGAAAGAAGTGAAACCTACATTTTACTGTTTGTCAACCTCTGCACTATCAAAATATGATGAGAAAAGTAGGGGTCATGTGTCATATAAGAGATTTTTTTTCTGCTCAGTGTGTACACTGGTGACAAAGTGAAAGTAGACTTCCGAAATCATGAATTCATACCCCAATTTCCAAGCATCATTTTTTTTTTTCTAAATTCACAATTCAAACATGACAATGCTATCAAAATGTTCAAAATACATCAATAATGCCATTCAAATAAAAAAATGAGCATTAAAAATAGGAAAATGCATTTTTAAAGAAGAAGAATTGAGGATTATTTACAACCGCCATTATGCGACTACCCCACGGAAGCACTTCCTTTTTGCAATGGTGGCACTATGCCTATAAGGAAACTCTTTTTTTTTTAATTTCATAATTACCTCATTTTTGCTAAGTACTACCAATTTGAAGTAATACTGCCAAGTTGCAGGCATTAAATACTGAAACTTTTGTCAAAATACCACTTTTTACATGATCATTATATACAGGCGCGAGATGTTGACCGACATGCAATTTTGATGTGTTCGACTAATTTTACCCATAAATTTTTTTTTTTACCTAATTCCATTAAAATTTTTACACCAAAACAGTCTCATGATACACTGAAGACATTATCTTACCAAAATGCATTATTCAATACAATGTACATGCTAAAAATTGCACATTTAAATCATCCAAAATAAAAAATCTTCAAAATTTTGTGATTTTTCATGAAATTTCAATGTAAATATGCACATATATGCTTTATTTGAGGCATACACTTGCCAAAATGAGTTTTTTTATGAAGCAAATGTCTCCAATTTGTCATTTAATACTATGAGAGTGTAGAAAAGAGGTTATTTTACCCACAATTAACATTTTGGAAAATCACCCCCATTTCACTCAAGTCTCTCTTATAGGTGTAACCCCACCATTGATTTTTGTTCTTTATTCTATAGTAAATAATAAAAGTTTGAAGGCTTGTCATTCATAGAGGGTCCCAAATGAAAGAAGTGAAACCTACATTTTACTGTTTGTCAACCTCTGCACTATCAAAATATGATGAGAAAAGTAGGGGTCATGTGTCATATAAGAGATTTTTTTTCTGCTCAGTGTGTACACTGGTGACAAAGTGAAAGTAGACTTCCGAAATCATGAATTCATACCCCAATTTCCAAGCATCATTTTTTTTTTTCTAAATTCACAATTCAAACATGACAATGCTATCAAAATGTTCAAAATACATCAATAATGCCATTCAAATAAAAAAATGAGCATTAAAAATAGGAAAATGCATTTTTAAAGAAGAAGAATTGAGGATTATTTACAACCGCCATTATGCGACTACCCCACGGAAGCACTTCCTTTTTGCAATGGTGGCACTATGCCTATAAGGAAACTCTTTTTTTTTTAATTTCATAATTACCTCATTTTTGCTAAGTACTACCAATTTGAAGTAATACTGCCAAGTTGCAGGCATTAAATACTGAAACTTTTGTCAAAATACCACTTTTTACATGATCATTATATACAGGCGCGAGATGTTGACCGACATGCAATTTTGATGTGTTCGACTAATTTTACCCATAAATTTTTTTTTTTACCTAATTCCATTAAAATTTTTACACCAAAACAGTCTCATGATACACTGAAGACATTATCTTACCAAAATGCATTATTCAATACAATGTACATGCTAAAAATTGCACATTTAAATCATCCAAAATAAAAAATCTTCAAAATTTTGTGATTTTTCATGAAATTTCAATGTAAATATGCACATATATGCTTTATTTGAGGCATACACTTGCCAAAATGAGTTTTTTTATGAAGCAAATGTCTCCAATTTGTCATTTAATACTATGAGAGTGTAGAAAAGAGGTTATTTTACCCACAATTAACATTTTGGAAAATCACCCCCATTTCACTCAAGTCTCTCTTATAGGTGTAACCCCACCATTGATTTTTGTTCTTTATTCTATAGTAAATAATAAAAGTTTGAAGGCTTGTCATTCATAGAGGGTCCCAAATGAAAGAAGTGAAACCTACATTTTACTGTTTGTCAACCTCTGCACTATCAAAATATGATGAGAAAAGTAGGGGTCATGTGTCATATAAGAGATTTTTTTTCTGCTCAGTGTGTACACTGGTGACAAAGTGAAAGTAGACTTCCGAAATCATGAATTCATACCCCAATTTCCAAGCATCATTTTTTTTTTTCTAAATTCACAATTCAAACATGACAATGCTATCAAAATGTTCAAAATACATCAATAATGCCATTCAAATAAAAAAATGAGCATTAAAAATAGGAAAATGCATTTTTAAAGAAGAAGAATTGAGGATTATTTACAACCGCCATTATGCGACTACCCCACGGAAGCACTTCCTTTTTGCAATGGTGGCACTATGCCTATAAGGAAACTCTTTTTTTTTTAATTTCATAATTACCTCATTTTTGCTAAGTACTACCAATTTGAAGTAATACTGCCAAGTTGCAGGCATTAAATACTGAAACTTTTGTCAAAATACCACTTTTTACATGATCATTATATACAGGCGCGAGATGTTGACCGACATGCAATTTTGATGTGTTCGACTAATTTTACCCATAAATTTTTTTTTTTACCTAATTCCATTAAAATTTTTACACCAAAACAGTCTCATGATACACTGAAGACATTATCTTACCAAAATGCATTATTCAATACAATGTACATGCTAAAAATTGCACATTTAAATCATCCAAAATAAAAAATCTTCAAAATTTTGTGATTTTTCATGAAATTTCAATGTAAATATGCACATATATGCTTTATTTGAGGCATACACTTGCCAAAATGAGTTTTTTTATGAAGCAAATGTCTCCAATTTGTCATTTAATACTATGAGAGTGTAGAAAAGAGGTTATTTTACCCACAATTAACATTTTGGAAAATCACCCCCATTTCACTCAAGTCTCTCTTATAGGTGTAACCCCACCATTGATTTTTGTTCTTTATTCTATAGTAAATAATAAAAGTTTGAAGGCTTGTCATTCATAGAGGGTCCCAAATGAAAGAAGTGAAACCTACATTTTACTGTTTGTCAACCTCTGCACTATCAAAATATGATGAGAAAAGTAGGGGTCATGTGTCATATAAGAGATTTTTTTTCTGCTCAGTGTGTACACTGGTGACAAAGTGAAAGTAGACTTCCGAAATCATGAATTCATACCCCAATTTCCAAGCATCATTTTTTTTTTTCTAAATTCACAATTCAAACATGACAATGCTATCAAAATGTTCAAAATACATCAATAATGCCATTCAAATAAAAAAATGAGCATTAAAAATAGGAAAATGCATTTTTAAAGAAGAAGAATTGAGGATTATTTACAACCGCCATTATGCGACTACCCCACGGAAGCACTTCCTTTTTGCAATGGTGGCACTATGCCTATAAGGAAACTCTTTTTTTTTTAATTTCATAATTACCTCATTTTTGCTAAGTACTACCAATTTGAAGTAATACTGCCAAGTTGCAGGCATTAAATACTGAAACTTTTGTCAAAATACCACTTTTTACATGATCATTATATACAGGCGCGAGATGTTGACCGACATGCAATTTTGATGTGTTCGACTAATTTTACCCATAAATTTTTTTTTTTACCTAATTCCATTAAAATTTTTACACCAAAACAGTCTCATGATACACTGAAGACATTATCTTACCAAAATGCATTATTCAATACAATGTACATGCTAAAAATTGCACATTTAAATCATCCAAAATAAAAAATCTTCAAAATTTTGTGATTTTTCATGAAATTTCAATGTAAATATGCACATATATGCTTTATTTGAGGCATACACTTGCCAAAATGAGTTTTTTTATGAAGCAAATGTCTCCAATTTGTCATTTAATACTATGAGAGTGTAGAAAAGAGGTTATTTTACCCACAATTAACATTTTGGAAAATCACCCCCATTTCACTCAAGTCTCTCTTATAGGTGTAACCCCACCATTGATTTTTGTTCTTTATTCTATAGTAAATAATAAAAGTTTGAAGGCTTGTCATTCATAGAGGGTCCCAAATGAAAGAAGTGAAACCTACATTTTACTGTTTGTCAACCTCTGCACTATCAAAATATGATGAGAAAAGTAGGGGTCATGTGTCATATAAGAGATTTTTTTTCTGCTCAGTGTGTACACTGGTGACAAAGTGAAAGTAGACTTCCGAAATCATGAATTCATACCCCAATTTCCAAGCATCATTTTTTTTTTTCTAAATTCACAATTCAAACATGACAATGCTATCAAAATGTTCAAAATACATCAATAATGCCATTCAAATAAAAAAATGAGCATTAAAAATAGGAAAATGCATTTTTAAAGAAGAAGAATTGAGGATTATTTACAACCGCCATTATGCGACTACCCCACGGAAGCACTTCCTTTTTGCAATGGTGGCACTATGCCTATAAGGAAACTCTTTTTTTTTTAATTTCATAATTACCTCATTTTTGCTAAGTACTACCAATTTGAAGTAATACTGCCAAGTTGCAGGCATTAAATACTGAAACTTTTGTCAAAATACCACTTTTTACATGATCATTATATACAGGCGCGAGATGTTGACCGACATGCAATTTTGATGTGTTCGACTAATTTTACCCATAAATTTTTTTTTTTACCTAATTCCATTAAAATTTTTACACCAAAACAGTCTCATGATACACTGAAGACATTATCTTACCAAAATGCATTATTCAATACAATGTACATGCTAAAAATTGCACATTTAAATCATCCAAAATAAAAAATCTTCAAAATTTTGTGATTTTTCATGAAATTTCAATGTAAATATGCACATATATGCTTTATTTGAGGCATACACTTGCCAAAATGAGTTTTTTTATGAAGCAAATGTCTCCAATTTGTCATTTAATACTATGAGAGTGTAGAAAAGAGGTTATTTTACCCACAATTAACATTTTGGAAAATCACCCCCATTTCACTCAAGTCTCTCTTATAGGTGTAACCCCACCATTGATTTTTGTTCTTTATTCTATAGTAAATAATAAAAGTTTGAAGGCTTGTCATTCATAGAGGGTCCCAAATGAAAGAAGTGAAACCTACATTTTACTGTTTGTCAACCTCTGCACTATCAAAATATGATGAGAAAAGTAGGGGTCATGTGTCATATAAGAGATTTTTTTTCTGCTCAGTGTGTACACTGGTGACAAAGTGAAAGTAGACTTCCGAAATCATGAATTCATACCCCAATTTCCAAGCATCATTTTTTTTTTTCTAAATTCACAATTCAAACATGACAATGCTATCAAAATGTTCAAAATACATCAATAATGCCATTCAAATAAAAAAATGAGCATTAAAAATAGGAAAATGCATTTTTAAAGAAGAAGAATTGAGGATTATTTACAACCGCCATTATGCGACTACCCCACGGAAGCACTTCCTTTTTGCAATGGTGGCACTATGCCTATAAGGAAACTCTTTTTTTTTTAATTTCATAATTACCTCATTTTTGCTAAGTACTACCAATTTGAAGTAATACTGCCAAGTTGCAGGCATTAAATACTGAAACTTTTGTCAAAATACCACTTTTTACATGATCATTATATACAGGCGCGAGATGTTGACCGACATGCAATTTTGATGTGTTCGACTAATTTTACCCATAAATTTTTTTTTTTACCTAATTCCATTAAAATTTTTACACCAAAACAGTCTCATGATACACTGAAGACATTATCTTACCAAAATGCATTATTCAATACAATGTACATGCTAAAAATTGCACATTTAAATCATCCAAAATAAAAAATCTTCAAAATTTTGTGATTTTTCATGAAATTTCAATGTAAATATGCACATATATGCTTTATTTGAGGCATACACTTGCCAAAATGAGTTTTTTTATGAAGCAAATGTCTCCAATTTGTCATTTAATACTATGAGAGTGTAGAAAAGAGGTTATTTTACCCACAATTAACATTTTGGAAAATCACCCCCATTTCACTCAAGTCTCTCTTATAGGTGTAACCCCACCATTGATTTTTGTTCTTTATTCTATAGTAAATAATAAAAGTTTGAAGGCTTGTCATTCATAGAGGGTCCCAAATGAAAGAAGTGAAACCTACATTTTACTGTTTGTCAACCTCTGCACTATCAAAATATGATGAGAAAAGTAGGGGTCATGTGTCATATAAGAGATTTTTTTTCTGCTCAGTGTGTACACTGGTGACAAAGTGAAAGTAGACTTCCGAAATCATGAATTCATACCCCAATTTCCAAGCATCATTTTTTTTTTTCTAAATTCACAATTCAAACATGACAATGCTATCAAAATGTTCAAAATACATCAATAATGCCATTCAAATAAAAAAATGAGCATTAAAAATAGGAAAATGCATTTTTAAAGAAGAAGAATTGAGGATTATTTACAACCGCCATTATGCGACTACCCCACGGAAGCACTTCCTTTTTGCAATGGTGGCACTATGCCTATAAACCCATTTCAAGGCCAAACACAAAATGGCGGAATGATATGAAAACAAATTAACAGATTTAAAGTAACTCTTTATGACATTTCTGAAAAGTTGTTTTACAATGGTAATATCAAAATCAAAGCAGACATCTACTGTATTGTACTGACCACTAGACGAAAAAGTTTTAGCCATTATCTTGGAGAACACTTTGGGGTTGTGCGATAAAGCCAATTATATGGTGATGGTGATTTGGTGAACCGGAAGAAAAAGGAGTTCAGTGAGGTATAGTACATATTTCACATCTCCAAGCTGCCTTTTCACTATTTGTATTTATGCTGATCATGAGACGTCGTAATGGGCATCACTTCGGATATCCAAATTGTAACCATACCTTAATCAATCAGACTACCACAACTGACTAGGCTGCAACAAATTAAGATTCCCATATTGATACTGCTGTCTCCGTAGAACTAATTATTACCACCAACTAATAAATTATCATTTTTTGGCAAATTTTAATGTAAAATTTCGACATATGCAGAGCTTGAAAAATCTATTAAAAGCTAATCATCCTTTCTTTCCAGCATTTTAAAGTTACTGCTTAAAATCAAAGAATTATTAAGTTTCTTAAATCGCTTAAATCTTACTCAACTGACAAAATGTTCACTTGTCATGGCAAGCAAAGTGTGGAATTTTCCAGCCCTGGTATGAAATATTTCACAGAAATTATATTAAAACATTCTAAGATTAATTCCTTAACATTTCGATGCACGTTTGTTAAGACATCTTGACCCCTAGACATTTCAACCCCTTGACATCTCGACCCTTCATTATCAGTTTCTAATGATTCTCGGTTGTCTTAACAATCAAGGGTCAGAATGTTGTTGGGCCGAGATGTCCGACAGCCATTTATAGACATCTGGCCTATATATGTAGGGATATAAAATAATGTGGTACGCACTTCAAAGTCACACATGATATTTTTTTTCCAGTCAATATTACTGGGCAGTATTAAAAATTATTGACTGAAGGTTATGGGAAATTAAAATAGAGACATAAACTGAGGTATAATAATAATTATACCAAATACTAACACAAATTATCCAATACTAGTAAACTAATGCCAGTACAACCACATACTATCCAATACTAGTGAATAAATGCCAATACTACCACAAATTATCCAATACTAGTAAACTAATGCCAATTCAACCACATAATATCCAATACTAGTGAATAAATGCCAATACTACCACTTAATATCCAATACTAATAAACTAATGCCAATACTATCACATAATATCCAATATTAGTAAATTAATGCCAATACTACCACATAATATCAAGTCTAGTAAATTAATGCCAATACCACCATATAATATTCAATACTAGTAAATTAATGCCCAATACTAGCACATATTATTTTCATTTTCAGGTTTTTTTTGTAATAAATATTCACTGATACTGCAACACTCCCTCGCAAGTTTTATGTGCAGTGACATTGTACTGACAAAACAAGATGGCATTATTCGACATTAACTCACGTCCGACCGACCGAGTCTAGTAAAAATTTGGTCTTGTCATGCTCTACTAGAGCGTAGGTAGCCTGACTGGTCATGTAAAGCACCAAAACTTGAGCTTAGAATGTTTATCATTGAATCAATAAAAATGCACCTGCTGACAAGCATGTAATATCATTGATTATTGATAATTTGTAGCATTATGCTGGATGCAAAAAACACTTAACATAGTACTACTAAGCAGCCCTAACTAAGTGGCATAACTCTAACCTGTTCTAATGAAGCAATATATTAAGCAGCGTAACTCTTCTGGGTATAATCAGCTATACCATTGGCTTCAGTTATTTCTATATTTTACAACATTAGAAGACCAATTTATGATTTATTGATACTAACGATATTGGTCTGGGCTAGTGGAAGTTTGGTCAGGTCTAGTAGTTTTTGTGAGTTACTAACCCTGTGGTCTAAATACGAAATTAAGGGTCAGCCCACTTACTGGGGTATGACAGTCATAGTCTAGGAGTAGAGCATCTGCTTCACATACGGAAGATCGAGGGTTCGATCCCTAGCCGAATCTTGCCGAGGACTTGAAAAATAGAAATAGAGGTTTCGTTTCCTTGCTTGGTGCTCAGCATTTAGAGGATAGTTCTAGTCCTGGTGTCGGTATAATGTGACTGGGTGGGGTATCAAACCATGTGTCTGTGGCATGATACTCCCAATGTGGCAGCGCTGGGAATACTGCCTCAAGTAGACACCATAGCGATATAAATGAAAAATTGTTTAAAGCAATGCTAAACACCATACGACAACAACTTGCTGGGGTTTAGTTTCACGTCTTTTGAGCTATTGACTTATTTTTTCTTTTTAGGCACATTTCTGTTGATAAAAGAAGATGCTGCTGACGTGACCGTTGGACAGTTGATAATACATGGACACAATTCAGTATTAAAGATGAGTGCCAATATAAAGTATTCACCGTTACCCACACAGTCAGAATCAGATGCACCACTTCAGCTTAAAAAAAGCAAGTTTGCCTGTCCAAAAGTATCGAGATTTAAACTGCTGTCTTTTGCAGTTGTAATCACCATCTCTTTAGTGCTTGTTATACTGTCATGCTTTCATTCAAGTTGCTTCATACATCCATCTGTTTGTGATTTGAATAGAGACCAACCGCAGTTATCCGAAGGCAAGGGAAAGAACCAGATAATTTTTTCCCACATGAAGCGACGTCTACCTCAGTGTATCATTATAGGAGCACGGAAAGCGGGTACTCGTGCTTTAATCACATATTTAAACATTCATCCTGATGTTGTTACCAAAGGTGAGGAGTTGCACTTTTTTGATGATGACTACTTTTATAATCAGTCCTTAGAATCGTATCGTAAGAAAATGCCTCCAAGCTATGACGGTCAGCTTACCGTGGAGAAAACGCCAGCATACTTCACGGAGTTGGAAGTTCCAGAGAGGGTGTACAGAATGAACAGAACTATCAAGCTTTTATTGATACTCCGCGACCCTGTAGAGAGGGCATTGTCAGACTATCTGCAAATTGCGGAAAATAAGGCATCCAAAAATAAACCCGTGGCATCATTCGAGGAGCACTGTTTGGACAAAAGTGGGAGGATTAACAAGAGTTACAAGGCTATCAGCAGGTCTGTGTATCACCGACATTTAGAACGATGGCTTGAATTATTTGACATGAGTCAGATACATATTATTGACAGCGAGGATCTTGTGAATAACCCAGCTGCAGTGATGATGGATGTTGAGGACTTTCTTCAGCTAGAGCACAAAATAAAACCCAGTCATTTTTTCTTCAGTGAAGAAAAGGGGTTTTATTGTGTAAAAATGGATACAGTGCTGAAATGTTTGGGCGATAATAAAGGTCGTCAGCATCCTGTTATAAATGAAGATGTTCGGAAGAAACTGGTAAACTATTTCGCACCACACAATCGCAAACTTTTCAACTTAATTGGACGTACCTTCGACTGGGCAATGGAGTAAATTACAAATCATATGATATTGTGCATTGTTTTGCTGTAATTTATTTTTGATATCATTTGGCAATTTTTTAAACTTACTGTTAATATTTTTGTTATTTTATATTGAGTAAAGTTGACAATTTTTTATACTTAACATTTAAATTAGTCAAATAGCCATTATTTTTCAGTTGGGTAGGTAGGTACCTGAGTTTTTTTGACATATTTTGATTTTGCAGTCATTTTTAAAAAAAAATGAACAGAAATCATAAAAATTCTACGCTTTGAAAACCAACAAAGATGTTTGGGTAGCTTAAATTTTTAGTGAGTAGATAGGAACATGACAAATACATTTTTTTAAGGACGGCCTAAATTTTGTTCTGTTTTGACAAGTAGGCTGCTTCTTGTTGATAAAGGTGATACATACAAAATTCACATACAGCCAGTTTTGCAACAAATAATTAATGGTGTGCTTTTCCATTCTTCCCAAAGAGATTATTTTGTTTCTGTTAGCGTTAGCTCACCTGTCAGAACCAACTTCTCACGGTAACATGAAATACTTTACAGCAGTATAATATGATCTTTTTTAAAAAAGAAAACAGTTTCAGTTGGAAGTGTAGATTGTTTTTACTATATAATAAAAGAAAAAACTTTTTTTTTTTATAATAGATTTTCTGCAGGTCAGAGGCTTGGACTGAAGGGATATACATACTGTACTGTACATGTACTGGAGACTATCTGTATAAACAGTGATGGGGTTTTTATTAATGTTTTATGTATTTCATTGTTTGAAAGAAGAAATTTTAAATTTATAAACATTTTTTGTTTTTAAAGTTATTTAAAGCATTATCAATGTTAAAAATCATGCATGTTCATGGAGATTTCTAATTATGTTTAAACTTTATATTAATTGCAGTTAAAATTTTATTAATGAATTTACTTTTACATGCAAAGTCGTGCCTGCTTGGTATAATGATATGTAACATGTCGCGAAATTGGTGAGAGTTTCACCATTTTACTATGAATCTGAAGATGACATAGTTCAGAAAAAGAGTAAGTGGCCCACACCTTTTTTTAAGGGAAAAAACCATGCACGTTGTTCAGAATTTGTGGGGTTTTTTTTTCACATTCAACAATAGAAACGGTTAATGGTTTAATATAATACTGGTCATATAATGACAAACATCTTCCTCAATTTAAAACTTCAACTAAAGTTTGAAACATATCTCTATAATGAATTGTTTTCTAAAATTCAGTAAATGCACTGCAGCTGTGTCATTTACTCCTTACTTTACAGAGATATGGCAGTTTTACCTTTCCTATACCAGATATACATAGATGGAAACATATGTCAATAAACCAATACCCAGCTGATAAAGTTTCTGCACTATCCTCATAGGGGATATTTAAAAATATATACTGATTACACACAAAGTTCATTTAAGTCATTATTTCAGAAATAAATATTGATTTTACACTTTTTGTGTGTGTAAAATTTGTTGCAATTTAAATTTTCTTTCTGGTGATATAAAAAGTATTATTCTTTGGCAATTGAATAATGAGATATATTGTTAGAAACTAATTTAAATAGATTTTGTTTCATTCCTTTTTTTTTTTTAAAATTCAACACTAGTTTATATATCTTGCTTATAAAGTCAATATTTCTGCAAGATGTTTTGATTTTACACTTTTTATCTTAATGTAAACTTTGTTGAATATTAAATTATCTTTGTGATGATAAAAAAATAATAATTCTATGACAATGGAATACAAAGACACCCCCTCCCCAACTTCTAATCCCCGAAGCCATAAGGGTAGCACACAAGATCCGGTAGCACACAAGATCCGGTAGCACACAAGATCCGATACAAATAATCTCAATCAAAACAAACATTGAATTATTACAATGATCACAATCAGTATGCATGATTTTTCAAAAATATAAAAAATAGACCGCTGTACATTTTCAGAAAATACAGATCATCCTGGAAAATTCCATGACCTCCCGTGATCACTGGCATGTGTATTTACAATTGGACGCTATTTTTAAATGTAACCTATGGTGTCATGCATAATTTTACTGTGCGCACTGCAATGCTACACGAATATCAACAATAAACAACTGATCCTTAAAAAATAAATATATATTGTTTTTACGATTGAAAATGTGGAGATTTTTGTTATTCCCGCGTAAGTCTGGACAATTCAATGACCTTGTGTGATCACTGATAAATTGAAATGTATTGTTTTAGCAATTGAAAATGTGGAGATTTTTGTTATTTGGGGCGTAAGTCTGGTCAATTGATAACCTCGCATGACCCTATTTCCGATTGGTCGCTATATTTAATTCTAACCTCTAATGTCATGCATAATTAAACTGTGCGAAATGCAATGCTACACAAATATAAACATCTGGTTCTTGAAAAATAAATTGAAATGTGCTGCTTTTGCGATTTAAATTGGGGATATTTGTGTTATTCCCACGTAAGTCTGGTCAATTAAATGACCTCACATGGTCACTGATATGACACTTTATACAAATAGACACTATTTTTATAAAATCTTTAAATAGTTACCATATGATGTCTTGCATAAATTTACTTTGTGATATGTTACGCTATACGATCTCTGAAAAATAAATAGGCGAACCGGGCGTGTTTTTCGTGAAAAGGGCCCTTTTTACCGGAAAGGTATTTTTTTAGCAAAAGGGTAAAATGACTGGGCACTTTTTAACCATAGGGAAAAAAATCAGCGAGAGGAAGACGCCTTTAAGTGACGTCTGCTATAGAAGGAAAAAAAACCTGGTCATCAATCACTAACTTGAACTAGTAAATGACAGGTGCTGAGTCAGCATGTAGGTTTATCTTTGGAGGCAGGCACCACACATATATTGTACCTAGCTACATTCTGTTTTGGGGGAAGTAATTTTCCATCCATTTAGATGTTTTCGAATTGACTGTTCGGTGATTGAATACTGGTAATAAACAGGTTGTGTCAGAGTAAGCGGGCATCAAAAAAATCTCAAGATCTGATGATGTAAACAGATCTATGAAATGTCACTAGTTGGTTTTACCTCATCGTGAATTTTTTTAAATGAATTGTCATTGTTGCTCTATTTATTTTAAATTGGTAATAGAGTGTGCACCTCTAAAGAGGAAGGTTGTGGAGTTGATCCCCAGCCAGGACATACCAAAGACTTAAATAATGGTACTAGAAGCTTCCTGGCTTGGTGCTCAGTATTTAGAGGATAATTCTAGGTCTGATTGACCTTAGTTTGAGTGTCAGTATATTATGACTGGGTGTAGTATCATATCATGCATCTGTGTACTCCAGTGTGGCACACCGCAGCGCTCGGGATACCATCTCCAGCAGACACCATAGCAATATAATTGTTAAAAGCGATGCTAAACACCATACAACATTCAGCTACATCTCAAATTGGTACATATTACTCTTTATCATAAGAGCTTGCATGGGGTAATGTTCATGAGCGGTGGCCCTTTTATAAAAAAAATGCCTTTTTATCAATATCCTCTCCATTACCGTACTCAAACAATCTTTTTTTAACTCTTTGCATATCAGTAGACTTTGCATGGAATTGAAATTCAGCTCCACTTGCTTTAAATAAATAATTGTGGCCCTTTTTTAAATTAAAAAACTGCATTTGTATTAACTTTAGATGTATGTCGCTTTATTTACCATCGAATTGCAATAACTGGAAAACTTAAACAAATATCTACAATTTTACAGATTTGTACACAAGGTTGCTATTTCTTACATGGAAATGTATTTCAGACTCTCATATAATAATATACAGGAGTTATGTCTCCTTATTCATTGTTATGGGTTCTAATTGATAATATATCCCTAAAGATATTTAGATAAAATTTTGTATATAAATAGATACCTTACTGAAAAAGAAAGCTTTTGGTTGGTTTTGAGGAAAATATCAAGGTCCTGGCCACTGTTTCTTATATAGAAAACAGTTTCCCCCAAATACCTGGTTTCTCCTTGATAAATTCCATCTACAAACATAGTTTACAGTACTGGCAACTGGCTTTGTATTCCATTTTAATATTATATGAGTTGTACCCCTTGTAAATATATAAAATTATATTTTCATTGTATTATTGCTAAATAACCTCACCTATATTCTTTTCAATATTGAATTCTTTGCGCTTTGCTATTATTAATGTTTTAGAATAATCGAGTGTGTGGTCCTTGTTTTTTTTTTGTTTTTTTTTGTGTTCTGCACATTTGCTTTTGACTGAAATTAATGTTTTAGCGTAATATATTATCATGTTACTTTTGAGATAAGCTAAATTAATTATAAAGGAAAAATGTTTTTTTTTTTTTTTAAAAATATTTTCCAGGCCAGTTTATTGTTATGTCTTTGATATTAATGTAAAATTAATATTTATATTCATTAAACATATTTTTATTTGAATTTTTTTAATATTGTTTTTTTTGTATTTTTTCTCTGAAACTGTGACAAAACCTTTATCTTTACTGTATGATTTTATGAAGATCGGTGGAATAATTTGGAAATTCTTTAAAAAGAAAAAATAAATTGTGCCCAGGTTAATGAACTTAACATGCACTTCATAATTATGGTAGTTGCAACTCCGAAGCAGGTTTCTTACAAGACCTGATGAAAGTAAAGCATGTGTAACTCTATTAGAGTTTTCCGAAATAGAGTTTGGTGAAAATGAATGAAAATTGCCATGTATGTGCTTTAATATTTTAAGCTCGCCAGGACGAAGTCTAAGGAGAGCTATTGTCATGACCCCGGCGTTGTCGTCGTCGTTGTCATCTGTAGACACCCAGGTTAAACTTTTGCGTACAAGTTTCAGATATCTATGCAACCACTCATTGGATATCAATGAAACTTTGCATGTGTGTTTACCATCATCAGTGAAACACACAGAGATAAGAACCATAACTCTGGATTGCATTTTGGCACAGTAATGGCCCTTTTTGGACTTAGACTCCCAGAGGTGAGCTTTGTTGGTCTTCTGACAACTCTTGTTTTTCATTTTGATCAAAGAAAAATGACAGCAAATCAACATTTTGAGTATTTTGTCTTATTCTGTGCAGTAGTTAACATAATAATAGCGTTAAAGAATGTGAAATCATTATGATGAGTTTGTTAACACTCAAACCTCCTTCATCTGATTATAACTGAAAATAGGAGTTAAACCTACATATTTCAAGGTTGTCCGTTTTTGTCATAGCAAGCATTGCATATTTCAATTCAGAAGAATCCTTTGGTTCATTATTATGTATATTTACATTTATTGCTGTCATTTATATATATTTTCAGGTAATAATACCATCAATTCATTGGTTGTTTTACAGCGATCATCTGTTTTCGGGTGACAGGGTTGCAAAATATATTTATGCCGCTTTGAAAAGTTTAACCTTTGAATATTTTTATTAAATAACGTTTTAATGTACATAGTTATGTATATTGGTGACTTTTACCATTATTAATCTGTTTTGTGTGCTTGTATTTTTAAAAATATTTTAAATTGTTTTTATATGATTAATTTATTCACGTTTGCTGTATTCCCAGTATGTGCAGTTTTGATTTGAACTGACTGATTGACACTTGTCAATCATCATGACACATACTCCTTCACTTGCATTTTTAATTGGATATTCAAAACAAGACAGAGTACAGATATAATTCTCATAAAAGTAGAAACAAATCAACTTTATATTTACTTTATGTGTTGATCTATGATGATTCTTGCACCCAATAGCAAGTCAATCATTGATACTATGACATGTCTATATTGAAGGAAGTATATCTCCGGATTTTTCAGAATTGGGTAAAAACATTATTTTCTAATGTATGATGCCTATAAATACTCACTGACTTCATATTGTCACATGGATATCTTTTTCCACGTGCCAGAATAATACACTGGAAAGGGATTTCGTAACTTGGCCTATGCACCCAGGTTAGAAAAAAATAGATTTCCTTCTAAAAACTACAACATATTTTGTGGCATGATTTCAGTCTGATTTTGATTTGATCAATCATACTGGTTAACATATTGTAGAAATTGTTTCATCTTACAAAGAGTCTGAATAATGATGTGAAGGTTGTCAAGCAGTATTTAAGTGCTGCCTATTTTTAGAATGGGGAATTTCATTTATAAATTAACCACTCCGATTAAAATATTGTTTTTCTCGCGTTTTGAGTGGATTTGATATACCATACAATTAGCAATTAGCTTTTTATGATAATGAAATGCTTTGTATCCACTTTAAGAATAATTTTATTTTAGATTTAGCTTTTTTCTTAATATACTACCTTTAACAAACCCAGGATAATTTTGTTATTGGGTCAAGCTACTCAGTTAACCCATGTTAATCATTTACAATTGTTATCATTTCTGTCATCACTTTTTATTCATGATTTTTCCATTCCTTTCTATTATAATTGTTGTTTATGTGCAGTAAAACACCATTTTGTTTGATTGACATTGTACTAATTTATTTGAGATAATCTGACATTGTAATTATTACATGTGAGATAATCTGATATTGTAATATTGCATTTGAGATAATCTGATAATGTAATATATCATTTGAGATAATCTGATAATGTAATATTGCATTTGAGATAATCTGATAATGTAATATTGCATATATTACATTTGAGATAATCTGATATTGTAATATTGCATTTGAGATAATCTGATAATGTAATATTGCATTTGAGATAATCTGATATTGTAATATTACATGTGAGATAATCTGATATTGTAATATTGCATTTGAGATAATCTGATATTGTAATATTGCATTTGAGATAATCTGATAATGTAATATTGCATTTGAGATAATCTGATATTGTAATATTACATGTGAGATTATCTGATATTGTAATATTGTGTTAGAGATAATCTGACATTGTAATAATACATTTGGAATTATCTTTCCTATTAAAATACTCTTATCTTAATCCTGCACTTGGGGGCCATTATAACATAACTAGTGATATGTTATATGTTTTTTAATTTATGTAGATTTTTGGCTCAGTTCAAATGGGATATTCCTGTCAAAGGCTGTCCATCAGCTGTAAAAATATTAAATTTGAAACAGCTAAAGGAATTTAAAAAGCTTGATAAAAATATTACAGATTTTCTGAAGCATAATTATTTCTTAAGCTAACAAAGGTTCTTTTATATGTATCAGAGAATGGCATATGAATTTTGTTGTAATTTTAAATCTTATCATAAACTTTCAAACTTTAGTGAAGCAGGCCCCCAGCTGAACATGAGAAAAATAGGTGTAAATTTTCAATTTTCTGTATTATTGAAATTCTCATTACTAGGGTTAAATACAACATTGTTCTATCAGCATATAAACAAATATGGAAATAGAGCAGTATTGCATTAAACAATATATTTCAGAATTTTGGTTTATTTAAGAACTTCATAGAAACATAACTTATCTTTTAGAATTGAATATTTTTTAACAGAAAATGAAAAAAATATTGAAATGGTAAATATTAACATTCTGATAATCGTTATAATTGTTTCTTTGTATTGTAAAACAAAACACAAGACAAAGCATTTAAGAGATTGTAGAAGTAAGATTTTTTTGGGTAATATATACTGTATTATAGCTTTGTAAACCATGGTTGTGTTAAACTGTTTAATTATGAACTCCAAAACTGGTATGTTTAGTTTGAAATACTCTTGTTATTAACACTATAGGTAAATTTCTGATGAATTGATTGTTCATAACATTGTGTCATCAACTCTCCCCATGCCCACCCCACCCCTCAGTTTTCATTGTTCCTTACATTGTGTCACCAACTCCCCCCATCCATCAATGTTCATTGTTCCTTACATTGTGTCACCAACTCCCCCCATCCATCCATGTTCATTGTTCCTTGCATTGTGTCACCAACTCCCCCCAGCCCTCAATGTTCATTGTTCCTTGCATTGTGTCACCAACTCCCCCCATCCATCCATGTTCATTGTTCCTTGCATTGTGTCACCAACTCCCCCCATCCATCCATGTTCATTGTTCCTTGCATTGTGTCACCAACTCCACCCACCCCTTCATGTTCATTGTTCCTTGCATTGTGTCACCAACTCAACCCACCCCTTCATGTTCATTGTTCCTTGCATTGTGTCACCAACTCCCCCCATCTCATTAGTCAGCTTTTCATAACTCTTCTCCCAGTTTGGTATGTTGTTGTTTTTTCAACCAAAATGTGTTTGTTTTGTTGTCCTTCACCACACAATAATTTGTTCATTTATTCTGTTTTCATCATATTCGGTTATATATATATATTTAAATTTTACTACTGTATTTATTAATCTTTACAGCAGAAGGACAGGTAACAATTTGAGTTTTACTTTGCAGTCTTACGGGTATAAAAAGATTCTGTACATTCATTTAATTGTAGCTTGTCTTTGTGATGACCCTGACTTAGGTGTTGTTGGTGTTGTCACCTAGTTCAAGATTCATATTTAGTACAGCTTATTTTCTGTTTTGCAACAAACTGCTACAAATAGTGACTAAATATCATAAAAACATTTGTAAGTATACAAAATGTTCGTCTAGATAGCTTAGTTATAGTAGTCTTAAGCTGAAGTTTCTTGCTAAGCTTGAGTTTGATTTTTGTAAAAAAATGTTAGTATTGACCTTGACCTACTTTTGATAGTGGACTTGGTTAATACTTTCATTGTCCTTTACCGTTGAAGGTTTACCGTGTGTTGTTGCTCTTTCATTTTTTTCTCTCCTCAACAAATATTTTACTAACTAAGGCATCACCATCATGATGTTGACTTACTAAATGAACTTGAATATTTGTGTTAGTTTTTTTTTATTTAAATTGGGTTAAGTTTTATTAGCTTAATTTTTTTCTTTATTTATTAACAATTACAGGTATTTTTGCAATATGTGTAGTAATTAAACACTTCTATATTATGTCATACATACACAAAGTATACAGTGCACATACTCTTACCAATTTTAGTTTATTGTTGTAATTAAAAAAAAAACATGTATATAAATTATGGTTGCCAGTATGCACAAAATTAAGTAGTAATAGGCCAGCATGCAAACATCTAGTACGTGGCAGAGTTACTAGTTCTAGGCCTGGGTCCGCAGTTGTACAACTCTATTCCATGCTCAACTCAAGATTTCATGTTCATTATAGCAAAATAGATGTAAATATCCATAACTTTCCACATCAAATCAGCATAGACTATGACTTTCAACTCCCGAGACTGAGTCTATTGTGTGTGCTTTAATTTATGTTTTGATTAGAATCCTGGAAATTGTGTTTGCGTACGAATTTAAGTTGAGCGTGGAATAAAGTTTTATAACCTCGGGGCCTGCTATTGCACATATTCAGTGTTACGTGGTGTTGTTTGTTTATCGTAATTAGTTGTATTCACATGTAATGACAACATCCATATTCTGGTTATTGCTAATGTTGTTTAAAACATGTCTCAGGTAATGTTTATTTAATTTGGAGCTGGTATAAATACTTCCACACTGGTTAAGAGGTCCAGGTTGAATGTTCTGGTCTCTGACTGATATGCCTGAAGATGGACAGTAGAGTGTGAAAGGTCTGGGACCAGTTACAATTATTTTAAGCTTGATTTGTTTTGGCCAAGGAGCTCACTGGTTTATTGAGAGGGGTAGGGACAAGGACTCCAGACCCTCTCCTGAAATTTTCTTATATCATATTTGTCAGTATCCCATTGGTTCTGTCTCGGACTGAGAATCCTGGATCCACCAATGAAACTTGTGTCAGCATTTATTTTTTTTGCAAAAGTACATGTAATTACTGTGATTATGAAAACTGTATTTATCATTTTATTTAAGAAAATATATGAGAATTTGTTTGGTTTGTTGAGAGGATATACGCTATGGGTTTTGGATGAGATACATTTGTATTTATTAGCTTTGCCTTAACTTTTTGAAGAAAAAACATATCTTTTATAATGAAACAGTTTTAAAATTAAAGCTTGAGTGAATACTTAACTTGAGATTTTTTTAAATATGGGCCTGGCTATGTATTCACAAATCATCTCAACTTCAGTATGCACTCCTGGCCCTGTATTCACAGATCATCTCAACTTGAGTATACACTCTTGGCCATGGATTCACAACACATCTCAACTTGAGTATGCACTCCTGGCCATGTATTTACAAAACATCTCAATTTGAGAATGCACTCCTGGCCATGTATTCACAAATCATCTCAACTTGAGTATGCACTCCTGGCCATGTATTCGCAAATCATCTCAACTTGAGTATGCACTCCTGGCCATGTATGCACAAATCATCTCAACTTGAGTATGTATCCTGGCCCTGTACTCACAAATCATCTCAACTTGAGTTTGCACTCCTGGCCATGTATTCACAAATCATCTCAACTTGAGTATGCACACTTGGCCATGTATTCACAAAACATCTCAATTTGAATATGCACACTAGCCATGTTTTCACAAAACATCTCAACTTGAGTTTGCACTCCTGGCCATGTATTCACAAATCATCTCAACTTGAGTATAAACTCCTGGCCATGTATTCACAAATCATCTCAACTTTAGTATGTATCCTGGCCCTGTACTCAAAAATCATCTCAACTTGAGTATGCGTTCCTGGCCATGTACTCAAAAAACAATTTACTTTGATTGTGCACTCCTGGCCCTGTATTCACAAAACATCTCAACTTGAGTATGCACTGCTGGTCATGTATTCACAAATCATCTGAACTTGAGTATGTATCCTGGCCCTGTACTCACAAATCATCTGGACTTGAGTATGCACTCCTGGCCCTGAACTCACAAATCATCTCAACTTGAGTATGCACTCCTGGCCATGTATTCACAAATCATCTCAACTTGAGTATGTATCCTGGCCCTGTACTCACAAATCATCTCAACTTGAGTATGCACTCCTGGCTATGTACTCACAAAACATTTTACCTTGATTATGCACTCCTGGCCCTGTATTCACAAAACATCTCAACTTGAGTATGCACACGTGGCCATGTATGTACAAATATCTCAACTTGAGTATGCATTGTTGGTCATGTATTCACAAATAATCTGAACTTGAGTATGTATCCTGGCCCTGTATTCACAAATCATCTGGAGTTGAGTATGCACTCCTGGCCATGTTTTCACAAAACATCTCAATTTGAGTATGCAATCCTGGCCATGTATTCACAAAACATCTCAACTTGAGTATGCACTCCTGGCCATGTATTCACAAATCCTCTCAATTTGCATATGCACTCCTGGCCATGTTTTCACAAATCATCTCAACTTGAGTGTGCACTCCTGGCCCTGTACTCACAAAACATTTTACCTTGATTATGCACTCCTGGCCCTATATTCCCAAAACATCTCAACTTGAGTATGCATTCCTGGCCATGTATGCACAAATCATCTAAACTTGAGTATGTATCCTGGCCCTGTACTCACAAATTATCTCAACTTGAGTATGCACTCCTGGCCATGTATTCACAAATCATCTCAACTTGAGTATGCACACCTGGCCATGTATTCACAAATCATCTCAACTTGAGTATGCACTCCTAGCCATGTATTAACAAATCATCTCAACTTGAGTATGCACTCCTGGCCATGTAATCACAAAACATCTCAACTTGATATACACTCCTGGCCATGTATTCACAAAACATCTCAACTTGAGTATGCACTCCTGGCCATGTATTCACAAAACATCTCAACTTGAGTATTGAATTTGATTTTCAATTAATATTGTTATTGTTTTTATTTAACAGTTTCCTCATCACTGCTAATTGCAACTATATGGTTGATGTACAATAACAATACATTCATTAGTTTTCCAATGGAGCAGTTATGAAATTTCAACTTCAGGCATAGTCAAGTTGAAGTGTAAATATGGAGGCTGATGGTCCCGATTTTTTAATCCTGCTTGAGCCTGAATGTTTGGTCAGTGTACTGGTTAGTGAAGATTTTATTTTGTTGTCCCCATGAGTGCTTCTTTCCTTATAAGTACTGAATATAAAAGGATTTAATTCACTTTCAATTTAAATAGCGCACTTTTATGTATATACCATTTATTGTAATGGCATTTCTTAATTACTATTTCTGCATATTTAAAAATTGTATTTTTCCTTCTAGATTTACTTGTACCAAAATTGTAATGTGTATCATATATCTTATTGATATTTTATATTATTACAACTTTAGTAAATGAATATATTGTACATGTGCATAAGTGGAACATTTAGCCTGTGTTAAGAGTACACTGATATTTCAAAATGATGAAAAGATTGACTTCTCATCCAATCTGAAAAACAGCAATAATTTTAAAGAGATGAATAGAATTACATCTCGTTACATTTGGAAATGATTTTGCAGAGATAGGATGGACTGTAGATACTCTTTACATCTGGAAAACAGTAATGATTCTTAGGGTTCAATAGACTGCTCCACATTCGATCTGGAACACAGCAATACTTTAGAAGTGATAATTAATAATTTTAAAGTGATAAATAGGCTGGTTTCTTAATAATTCTGGAATTATTGACCTCCATATAGGTTATTTGGTTTTTGTAGTCCAATAGAATATAATCCTCGATGTTCCAAATATGACAAAAATATTAAAACAATTTTTAGGACCATTCTTAATTAGAAAGGAATGTAGGAAAGAATCATTTAATTTTTCTCTGTTTTAAGAGAGGGACTGGACCTTCTTTTATTTTCTTTCAGACATCCAGAATGATTCATTATTTTTCTCAGTTTTTTCGGCCCGTAATATGGGTTTGTTAGATCTGTATGTATTGAAGGTTCTATAATTTATCTCCATTTTAGGAGATGCTCCATCAGTTGTCTGATCCAGGACGATTCTTAAATTTTTCTTAAAATGGCCATAAATTCATCAAACTTCAGAAGTTAAAAATTCAGCGTCAAGCTCAAAATAAAAGTCACAATTTTAAATTCACAACCAGTTTAACAAAAAAAATAATATAAATGCATTTTTCTTGCAAAACTCTAATTGTTTGTAATGGCACTTGTAAAGGCAGTGTGTCAGCTTTTATAAAATTTAAGAAGAGCTAAATTCATTTTTTTTCCCTTATATATCATACTTAGATATATTCACTTAACCCATTTTGTGTATCTATTAAAACATGCCAAAATAGTATTATGACATGAAAGTTGTCAAGCGGTTCATGTGCGATACTTATTTTTAGAATTGTTTTTCACTTGAATATCGCTACTCCGCTGATTTTTTTTAACATCACACAATTTTTTTAACAACATTATCAGAACAGATTCTTTACAAGCACACAATAGTTTTAGTTTGACTCCAAAAGTTGGATGAATTTAGACTCGGGTGCTTGATTCCAAATATAGATAATTTCATGATACTGACATGAAATCATAATACCTGATGTTTCTTTCTTTGATCTCGTATAATTTTTATTACCAATTTGATTAATACTATGATTGTCTGTTTCTATTTTGAAGTACACATACTCCCTTATATTATTATTCTATTGTTAAATTACTACTCCATATTATTAATTCAAATATTCGTAAATATATAAACATTTTACTCATGTTAACTGTATAATATTTCCATTACTAAATATTCATTTATTCCAGCTACCAATTAAATACAAACATCAAGTTGGTTGGTTATTCTATTATTTTTACCATATAACATTAAAGCAGATTTTATTTAGCTCTTTAGGCTGAATGGCCTGTCTGTGTCATTCATTAACTTTTTAACTAATAAATATAAACTATCAATCAAATCATTGCCTTGGTGCCTTATATGGCCCTACCTGGGGGCAGCTTATGTTTATCGGTTGGGGCAGGGAGTGTTAGTGCAAGGGCTTAAGAAATTTGCATAAATTCTCTGTTTGAATTCTATTAATAAACCTGCTAGCATAGTTTGCCCTGCTCTGCTTAGTGCAAATTTTTTTCAAAGGGTTATACCAGGGCCTTTTAAGTTACCCATAATTATATTGGTAAACCTTTGTTTTATACAGAAATATAAAAAAAGGGTATTTCAGATATAATAAAAAGGTAGTGCTAAGATACTTTGAATTAAGCATAATATCTTCTCTCCTAAGTTAACCGCAGGGGTGATTCAGAGGTAGAGCATCTGCCTCGCATGGGAAAGGTTGTGGGTTCGATCACCAGCTGGGTCATACCAAAGACTAGAAAGTGTTACTAGAAGATTTCATGTTTAGCACTCAGCATTTACAGGATAGGTATAGGTCTGGTCAGATCGGTGTTGGTATAATACAACTGGGTGGGGTATCATACCATGTGTCTTATGCATGCTATTCCTTTGAGGTAGCGCTCAAAATACTGTTCTAAGTAGACACACAATATAACTGAGAAATATTTGAAAGTGACACTTAAACTCCATACAACAACTCTCCTTAAGAAAAATATGATCCTGTTATGATATACTTAAGTAAGTATCATTAAATTATAATGAACCATATATCCTTTGAAACATTGTCTCAGGTTAGCGAAATAAGGGTAACTTGGCTCTCTTGTTTATTTCAATCTGAACGGGTTGCAAATGAGAGTCAGGAACTACAAGAATTGTGACATATCTGTAAGATATTCCCAGACAAGGAGCCCAGTTAGGGCCTCATGGAAGATTTTATTGTTCAAATGAGTGTTTTTGTTCAATTAATACTAAAATAAATAACTATTATTGTTAGTAGTAGAACATGTAGTAACAGCAGAAGTAGTAATAATAGTAGTAGTACTGGTGGTAGTTATAGTAGTAGAAGTAATAGTAATAGAAGAAGCAGTTGAAGTAGTAGTGGCAGCAGCAGTAGTAAAAGTAGCAGTAGTAGTGGTAGTATACATTGTCATTTCTATGATGTATGCCCTATCTGTAGAACATTGATATAGGGGACAGTAAGGACATTCTTGTCCACTCCATACTTTTTTAACATATGATCAAATAACGTGGCACCATAATGAGACGATGTGTCACGCGTAAGACCCATGCCCGTAGCTCTACGGTCAAGGTGACAAATACAAGTTCAAGGTCAGAAATAGGTACACCATTGCATGTCGCTTGAAGGTCTTGTAAATTACTTGACACTAAAATAACATAGCACAAATATTTACCATAATCAAATGACATGCAGTTGCGCACAAAACCCAGGCCCATAACTTAAAGGTCAAGGTCACCTTAAGAAGTTCAAGGTTAGAAATAAGTACAGTATTTCAAAAATAGGTACAATAAGGCATGTCCACACCGCATCTTGTAAACCACTTAAAAGAATTTACCACAAATGTCCTTGAGACAGATAGTCCTAATGCATTTGATCGTTGAACATCAGACGTATGCAGTAGTTATATAATAACTGGGCCTTGGACCTTGATTAACTGACCAACATGTATGTAAAGTTTGTCAGTATCGATCTAAAATCAAAGATGTCTACCACAGCTTAAAAAAACTGCCGAGTTTCTGAAATGCCAAAAAAATGCGACTTATTTATTCCATATAATAGTCAAAGAGAAATAACTCTGTTTCCTGGTAATATGGTTTTTTGCTCTACTGGCCAAAGGCCAGAAGTGCTGTTGCTGTCGTCTATTAGCAGCACTTTCTCTAAAACCACAACACCAATTAAGCTGGAACTTCACATAGATGTTTCTATTGCATAGGAGACTATACAGAAGATTTTTTTTTCGAACTGAAATTCAAGATGGCCGCCGTTACTAAAAATAGTCCAAAACTTAAAAAATCTTCTTCTCATGAACGGCCCAACAGATTTTCAAAATGTTTATGTAGTAATGATGACCAACTATAGTTTTGTTAGATTTGTTCAAATGGTGTCCCTAGGGTTAAAAATGACCCCGCCCCGACACATGTCATTATAATATTTTTTTTTTTAAAGGGAAACGATTTTGCCTATATCTTGACAGAAGCATTGTTTGGTGAAAAAGGTTCAGATTTGTAAAAATGACTGGGTTCCACTGTCTTAATGGGTCAGAAGGGGTTCCAAAAGCGTAATAGTTGGGAATTACAAAAATCTTTTTTTTAAGAACCGATATGTCAGATGTGTTCATATTTGGCATAAATTATCCCTATGTGTAGGGTTTTGATTACAGATAAGAATTTAGGGGCTAAAATTTATAGGGACCCTGTAAGGGGACTTAGAATTTTACATAGAGATACTATGGTAAAACAGAAAATTCTCATTTTTTTATCTATTTAGGCAAAATTATTATTCAGTTTGAGTTCTGAAGTATCATTTAGTCATAGGAAATAAGATTTGGCTCAATAAGGAGAATTGACTTTCCATAAGGGGCCATGGTGGGAAATTTAAAAAGTGCTTTGGCCACTGTGAGTCATTAGAGCTCAGACGCTCTTGTTGAATCATTAGATATGATATATCTGACATCACCTTTCATTGGATCTTCATAAATCTTACATTGTAGCTATATATCTATAATATCTTGAATATATAACTATAATATCTTGAATGTGCCAAATGGGCCCGCTCTGTTTTCAACGACTATTCTACGAACACCCCATGATGTGCCTCTGATATGATAATAGACCTCAACTAGAAGTCGCTCGAACAGCGCCGAATACACAGCTGCACAAGTTCCGCAACTTCAATAAGACAGGTTCCTCCAAAGCGGAAACACTCGTACTGGATATCAACACATGCTGTTCCAGAAGCGGATAACAAGACTTAAGTAAACTCATTCTGAGCACGGTATATGCGCCTACCCTGGAGACTTTCATATCACTCCTCGCGGGGTTACCTGACACTTCGTCACCAGACCTGACACTGTAAATAGTTTTAAAACTTTAACATTTGAGGCACTGGGCGCCACCACCACCACACCGAGTCTCGTTTATCTACATATGTTTTATCAAGAGTCCTGTTCAGAATATGGAAGAAGAAGACGAAGAAGGAGAAGAGGAAAAAGAAGAAGAAGAGAAGTAATAATGGAGTTATGGCCCGTGTATCTTTAACATTACCACAATATATGATATATTATTATGTTTATTTGATAATCATTTAATTTTAAATGTGTGAGAAATAACTCTTTTCTATCGTCACGGATGAGCGATTTAAGAGCATCATGTCCGTATTATTGTTGGCTGAAATAGTACATTCATTTTCGTTTGAAAAAAACTTACATGGTAGTTATTAATAAGTATATGTTTTCATGTTTGTGTATTCGAATTTGTTCTATACACAAGTCAAATTAAAGTTCTGTTCTGTTGTGTTCTGTATAATATTCATCTGCCGATTTCAATACGTTAGTTCTGTATTCTCAACCTCAACGATTTTAATTCTTGGGGTAATGCATGTATATAATTTGTTGCGTCACAGGTATGTTTGCATTGGGCATTAAGAGAAATGTAAGTGTCTTGCTCAATTCCACCACATATAGCCGTGGAGGAGGATCGAACCCATGACCCTCCGATCCTAGATTTTGATGCTCTGTCTCTGAACCATGCGCTCCACTATTTGCATGTTTTCTTCACAGATATATAATTATTATGTTATATGACTGCCATGATTATTGTACTGTTCATTTGCACGAGGGACGGGCCGTAACTAATGTTGTCGGAACTTATGGCCCAACTCACTTGCTTATGTGTGTGTAAATATTTATAGTTATACTATTATTGTAATATAATTGTATTAATATAAACAATAAATATGTTTAAACCTAAACTAATTATTATGTACGTCAGTATTACCTTTAGAAATGATACACCGATCGCCCCAAAGTATTTTTGATTAATTACTACTGAATATATAGTATTAACGAGACAGCACTCATAATATGTTATCAAAGAAACGAACAATTAACAGTGTTTTGCTCAACTTTACTTTAACACATCAAAACAATATATAAAACTATACTTCGAAAGTGTATCCTGATGAAATTATGTTTGAAAGTTTAGTAAACTCTAGTGTTAAATAACGCTACTTTGGATAAAAACAGGGGCAATTCTTAAAGACCCTTTTCCAATATTTTTGATAAAATATAATTAGATTAAAACACATTTACACATTTGAAATGCCTTAATCTTTCAAATTTAGCGACTTGGAGTTATCAATTATCCCTTTTCTAAACCAGATACGAAATGTTGTAGGCCACTATTACAAAAGCATTTTAAACATCATGTTAGATCACTGATGTAGAGCTATAATAACAACACTATTAGTGTATATTGGTTGTAATGCGAATGAGGATGTTGTATTATACTTGCCAAGTACTTGTATGATCGGATCGGGTGCGAACAGATAAAAGAATGAGTGAATGATTGAATGAATGTATTTCGCTAAGTAAAGAAGATGCACTGCACGTACCAGTTAATTTGAATAATCGGTTGTTTTTCAGAGTACCGGTTTGGTCAGCTGATCTCGGGTACATGGACTCATTTTAAACATAATGGCCAGTGATGCGGAACGAACGTTTACGGAAATGGCCGAGCGCTGTTCCGATTGCTATACCCGCAATCGGATTTAATCGGAATATCGCACGACCATTTCCGCCTTCGTTCGAAATATTTCGGACGTAGGCGGAAATGGCCAAGCTATGTTTGGAGCGTTATACCCGGCTAAAAATAGAAGACAATACCCGGCGCATGACCGAATCATGGGTTTCCAAGATAGTACGTCACTATCTTACGGTGTCCCGTTAGGGCCATCGTGCTATCGCTTTGTCAACAAGCACACGCGATGCCACAATAGCACGATGACACGATGGTGATGACGCGATGACACGATGACACGATAAATAAAATAAATAACTATTATTGTTAGTAGTAGAACATGTAGTAACAGCAGAAGTAGTAATAATAGTAGTAGTACTGGTGGTAGTTATAGTAGTAGAAGTAATAGTAATAGAAGAAGCAGTTGAAGTAGTAGTGGCAGCAGCAGTAGTAAAAGTAGCAGTAGTAGTGGTAGTATACATTGTCATTTCTATGATGTATGCCCTATCTGTAGAACATTGATATAGGGGACAGTAAGGACATTCTTGTCCACTCCATACTTTTTTAACATATGATCAAATAACGTGGCACCATAATGAGACGATGTGTCACGCGTAAGACCCATGCCCGTAGCTCTACGGTCAAGGTGACAAATACAAGTTCAAGGTCAGAAATAGGTACACCATTGCATGTCGCTTGAAGGTCTTGTAAATTACTTGACACTAAAATAACATAGCACAAATATTTACCATAATCAAATGACATGCAGTTGCGCACAAAACCCAGGCCCATAACTTAAAGGTCAAGGTCACCTTAAGAAGTTCAAGGTTAGAAATAAGTACAGTATTTCAAAAATAGGTACAATAAGGCATGTCCACACCGCATCTTGTAAACCACTTAAAAGAATTTACAACAAATGTCCTTGAGACAGGTAGCCCTAATGCATTTGATCGTTGAACATCAGACGTATGCAGTAGTTATATAATAACTGGGCCTTGGACCTTGATTAACTGACCAACATGTATGTAAAGTTTGTCAGTATCGATCTAAAATCAAAGATGTCTACCACAGCTTAAAAAAACTGCCGAGTTTCTGAAATGCCAAAAAAATGCGACTTATTTATTCCATATAATAGTCAAAGAGAAATAACTCTGTTTCCTGGTAATATGGTTTTTTGCTCTACTGGCCAAAGGCCAGAAGTGCTGTTGCTGTCGTCTATTAGCAGCACTTTCTCTAAAACCACAACACCAATTAAGCTGGAACTTCACATAGATGTTTCTATTGCATAGGAGACTATACAGAAGATTTTTTTTTCGAACTGAAATTCAAGATGGCCGCCGTTACTAAAAATAGTCAAAAACTTAAAAAATCTTCTTCTCATGAACGGCCCAACAGATTTTCAAAATGTTTATGTAGTAATGATGACCAACTATAGTTTTGTTAGATTTGTTCAAATGGTGTCCCTAGGGTTAAAAATGACCCCGCCCCGACACATGTCATTATAATATTTTTTTTTTAAAGGGAAACGATTTTGCCTATATCTTGACAGAAGCATTGTTTGGTGAAAAAGGTTCAGATTTGTAAAAATGACTGGGTTCAACTGTCTTAATGGGTCAGAAGGGGTTCCAAAAGCGTAATAGTTGGGAATTAAAAAAATCTTTTTTTTAAGAACCGATATGTCAGATGTGTTCATATTTGGCATAAATTATCCCTATGTGTAGGGTTTTGATTACAGATAAGAATTTAGGGGCTAAAATTTATTGGGACCCTGTAAGGGGACTTAGTATTTTACATAGCGATACTATGGTAAAACAGAAAATTCTCATTTTTTTTATCTATTTAGGCAAAATTATTATTCAGTTTGAGTTCTGAAGTATCATTTAGTCATAGGAAATAAGATTTGGCTCAATAAGGAGAATTGACTTTCCATAAGGGGCCATGGTGGGAAATTTAAAAAGTGCTTTGGCCACTGTGAGTCATTAGAGCTCAGACGCTCTTGTTGAATCATTAGATATGATATATCTGACATCACCTTTCATTGAATCTTCATAAATCTTACATTGTAACTATATATCTATAATATCTTGAATATATAACTATAATATCTTGAATGTGCCAAATGGGCCCGCTCTGTTTTCAACGACTATTCTAAGAACACCCCATGATGTGTCTCTGATATGATAATAGACCTCAACTAGAAGTCGCTCGAACAGCGCCGAATACACAGCTGCACAAGTTCCGCAACGTCAACAAGACAGGTTCCTCCAAAGCGGAAACGCTCGTACTGGATATCAACACATGCTGTTCCAGAAGCGGATAACAAGACTTAAGTAAACTCATTCTGAGCACGGTATATGCGCCTACCCTGGAGACTTTCATGTCACTCCTCGCGGGGTTACCTGACACTTCGTCACCAGACCTGACACTGTAAATAGTTTTAAAACTTTAACATTTGAGGCACTGGGCGCCACCACCACCACACCGAGTCTCGTTTATCTACATATGTTTTATCAAGAGTCCTGTTCAGAATATGGAAGAAGAAGACGAAGAAGGAGAAGAGGAAAAAGAAGAAGAAGAGAAGTAATAATGGAGTTATGGCCCGTGTATTTTTAACATTACCACAATATATGATATATTATTATGTTTATTTGATAATCATTTAATTTTAAATGTGTGAGAAATAACTCTTTTCTATCGTCACGGATGAGCGATTTAAGAGCATCATGTCCGTATTATTGTTGGCTGAAATAGTACATTCATTTTCGTTTGAAAAAAACTTACATGGTAGTTATTAATAAGTATATGTTTTCATGTTTGTGTATTCGAATATGTTCTATACACAAGTCAAATTAAAGTTCTGTTCTGTTGTGTTCTGTATAATATTCATCTGCCGATTTCAATACGTTAGTTCTGTATTCTCAACCTCAACGATTTTAATTCTTGGGGTAATGCATGTATATAATTTGTTGCGTCACAGGTATGTTTGCATTGGGCATTAAGAGAAATGTAAGTGTCTTGCTCAATTCCACCACATATAGCCGTGGAGGAGGATCGAACCCATGACCCTCCGATCCTAGATTTTGATGCTCTGTCTCTGAACCATGCGCTCCACTATTTGCATGTTTTCTTCACAGATATATAATTATTATGTTATATGACTGCCATGATTATTGTACTGTTCATTTGCACGAGGGACGGGCCGTAACTAATGTTGTCGGAACTTATGGCCCAACTCACTTGCTTATGTGTGTGTAAATATTTATAGTTATACTATTATTGTAATATAATTGTATTAATATAAACAATAAATATGTTTAAACCTAAACTAATTATTATGTACGTCAGTATTACCTTTAGAAATGATACACCGATCGCCCCAAAGTATTTTTGATTAATTACTACTGAATATATAGTATTAACGAGACAGCACTCATAATATGTTATCAAAGAAACGAACAATTAACAGTGTTTTGCTCAACTTTACTTTAACACATCAAAACAATATATAAAACTATACTTCGAAAGTGTATCCTGATGAAATTATGTTTGAAAGTTTAGTAAACTCTAGTGTTAAATAACGCTACTTTGGATAAAAACAGGGGCAATTCTTAAAGACCCTTTTCCAATATTTTTGATAAAATATAATTAGATTAAAACACATTTACACATTTGAAATGCCTTAATCTTTCAAATTTAGCGACTTGGAGTTATCAATTATCCCTTTTCTAAACCAGATACGAAATGTTGTAGGCCACTATTACAAAAGCATTTTAAACATCATGTTAGATCACTGATGTAGAGCTATAATAACAACACTATTAGTGTATATTGGTTGTAATGCGAATGAGGATGTTGCATTATACTTGCCAAGTACTTGTATGATCGGATCGGGTGCGAACAGATAAAAGAATGAGTGAATGATTGAATGAATGTATTTCGCTAAGTAAAGAAGATGCACTGCACGTACCAGTTAATTTGAATAATCGGTTGTTTTTCAGAGTACCGGTTTGGTCAGCTGATCCCGGGTACATGGACTCATTTTAAACATAATGGCCAGTGATGCGGAACGAACGTTTACGGAAATGGCCGAGCGCTGTTCCGATTGCTATACCCGCAATCGGATTTAATCGGAATATCGCACGACCATTTCCGCCTTCGTTCGAAATATTTCGGACGTAGGCGGAAATGGCCAAGCTATGTTTGGAGCGTTATACCCGGCTAAAAATAGAAGACAATACCCGGCGCATGACCGAATCATGGGTTTCCAAGATAGTACGTCACTATCTTACGGTGTCCCGTTAGGGCCATCGTGCTATCGCTTTGTCAACAAGCACACGCGATGCCACAATAGCACGATGACACGATGGTGATGACGCGATGACACGATGACACGATAAATAAAATAAATAACTATTATTGTTAGTAGTAGAACATGTAGTAACAGCAGAAGTAGTAATAATAGTAGTAGTACTGGTGGTAGTTATAGTAGTAGAAGTAATAGTAATAGAAGAAGCAGTTGAAGTAGTAGTGGCAGCAGCAGTAGTAAAAGTAGCAGTAGTAGTGGTAGTATACATTGTCATTTCTATGATGTATGCCCTATCTGTAGAACATTGATATAGGGGACAGTAAGGACATTCTTGTCCACTCCATACTTTTTTAACATATGATCAAATAACGTGGCACCATAATGAGACGATGTGTCACGCGTAAGACCCATGCCCGTAGCTCTACGGTCAAGGTGACAAATACAAGTTCAAGGTCAGAAATAGGTACACCATTGCATGTCGCTTGAAGGTCTTGTAAATTACTTGACACTAAAATAACATAGCACAAATATTTACCATAATCAAATGACATGCAGTTGCGCACAAAACCCAGGCCCATAACTTAAAGGTCAAGGTCACCTTAAGAAGTTCAAGGTTAGAAATAAGTACAGTATTTCAAAAATAGGTACAATAAGGCATGTCCACACCGCATCTTGTAAACCACTTAAAAGAATTTACCACAAATGTCCTTGAGACAGATAGCCCTAATGCATTTGATCGTTGAACATCAGACGTATGCAGTAGTTATATAATAACTGGGCCTTGGACCTTGATTAACTGACCAACATGTATGTAAAGTTTGTCAGTATCGATCTAAAATCAAAGATGTCTACCACAGCTTAAAAAAACTGCCGAGTTTCTGAAATGCCAAAAAAATGCGACTTATTTATTCCATATAATAGTCAAAGAGAAATAACTCTGTTTCCTGGTAATATGGTTTTTTGCTCTACTGGCCAAAGGCCAGAAGTGCTGTTGCTGTCGTCTATTAGCAGCACTTTCTCTAAAACCACAACACCAATTAAGCTGGAACTTCACATAGATGTTTCTATTGCATAGGAGACTATACAGAAGATTTTTTTTTCGAACTGAAATTCAAGATGGCCGCCGTTACTAAAAATAGTCAAAAACTTAAAAAATCTTCTTCTCATGAACGGCCCAACAGATTTTCAAAATGTTTATGTAGTAATGATGACCAACTATAGTTTTGTTAGATTTGTTCAAATGGTGTCCCTAGGGTTAAAAATGACCCCGCCCCGACACATGTCATTATAATATTTTTTTTTTTAAAGGGAAACGATTTTGCCTATATCTTGACAGAAGCATTGTTTGGTGAAAAAGGTTCAGATTTGTAAAAATGACTGGGTTCAACTGTCTTAATGGGTCAGAAGGGGTTCCAAAAGCGTAATAGTTGGGAATTAAAAAAATCTTTTTTTTAAGAACCGATATGTCAGATGTGTTCATATTTGGCATAAATTATCCCTATGTGTAGGGTTTTGATTACAGATAAGAATTTAGGGGCTAAAATTTATTGGGACCCTGTAAGGGGACTTAGTATTTTACATAGCGATACTATGGTAAAACAGAAAATTCTCATTTTTTTTATCTATTTAGGCAAAATTATTATTCAGTTTGAGTTCTGAAGTATCATTTAGTCATAGGAAATAAGATTTGGCTCAATAAGGAGAATTGACTTTCCATAAGGGGCCATGGTGGGAAATTTAAAAAGTGCTTTGGCCACTGTGAGTCATTAGAGCTCAGACGCTCTTGTTGAATCATTAGATATGATATATCTGACATCACCTTTCATTGAATCTTCATAAATCTTACATTGTAACTATATATCTATAATATCTTGAATATATAACTATAATATCTTGAATGTGCCAAATGGGCCCGCTCTGTTTTCAACGACTATTCTAAGAACACCCCATGATGTGTCTCTGATATGATAATAGACCTCAACTAGAAGTCGCTCGAACAGCGCCGAATACACAGCTGCACAAGTTCCGCAACGTCAACAAGACAGGTTCCTCCAAAGCGGAAACGCTCGTACTGGATATCAACACATGCTGTTCCAGAAGCGGATAACAAGACTTAAGTAAACTCATTCTGAGCACGGTATATGCGCCTACCCTGGAGACTTTCATGTCACTCCTCGCGGGGTTACCTGACACTTCGTCACCAGACCTGACACTGTAAATAGTTTTAAAACTTTAACATTTGAGGCACTGGGCGCCACCACCACCACACCGAGTCTCGTTTATCTACATATGTTTTATCAAGAGTCCTGTTCAGAATATGGAAGAAGAAGACGAAGAAGGAGAAGAGGAAAAAGAAGAAGAAGAGAAGTAATAATGGAGTTATGGCCCGTGTATTTTTAACATTACCACAATATATGATATATTATTATGTTTATTTGATAATCATTTAATTTTAAATGTGTGAGAAATAACTCTTTTCTATCGTCACGGATGAGCGATTTAAGAGCATCATGTCCGTATTATTGTTGGCTGAAATAGTACATTCATTTTCGTATGAAAAAAAACTTACATGGTAGTTATTAATAAGTATATGTGTTCATGTTTGTGTATTCGAATATGTTCTATATACAAGTCAAATAAAAGTTCTGTTCTGTTGTGTTCTGTATAATATTCATCTGCCGATTTCAATACCTTAGTTCTGTATTCTCAATCTCAACGATTTTAATTCTTGGGGTAAAGCATGTATATAATTTGTTGCGTCACAGGTATGTTTGCATTGGGCATAAGGAGAAATGTAAGTGTCTTGCTCAATGCCACCACACATAGCCGTGGAGGAGGATCGAACCCATGACCCTCCGATCCTAGATTTTGATGCTCTGTCTCTGAACCATGCGCTCCACTATTTGCATGTTTTCTTCACAGATATATAATTATTATGTTATATGACTGTCATGATTATTGTACTGTTCATTTGCACGAAGGACGGGCCGTAACTAATGTTGTCGGAACTTATGGCCCAACTCACTTGTTTATGTGTGTGTAAATATTTATAGTTATACTATTATTGTAATATAATTGTATTAATATAAACAATAAATATGTTTAAACCTAAACAAATTATTATATTTTTCAGTATTATCTTTAGAAATGATACACCGATCGCCCCAAACAAAGTATTTTGATTAATAATTACTGAATTAATAGTATTAACGAGACAGCACTCATAATATGTTATCAAAGAAACAAACAATTAACAATGTTTTGCTCAACTTTACTTTAACACATCAAAACAATATATAAACCTATACTACGAAAGTGTATCCTGATGAAATAATATTTGAAAGTTTAATAAACACTAGTGTTAAATAACGCTACTTTGGATAAAAACAGTTGCAATTCTTAAAGACCCTTTTCCAATATTGTTGATAAAAAATAGTTGGATTAAAACACATATACACATTTGAAATGCCTTAATCTTTCAAATTTAACGACTTTGAGTCATCAATTATCCCCTTTTCTAAACCAGATACGAAATGTCGTAGGCCACTATTACAAAAGCATTTTAAACATCATGTAGATCTATTCATTTGGTGATATTTTTTTCTCAAAATACTCAGTAGCATTAATTTGAAATTAAATACATAAATATTGTCGTGTTCCCCCTAACTAAATAAAGGACAGGTCACTGATGTAGAGCTATAATAACAACAACACTATAAGTGTGTATTGGTTGTAATTATACTTGCAAAGTACATGTATGTTCGGATCGGGTGCGAACAGATAAAAGAATGAATGAATGATTGAACGAATGTATTTCGCTAAGTAAAGAAGATGCACTGCACGTATCAGTTAATTTAAATAATCGGTTGTTTTCCAGAGTACCGGTTTGGTCAGCTGATCCTGGGTACATTTATAAACATCGGATAAAGACGGAAATGGCCGAGTGATGTTCCAATTTATACCTGGAACGAACATTTACGGAAATATTTCGGACGTAGGCGGAGATGGCCGAGCTATGTTTCGAGTGCTATACCCGGCTAAAAATAGAAGGGTTTCCCAGATAAAACGTCACTAGCTGGTGCCAACTGCGTTTTTATTTGCATGTCAGAGACCACTATTAATAATAAAACTTTGGCTCGAAAAGTTTATTGGAAGAATGAAAATTAATTTTATGTATTCTTCATGGTATCGACGACGGCGTTGACAAAATTAAATAATAACAAAATCTAATAATGTTTAATAATAACAAGGACTCTCTATATAATTCCTTGATAATACTACTACTACTAATAATAATGATGATGCTGATGATTATATGATGATGATGATGATGATGATGATGATGATGATGATGATGATGAAAAAAACCGTTATCTATAAAGAAGAGAAGGAAAAGCAAAACAGATTTTGTGAACAACAGCATCTAAATAGTGGATGAAGCAGTTTAAACAAAATCTGTAAACAGAGACGTATAAATATAAATATGTAATTAAGTCACTGCTGTAATCAATAAACTTTATCAAACGAATGTAATTATGAAATAAATGGAAACTGCAATGTATGAAAACGAGATTGTGTGAGACTTTGTGTGAATATGTGAATATCGTTATTCGTTTAGATTCAGCAAGTCTTTATAATTCCGTATAATTACTTATATTAATAAAATTTCAATTCAGTATCCTTCACACAAATACACGAAATCATGTTGGATTTAATTCAGATAGGATTTTTACTTTATGAAACGGCAGATTTAGTGAAGTCTGCCGGAGGCGTTACAGGTGGACTCAAATGCGAAATAGTGGATTGAAAGAGCAAACAAATTTATACTGGTCCTCGGTCTCATATCAATAAATCTGAGAGTATTTTGGGGGTACTACTAAAACCCGGTCAAATTCCAGCCGATCCGGTCACTTTTCCGGCCGTAGGGAAAAGGCAAATGTGGCGTGTATACTAGTGATTATGATGTTAAACAGCCCTAATTCTATCAATAAAGTACTGCCCTTGACATATATATCAAGAAAATATATGAAAAAATAAAATTTACCTTTTTATGACGTTTTTTGACGATTTTTCGCCGTTTTTGACTATTTCCGGCTGCGTTTGAATGTAGATATGTATGTTTGAATGGCTATGTAAAGTATATTCATTGCAAATAACCATGGTTTTAATCAATTCTTACAAATATTAAGATATGCTGAATCTATAACAATGAAAATAACAACAAAATCAATAACGTATAATTATTTATTTCGCTCGATACAGAGGACATATATTTTCTATAAAAACCTGGCGATTTCACCGGTGTGGCGTATTTACCGCACGTTGTAGATTTAGACAATATTTACAAGACGTAACAAAACTTTATAACAAAGTTATATGAATAAAGAATACAACGTTGTGTGCATGCAGCTTCTATGCTGTGTATAGAACGTTTACATTTACGAATCATATTTATACATTTTAACAATACAACATGTAGTTACAAAGGTACAAGCATTCATTTACAAAGAAACGATACAAAAGAAAGGGGAATATAATATATAGTACACGATTGATTATTTATATAGGATTTACGAATAATCTGATGCAATAGTTTAACTATCAAAATATCTATATTTCATTTTCATTTAAACACGACGGACACTTCCAGAATTTCAAGTTATTTTGATTTACACATTGATAATGGCACCATTGCTTACATTTAAAATTTTGACATGAAATGAGATTGTCAACAAAATTTGGCATTCTGCAGTGGCACCATAATTGTATGTTTATAACTTTGGGGTTGAAACACGAAAGACTTAAATTTCTTCCGCGCTTTGGTTCCTCTTGAAAAGGTGTCATTTTACCGCTTTCAAGGCAATTTATAAAATGCTGGTGCATTGCTGGTAAAGTATTAGGTTTCGAAAATTAAATGAAAGGGGTGAATGACAAAACTCTACTACATTCGCAATCCCAAATAATCCACAATCAAAGGAATTGGGCTGTTGTTGAACTCTGGGAATTTTAACATTAATAAATCTATCATGAAGCGTTGCGTATATTTGTGACAGTTGAATTTTTACGTTTAATTTTATGTCTTTCATATTTTCTCCTAAACTGTCTATATAGCAAATGAAGTTGCTGTCGGAAAATGTTTTAAAACTCATCGCCCAATGATTAGAGCCGTTAAAGTGAATTTGGCAAGCAGGTTCTATTTGGCGTCTAAAAGTTTACAGAATATTCCATTTGTTTTTCTCATCTATAAAAAAACGGAGTATTTGTAGTTTCTTGTAAACTATTGACATTAGAAAATTGCTTTTTTAAAATTATATTAACCGCCAACATATGTTTATTGTTTAACCATTTACAGTTTGATATGTCATGTTTATCCAATAATTTAAGATCATACAATTTTAACCACCAGTCATCGGATTCTGTAAAGCTGCTGTTCGGACTATCAATTGTAATGATGTGATCATCTAAAACTTTTGGAGACAGGGTTGGTAAAATTAATTTTACACGCTTACTATCTGTGAATTATAATTTGACGGTGATTGCTTACGTTTACTATAGCTTTTTTTTTAGGTGTAGTATGATCGTTGATAACAGATAAAGCTGGTTTATCGTTATATTTTTTTAATACTTGAAATAGGAAGATGTCTTTTAGGTGTTTTATTGGTAGTTAATTTTTTTCCGGAGTTAATAGGGGTGGATGATGTAGTTGGTATATCTTTGTTTGATATATAATTGTTTTAATTGGCGTACCTACATATGTATTTTACATGTTTTTTACCCTTATTTATGTTAATGTGCTTGATCACAATAAAAAAAACACACACAAAAAAAAAAAAAAAAAAAAAAATAAATAAATATGGATATTTAGTTTACAATTATAGTGGCAAAATAATTCAAATTAATAGTCTAAATCTTACAACGTGCGGTAAATACGCCACACCGGTGAAATTGCCAGGTTTTTATAGAAAATATATGTCCTCTGTACCGAGCGAAATAAACAATTCTATTTTATCGATTTTGTTGTTATTTTCATTGTTATAGATTCAACATATCTTAATCTTTGTGAGAATTGATTAAAACCATGGTTATTTAAAACGAATATACTTTAAATAGCCATTCAAACGCAGCCGGAATTAGTCAAAAACGCCGAAAATCGTCAAAAAACGTCATAAAAGGTAAACTTCAAGCCCAAATTTAAGGCATTATTTTATTTTTTTCATATATTTTCTTGATATATATGTCAAGGGCAGTTCATAATTAATGCGATTAGGGCTGTTTAACATCATAATCACTAATATATACGCCACATTTGCCGTTTCCCTACGGCCGGAAAAGTGACCGGATCGGCCGGAATTTGACCGGGTTTTAGTAGTACCCTTATTTTGGGTCCGAGAACCAGGCTACTGACCTCCCGAATCAGGTCTATTAACCACCTATGCCTGTCCCACAATTCATAGCAATTGAACGCTTACTAAATTATGACGTCATTCAAATTTTCCTGATGTAACTGACCAATCAGCGTGCTCGTAACAATTGCTATATACAGACTATGCCTATGAAACTGAGAACCAGTCTACCTTTTTCTAGTGAATTCTCAGTCCATGCGACGCTTGCTTTTCTGGAGTCCCCATCTCGAACCGGGACTTTTCTGAATATTTGACAATTACTAGTTGCTGAATAAAACTTGTGGTAAGCGATAATTTAATTTTATTTGTTTTAGATCTCTGATCTTTTAAAATTATTGTTAGTTGACAGAACATAGGTAGATGAGTATTGATTCGTTGCTACAAACGAGTATTCATTCATGTATTTATAATTTAGGATAACTACACTACGACAATATCTGAAGGTATCTACTTTTTAAATAAATGTAAAACATATAAAATAGCTTTTAAATGACAAAAGTATTTTTAGACATTTGGTGGAAATACACATTCTATTAATAACCCACTGCTCTATTTTTGGTAACTGGAAAACCCGAAAACGCCGAAATAGCCGAAAAATATACACCTTATTGGAAGGGACACTGATTTTCTGTTAACTTCCAAGTAGCCTGATTAAATAAGGTGTGAATGGACAGGTTTTTTTTTATTATTTTGGATATTCGATCTGCTCGGGAGACGCAAAATGTTTTCAGTGTTTTCATTTTTAGGTCAGCGCCAGTGTGGGACTGCAATATTATTATAGCTGGTGTAGTTATTTATGTCATAATTGATTTATTTTTATATGAAATTTAGCAAAATAATAAGTATGAATATATTCTGGCTATATTATTTAAAATTGAAATAGAAGCGATATAGACAGTTTGTGTCGTCTTCATTTTCAATATAGCTCTATATCATCAGTGTTTCCCTTCTTTCTACCTATCCTCAGCAGTTTCCTTCTTTGTACATATTGTCAGCTTTTTCATTCTTAGTGTATATGCTGGTCAGCGCCAGTGTGGGACTGCACTATCATTATAAGAATTGTAATTATTTATGTCATAAATGATTTATTTTAACATGAAATTTAGCAAAATAATAAGTATGAGTACATTCTGGCTATATTATTTAAAAATTGATCATATAAGCGATATAGACAGTTTGTGTCGTCTGCATTTTCATTATAGCTCTATAGCGTCAGCGTTTCCCTTCTTTCTACATATCGTCAGCGGTTTCCTTCTTTGTACATATTGTCAGCGTTTTCATTCATAGTCTATATGCTGGTCAGCGCCAGTGTGGGACTGTAATATTGTTATAGCTGGTGTAGTTATTTATGTCATAATTGATTTATTTTAACATGAAATTTAGCAAAATAATACCGGTAAGTATGAATATATTCTGCCTATATTATTTAAAAATTCATCATATAAGCGATATAGACAGTTTGTGGTGTCTGCATTTTCATTATAGTTCTATAGCGTCAGCGTTTCCCTTCTTTCTACATATTGTCAGCATTTTCTTTCTTTGTACATATTGTCAGTGTTTTCATTCATAGTCTATATGCTGGTCAGTGTCGGTGTGGGACTGCGATTTTTTTTTATATGAAATTCAGCAAAAGAATTAGTATGAATATATTCTTATGGTCAGGGAACTCTGTCACAACGTAGAGTGATTTGCGTCGACATTTTGTCACAGATTCACGTCAACAGTATTATTGTTTTGTAAATTTAGTCACAGTTGCTAGTCGATAGCGGGGACATAATTGCTGATATGTTAATATAATCAAATGTATGAAGTATATATTTGACATTTGGGGGAATGTAGTACAATATAAGTAAAATGCGATCAAATTGAACATCTGATTATGAATATTTCTTAAAGTTTAAATTTTTTAAAATGTCACAGGTTTGTGACGACAGGGTAATGGAGGCATGTCGATCCTTATTTTAATGTCACGGATTCAGTGTCGATAGTTATGTCACAGTGTGTACGTAATCTACTAGGAGAGGAATTTATGTAAGCGGTTCGGTTAGCTCAGACGGTAGAGCATTCGCCCTGTAAGCGAATTCCTGGGTTCGAGTCCCAGACTTGCTGCATATTTTCTTTTCCTGTTACATTTGGCGCCCAACGTGGGGCTGTGACTGATATATATTCCGAGAAACATTTCACATGGTTCTTTGTTCTCTATGGAAATTCGGGACGAATTCCAAATTTGTGAGGGAATATGTCACAGTGTGTACGTAACCTACTAGGAGAGGAATTTATGTAAGCGGTTCGGTTAGCTCAGATGGTAGAGCATTCGCCCTGTAAGGGAAGGATCCCGAGTTTGTGTCCCGGACTTGCTGCATATTTTCTCGTCCTGTTACATTTGGTGTTACATTTGTTTGGTGCACTAGAGCCATCCAAGAAACCAGACTGGAAGAGCTACATACCATCACTAGTGTATGCATATAACTGCACCAAACATGAGAGCACAAAAACATCTTCATTTGAACTCATGTTTGGCCGAAAACCAAAACTGCCAATAGATTCCCTCTTTGAAACTTCTGAACTTGAACAAACAACAAACAAAACAACAAAAGATTACATACAAGATTTGAAGAACAGAATGAAGACAACACAAGATATTGCAAAGAAGTACACTGATAAGGCAAGAGAAAAGCAGAAAAGACAATATGACAAGAAAGCAACAGCATCAAGAATTACAGTTGGAGACAAGGTCCTAGTTAAGATACTTGTTTTTGAAGGGAAGCATAAGATTGCGGACAAGTTTGAAGAAGAAGTGTATGACGTGATTGAACAACCAAGAGAAGAGATACCAGTATTTAAAGATCAAGATCTGGAATTACAAGAACATTACATAAAAACTATCTGTTACCAATTGAAACATCAGAGAGTGAAAGTGAAACAGATACGGTCTTCAAACCTATACCTAGACAGAGGAAGTTAAAAGAAAAAAAGGATATATCCAGCGAAGAGAAAGGTGAAACTAAGGTTACGCCTAAAGAGACAATAGAATTAATGAAATGTGTCGTCACAAGTGAGGAGGAATTTAGTGATTCAGACAGTGAATATGTGTCAAACACATATAGTGGGGACACCCACAAGCCTGAACAGAAAGAGGAATTAAAGAAAGTAGAAGGAAAGATGGTAAAAAAAAGTGATAAAGACACACTTCATCCTGACATAGTTATAATAGAAGAAGATAAAAGTGATAAAGCAGGAGGAGGTCTAACAGACAACCTTGAAGTAGAATGTGAAACAGAAGAAACTAGGAAGGAAAGTGTAACAGATATCACAGCAAATACTGGAAAGGATGAAACAAGAGTAACAGAGATAGAAACAGCATGTTTCTGAAGAAATAGAGAACAGAAAGGAAATAGAAAGAGGAATGAGAGAAGGTGCCATAAGGAAGAAGTTACCAAGAAAGATACAAGAAACAGATTCTAGGGAATCGGAGAAGAAAGAAGATATGGAAAATGATACTGAAGAAGAGACTACAATAAAATCAACTAGTGAGAAGAAAAAGAGAGCTCCAAAACCAGTTCCCAGAGAACCTACAAGGAGATCAGAAAGAGAAAAGAAGTTACCACAAAAACTTGAGGACTACCAAATGAACATGGTAGTGACAAAACCATCAGATTACAGATTAGAAGCATTGGACGTTTTAATGAATTCTGGAGTATTCAATGATATGAGTTCTGAAGTGGTCAAGAAAGTAATAAATGCAGTCATGCAATAAAAAAAAAAAAAACTGAATGGGGGACAGATATAGATATTACAGTAAACACTATAATAGAAATGTTAATTTTTTGAAAGAGAAATATGTTTAAACATATTAATTTGAAATATGGTATGTTTTATTGTTTTAAATTGTAAACTAATTGTTTTTAAGTTAATATTGTTGAAACTGGACGATGTGAGGTCACATTTTTTTGAAAAAGGGAGACAATACTATAAAGAAAAAGATTTTTTTGCAATTTTTGCTTATATACCAGTTTATTTTTTTAGTATGGGAAGTTTGAGGTTTACTTTGAAGTTAGCCCTTGACAGTGTGGTAAGAGTATATTATATCAGTATTTGAGTATAGTAAGATAGAGTACCGAAGGTAGAAGTTTTTTGACGACGAATGATGGGACGTCATTTCTCAGGCTGGGGAAGTGTGTGACAGTCCTGAAATAACCAATCACTTTAGGACTTTGATTATTGTTCTAAATTAAAGTTATCTCCCTTTGAGTGTGTTGGAAATTTATGTCCAGTGAGGCGAAGTGACCTGAGGTCAGATTATTTCCCACCATAATAATCTGTTTTCATTGGTTTAGCCATCATAGTCTATTGTTTTCTTTCATGCTTATCCATTTCCTTGAAAGTTATAACACTGGATACATGTAAAATTTTGTAGAGGGTTTAAATGTAATTTAACTGATTTTAAAAAGGATTTATTTGGATGTAAGGTTTGTTGATTTAACTCACTATGTATTCAATTAAGTAAATTGGTCTCATAAGATGATTTTATCTTTAATACTTTTGGCCTATTCTGTTTTGGATAGTTTAGCTTATTTGGAGTAATGTACATGTGTTTCATTAATGGCAGTCTTTCTGACATCACTGTATCATTCTTAATTTGCACTGTAAACCATTTAATCATTTACAGACAACTAACTGAGTCACAGAGAGTTTGTAGTGTGTGGTGTGGAGAGGCTGAGCTGGTGTATTAGCACATCCAGGTCCACAACTTGGTAAGCCTAATTGTGTGTTTGTCATGTACATGTATAAACTGTAATTGTATATGTTTGATGTGTATGTAAGTTTACATAGGCTTTGCCTAAATAGATGTGTTTTATATTAATAATATGCCACTACACACAATTGTATGATTTAACCTGTTTTGTTATTATTTGAATAAGAGATATGCTTAATATGATATATTTATATAGTATATATATATAATCTTCATTATACCCCCGACAAACGAAGTTTTGAGGGGGTATACTGGAGTCACCCTGAGGTCGGTCTGTTGGTCTGTCGGTCTGTCGGACGGTCTGTCCGCAATTTTCCTTGTCTGGAGCATAACTTGAAAAGTACTGGATGGAATTTCATCAAACGTCATACAATGGTAGAATATAATGAGAGGAAGTGCAGTGTACAAGAAACATAACTCTATTCTTGCTAATTACAGAGTTATTGTCCTTTGATATTTTTTCTTGTCCGGAGCATAACTTGAAAAGTACCGGATGGAATTTCATCAAGCTTCATACAATGGTACAATATAATGAGAGGAAGTGCAGTGTACAGGAAACATAACTCTATTCTTGCTAATTACAGAGTTATTGCCCTTTGATATATTTCCCTTGTCTGGAGCATTACTTTTAAAGTACTGGATGGAATTTCATCAAATTTCATACAATGGTAGAATATAATGAGAGGAAGTGCAGTGTACAAGAAACATAACTCTATTCTTGCTAATTACAGAGTTATTGCCCTTTGATATATTTCCCTTGTCCGGAGCATTACTTTTAAAGTACTGGATGGAATTTCATCAAACTTCATACAATGGTAGAATATAATGAGAGGAAGTGCAGTGTACAAGAAACATAACTCTATTATTGCTAATTACAGAGTTGTTGCCATTTGATATTTTTTCTTGTCCGGAGCATAACTTGAAAAGTACCTGATGGAATTTCATCAAGCTTCATACAATGGTAGAATATAATGAGAGGAAGTGCAGTGTACAAGAAACATAACTCTATTCTTGCTAATTACAGAGTTATTGCCCTTTGATATATTTCCCTTGTCCGGAGCATTACTTTTAAAGTACTGGATGGAATTTCTTCAAACTTCATACAATGGTACAATATAATGACAGGAAGTGCAGTGTACAGGAAACATAACTCTATTCTTGCTAATTACAGAGTTATTGCCCTTTGATATATTTCCCTTGTCCGGAGCATTACTTTTAAAGTACTGGATGGAATTTCATTAAACTTCATACAACGGTAGAATATAATGACAGGAAGTGCAGTGTACAAGAAACATAACTCTATTCTTGCTTATTACATAGTTATTGCCCTTTGATATATTTCCCTTGTCTGGTGCAGTACTTTAAAAGTACTTTTAAAGCCATCAGTGATAACAGTTTAATAAAGTTCATGAAAGAACCAAGTTGATGAATAAATGGAGTTCGAGCAAAGCAGGTTCGATATTGTATTCCTAGTGCTCTTGTTTGTTTCTTATCCATAAAATTGTTGTCCCTCAACATAACTCGAAAAAGTATAACATTTATTGATTGCCATGAAAGCTTGTACACTGCACAATAATTAAAAAGACCATTTTTAATTTTAACAAAACCATAAAAAAATTAACAATACAAACAACTCAATCCATAACATTCTCTTTTATTAAGAATTTCTTTTGTCTGGAGCATTACTTTAAAACTATTGGATATAATTTAATAAAACTTCATACAATGGTTAACCATTTTCTGTCATGGTGGCGTTCGGGGGTATTCATCACTACAGTGATAGGTCTAGTTAATGTATACTTTCAGGATGCAAAAATATTAATAGAGATTTTTGATTAAAGAGATTGAAACTATATATCCTCCTTGGCTTATTATCTACAAAAAATGGACAAGAGACGAACCCACCCTTAAACCCACCTGTAGTTTTATTTATCTAAATATTAATAGACTAAGAAAAGTATTTAAAACAAGCAGAGTGACAAGGGGAGATAACTTTAATTTAGAACAATAATCAAAGTCCTAAAGGGACTGGTTATTTCAGGACTGTCATAGTTTTAACATTGTAGAAAAGTGTAACCCTACGCAAATACTGCCATTTACACTTCGGGTTTTGCACAGAGGCTGTCCGGCATATAAGTTAAGAGCATTGTCGTTATGTTATGGATTAAGTTGGTGGAAGTTAGAACTGACACACGGAAGCAACAAATACCTCAGTACTTACAACCCAAAAGCAATTGTTATGTTTCGTGAGACTTCCGGTGGTAGTTTAAAATTCTACATATGATATAACGAATCATTTTAGGGGAAAATTGCCATTTTTTATACGTAAACGGTAAATATGGAGAGAAAGACCGGAACCAAACATTACATCACATTGACGTAATTACTTCAGCATCTGTTGCCAGCTATCTCTGCTGCTGGGCAGCATGGCGTCTAAGTACAGACTATTCGTTACCGTTTGCATCGTAAATCCTAACTAATCAGAGTAGCGCGGCGCCAATACACTAGAAATGACTAGTGATTAGGTATAGGGTCAGTCACATGAAGTGACTAGTGATTAGGTATAGGGTCAGCCACCTCAAGTGACTAGTTATTAGGTATAGGGTCAGCCACCTCAAGTGACTAGTGATTAGGTATAGGGTCAGCCACCTCAAATGACTAGTGATTAGGTATAGGGTCAGTCACCTGAAGTGACTTGTGATTAGGTATAGGTCAGTCACCTGAAGTGACTAGTGATTAGGTATAGGTTAAGCCACCTCAAGTGACTAGTGACTAGGTATAGGGTCAGTCTCATGAAGTGACTAGTGATTAGGTATAGGGTCAGTCACCTGAAGTGACTAGTGATTATGTATAGGTTCAGCTACCTCAAGCGACTAGTGATTAGGTATAGGGTCAGTCTCATGAAGTGACTAGTGATTAGGTATAGGGTCAGTCACCTGAAGTGACTAGTGATTATGTATAGATTCATCCACCTCAAGCGACTAGTGATTAGGTATAGGTTAAGCCACCTCAAGTGACTAGTGATTAGGTATAGGGTCAGTCTCATGAAGTGACTAGTGATTTGGTATAGGGTCAGCCACCTCAAATGATTAGTGATTAGGTATAGGTTCAGCCACCTCAAGTGACTAGTGATTAGGTAAAGGGTCAGCCACCTCAAATGACTTGTGATTAGGTATAGGTTCAGTCTCATGAAGTGACTAGTGATTTGGTATAGGGTCAGCTACCTCAAATGATTAGTGATTAGGTATAGGTTCAGCCACCTCAAATGACTTGTGATTAGGTATAGGTTCAGTCTCATGAAGTGACTAGTGATTTGGTATAGGGTCAGCCACCTCAAATGATTAGTGATTAGGTATAGGTTCAGCCACCTCAAGTGATTAGGTAAAGGGTCAGCCACCTGAAGTGACTAGTGATTAGGTACAGGGTCAGTCACCTGAAGTGACTTGTGATTAGGTATAGGTTCAGCCACCTCAAGTGACTAGTGATTAGGTAAAGGGTCAGCCACCTCAAGTGACTTGTGATTAGGTACAGGGTCAGTCACCTGAAGTGACTTGTGATTAGGTATAGGTTCAGCCACCTCAAATGACTTGTGATTAGGTATAGGTTCAGCCACCTCAAGTGACTTGTGATTAGGTATAGGTTCAGCCACCTCAAGTGACTAGTGATGAGGTAAAGGGTCAGCCACCTCAAATGACTTGTGATTAGGTATAGGTTCAGCCACCTCAAATGACTTGTGATTAGGTATAGGTTCAGCCACATCAAGTGACTAGTGATTAGGTATAGGGTCAGCCACCTCAAGTGACTAGTGATTAGGTATAGGGTCAGCCACCTCAAGTGACTAGTGATTAGGTATAGGGTCAGTCATCTGAAGTGACTAGTGATAAGGTATAGGGTCAGCCACCGGAAGTGACTGGTGATTAGGTATAGGGTCTGCCACCTCAAGTGACTAGTGATTAGGTATAGGGTCAGTCATCTGAAGTGACTAGTGATAAGGTATAGGGTCAGCCACCTCAAGTGACTAGTGATTAGGTATAGGTTCAGCCACCTCAAGTGACTAGTGATTAGGTATAGGGTCAGTCATCTGAAGTGACTAGTGATAAGGTATAGGGTCAGCCACCTCAAGTGACTAGTGATTAGGTATAGGGTCAGCCACCTCAAGTGACTAGTGATTAGGTATAGGGTCAGTCATCTGAAGTGACTAGTGATTTGGTATAGGGTCAGCCACCTCAAGTGACTAGTGATTAGGTATAGGTTCAGCCACCTCAAGTGACTAGTAATTAGGTAAAGGGTCAGCCACCTCAAGTGATTAGTGATTCGTTATAGTGTCAGTCACCTCAAGTGACTAGTGATTAAGTATAGTGAAATTTTATAATAATAGTGAAAATTAAAAAAAAAAAGGCTGGTTTAAAGTCGTTCTGTCAGACCTCCACGTTGGTACCAGCTGGAAACAACAGTATGTTTTCATTTTGGTAATAAACACAATAATTTACAATTAAAATTTTCTTATTGACACATGCATGTTTTTTAAATGTTCTTTTCAAGAAAATACTTAAACTATTTATCATACTAAAGAAATATTGATTTAATCGACACTTTTCTTAAAAAAAACAGTCCTTTTTTGTAAAACCAATTTCCCATTTCCGTATACAGTATGGATAATTTCATTTTGGAAATAAAACGTTAATTTGACAATGGAATTTTCTGAAAATATGCATGTAAGTTTTATTTAATGTTCTGTATAATAATATCATACTAGAAAACATCAAAACATAAAAGTCATTGATCTAATATTATCCGCGTTTATTAACACTAATAATAGAGCTGCAATTAGATCTATTATTATTAAAATTATATTTTTTATTATTTGATCTACTATTATTAATATTATTATCCGTGTTATTAACGTGTATACTAGAACTCCAATTTTAATGAACAGTTTCAAAACGTGTCGTCAGCATTTCCTTCTTTGTACATATTGTCAGCGTTTCCTTCTTTGTACATATTGTCAGTGGTTTTCTTCTTTACCTATAGTGTCAGCTTAAGCGTCAGCGTTTTTACACCGACCTTTATATTACGCATCATGAAATATTCAGCTTGTTCATTTGTATCATATCTGACCTAATTCTCCTGAATTCTAATGTTGGCAGTCCTAAGTTCTTTATTCTTTGTTTATAACTTAATTCCCTGATAGAGTGGACAATTTTACTTGCCCTTCTTTTTATTTACATATTCTATTACCACTATATCTTTTTGCTCCATGTAACTGATGCGTATTCTAAATGTGGTCTCACTAGTGATTTGTATAGAGTCGTGAACAATTTTTTGTCTAGAGATGAGATATGTTAAAAAATTATTCCTAAATTTCTGTTTGCTTTTTAAAATATTCATGGACAGAGTTTTCAGTAGGAAACCTATGTAGTCTGTGGTATTTACCGTGCATGTTTGTTAAGGAAATGTAAAATTTCATGTATTAAATTCTATTTTTATACATGATCGAAGATTAGTATGGTTTTATAAAATATGCATGCATAATCAAAATGATCTCTGACACAAGCATGAACTTATGTCTAGGAGCACATTTTAAAATCTGTATGAACTGGCCCAGCCCGACCACTAGAGCATCTGTGTGATTTGAAGCTTTTACCACTTCATGTCATTGCAAAAGATGCATTAATACGAGACCAACTAATTTTGATTTAATAATTGACTTATCAATATGATTAAATTAACTTGTTCTATGCAGCCATGTTCAAATGAACGAGTTTTAGACGTTACACTTTGCCAAGGACTTAAATAGGAGGATAGGTAACTTGCATCTATCTGCTAAGTATTGATAAAATAGCATACGAAGAATCAGTAATTTGGCAAATTAATCAATCAGATTTTGCAGGAAACTGATTTCTTTTACATAAAATGTTATGTTGTATGTAACCTTAGATGGTTTAGAATATTTCAAACATATAATATGATCTGGACTTAAAATATTGCAGTTTGAAGTAACATCTCAAGTACTTTCCTTCTTTTTTAAGTTGCAGTATACAAATTTTTTAATCACAAACACTTTAAAACTTTGAAACAAAATTTGATGAAAATGGTCTTGTTTTGTAGAAAATTTCATTGTGCAAAGAAAGAATTTTACTCAATATTATTGAGATGAATGGAAGTTATGATAATTGAAAATGAGATTTCGCAAGATATTGTGTGAATATGCAAGCATTTATAAAATCTCCACCAGTTTCTTTTCCTTCCTTATTTAAGTCCTTGACTTTGTCAAAGACTCAGTGTTTAAAATTATAGTTATTTTAGCTAAACCCATGTGTAAAACAAATCAATTGTTTTTCAGATTGATCAAACCATGTCTGATCAACATGGTGGGCATTTTGGTAATGCAGATAACAGACATGTACATGGACTGACACCACAGAACGATGAAAATATTTCAAGCTTAGATAGGATGAACCAAGGTAAAAGATCACAATGTACTTGGTTTAATATAGGTCAGGAATATGAACTTGGTGAGATAATTCAATTTCATTGTTAGCTCTATTAGCCAAAGGCCAGAAGTACTTACTTATGTGTCCACCCGGGGGTGGGGTGGGGGCACTCCCTATACCTTGGTTAGTACATATGTGCTACTTTATTGGGCATATGATTTGGAGTTTTGACCCCAATTTCTTTTGCATAATGTGATGACTGTGATGTAGAGCTTTTGCCCTCCTTTCTGGACACATTATGTAGAATTTTGACCACTTGTTCAATCCTTAATAAAAATGTTGAAATGTGTAGTTGTGTCGATGTTTTTCATTGCAATACATTTTCTTCAAATACAAAAAAAATATTTTGTTCATCAGATACATGTATTTTATTCTTAATGAAATCAAAGATCTTGTGCCATTGTGTAGACAAAGTTTTATTTAGATTAAATGGAGAGTTTTAACCCCTATATAATTTGTTCGAATGTAGAGTTTCGACCCCTATAATTGGTTTGAATGTTTTAATTTTATTTTTTCATTTTCATGAAAGTTTTTTGTGGTGTTTTTTCAAAAAAAATTTTCTTTTATTTCATTTTTTCCATTTTAATGAAGGTGTGTTTTTTTCTGTTTTTTTTTTTTTCATTCTCATGCTGTGATAAACTGTGCATGCTGGTACAAGATTATTTCAACTATCTAGATCCATTTTCATGAACTGGTACCGATATATTGCCGCATGATGTGAAGTTAGTACATATATTGTATATGTAAAAATCTGAACAACTTAGAATGTTGAAGGATATCCAGCATTGATAAACTGTATGTATTGATACAAGACTCATAAAAGATTCATTTACAAGAACTGGTTTATTACCATATGATTACTTAAATTTTGAAGGTAGTGCATATATCGCATATGTAAAACATTGATAAATTACTCTTGAAACAGAAGTTCATCTCAACTATGGCTTACACTTTGTTTTAAAATTTTGCTGGAATTATTTCAGATAATGTTTAATTAGTATTTTTTTATATAATTGACCAACTTATATTATTCTAGTCATGCTATTGTAGTATTGAGGGCAATTATATGTACATGGTGTGCCTTAAGATAGGTTTTGGCACACCTTACATGGCGTGCCTTAAGATAGGTTTTGGCACACCTTGCATGGCGTGCCTTAAGATAGGTTTTGGCACACCTTGCATGGTGTGCCTTAAGATAGGTTTTGGCACACCTTGCATGGTGTGCCTTAAGATAGATTTTGGCACACCTTGCATGGTGTGCCTTAAGATAGGAATTGGTACACTTGGCATGGTGTGCCTTAAGATAGGTATTGGCACACCTTATATGGTGTGCCTTAATATAGGTATTGGCACACCTTACATGGTGTGCCTTAAGATAGGTTTTGGCACACCTTACATGGTGTGCCTTAAGATAGGTATTGGCACACCTTACATGGTGTGCCTTAAGATAGGTTTTGGCACACCTTACATGGTGTGCCTTAAGTAAGTATTGGCACACCTTACATGGTGTGCCTTAAGTTAGGTATTGGCACACCTTACATGGTGTGCCTTAAGATAGGTATTGGCACACCTTACATGGCGTGCCTTAAGTTAGGTATTGGCACACCTTACATTGTGTGCCTTAAGATAGGTATTGACACAACTTACATGGTGTGCCTTAAGTTAGGTATTGGCACACCTAGTCTTTTACAGCAATGGTTAATGAATTTATAAAGCAATTTTAAAGTTTGAAAGACAAATGTAACTAAATGCTTAATCAAATAATATTAAGGCAATGTGAGCTATCCAAAAAATGTTGATAATGAAAACAAAAAGCTGTTGTTTAAGAACAGCATCATAATAATCGAGCACGCTGTCCTTCCAACAGCTCTTGCTTACAAATACTGTAGTTAAATTTTTACGAGCAATCAGAACTGGTTCTACACTGTTTTCAAAAGCCTTCTATATTAGAGGTGTTCAAAGGTGCCCATATGAAGTAAAGGGTTAAGAACATGTCTTTCCAATTTGTTCATATTTAGCTTAAATTATTCCTATGAGTAGGGGATTGAAGTTTGTATAATTCAAGGGGCTACCGGTAGTATTTACAAAAGCCCTGTAAGTTCTACATGCAGATCAATACTATAGGGAAACAGAAAATTCTGATTTTTTAATCCATTTATGCAAAAATGTTACTTAGTTTGAGATCTGAACATTACATGCATTTAGTCGTAGCAAATAAGATTTGGTTAATTAGAAAGATTGAATTTCCAGAAGGTGTCAGATGGGACCCCAAAGGGTTTAGATTATGTACGGAATAGAACTTCGATGGCTCGAACTCGATGGGACTGGACGAAATAATTCGAGTTAAGGGTTGTTCGAGCCAAATATTGTTTAACATCATACTGAACATGTATATAACCATCAATTTTTTTACCCTGTTTAGTTTTATACAAAGTATTTGCCATTGAATTTACCGGTAGGGCCTAAATAAAAATAGTGTTTGTTTCCCCTTGCGCGACCGACCCACGAAAAAAGCACCGACTGAAAAAATTTTATTGGGGAAAATTTCTGAGTTTTTTTTTTAATTTTCGACCGCTCCGGGCTTATCTTAAAAATCGGACAAGCGAGTTTTCACAATACACAGGTCTGCAAATATCTCTATTCTATACAACACATGTGAAACTGTTGCTTATAGACCATAACTAATCAGTAGAAACAATTGACCCCCGCGGTGTTTACTGCATGCCCGATATTGCGACTTCGGAAAACCTGTCATGAATATTCAATTATCTATTTTTACTCCTCTAATGTGATTGGGGGGTAGCTTTGAACATAAATTAATCTATTTTAAATAATGGCTATGATTGGTCGGATATCTACGACCACGGTACACACAGCGTTAAGTTCTGGTATTTTAATAAATATTTCGTAGATTTAAAATAATTGGAACTGCATGTACGTAAATTATCTTCTGTGACCAGGGGCCGGCAAAAGCACTCGTCCTGACGACTGGTTTTTGTCTGCGGACGAGTGATTTTTGCCAGTAACTAGTCCGTCGGACGAGTAAACCTTTTGGCAGAGATCGAAAAATAAACAATCTGAAAACTGTAAAGAAGGTAATGATCCAAAGTCGTTACGGTATTTATTCTTTCTATATTTCATTGCTGTAAATATAATTTATAAATTTGACATTTAACGATCATCAACGATAACTTATCATGCAATTTCTTGTCAAGTCCCAAGGACATTTTCTTTAGAAACCATTCGGCATAATTTTTTTATAAGGTATCGAGACGCGCATGCGCAGCTTTTTAATACCGGTTTAAAAATCGGACTTTTCGGTCTTCGGAATATTTCCCGGTCTCCGGAATATTAACAGTCTTTTTGCGTTTTACATGTTACGGAGGCTTGAATGCATTTACTTTTTATGTTTACCCCAAGCTGTTTGTATTCGGAACAAAAGCGATATATAAACATCAACAAACTTAATGTTTATTGCATGATCATAACGGTTAAAGCTAGTGGTGTACTTACTGTAAATGAAGTAATAAAACTATTTAAGGTAAGATAAGGTTATCACAATGTGCTTCCAAAATAGACACTATTTTACTAGAACTTTTTTGGACAAGTGAGTTTTCCATACGGATGAGTACTTTTTACCAGTCCACTTGCCTGACAGATGAGTGCTTTTAAAAGTTTTTCCCGACCCCAGTTGTGAAAATGTGAACGTTGATATTTAAATCGAGTATACGGTAAAGAAAAATGTGGTAGGGGTATTATAGTAATACATTTATTGCTTTTTGGTTGTGTGGTTTCAGCATATAATTTTCTTTGGCAGTCATGTCATGATTAAAATATAGTATTGAAAACAACAATTAAGATAAATTGTCTTTTTAATATTTGAAATAAAGTTTACTAGTTGCACTTTTCTAGATCATAGACTGCCAAGTTCTCTTGGATGAATTGAATAGCTTTGTAGGCTTGACATTTCCATTGTTGTGTGTTATGACATTTAGTAATCATAAGAAAAGAGAAAGATATTTAAAATAATGATTCGAATTAACACCTGCTCCCACATTGCCACAGAGTGACAGAACAGATATGATAGTCAATAAAGAACAAAGACAAAATACAACTTAATAAGTTGGTCATACTTATAGAGACAAAGTCAGTTCTCCCTGAATTTCTCTCACTTCTCCCAGTCTTGTTCAAACTCTAAAACTTGTGATTTACACATGCATAATGTTATAGGGAGCTAACCTTACATAAAAAGTAATTACATTTAAGTCTATTTATGTTTAATTACTTTATATTTTACCACAAAGTGTATTGGTAATAAAAATCTGGGCAAGTGAATCTTTGATCAGGGCAAGTTAGTACTACTTCTGGTAGTTTATTTTGATAAACAATGTTCAGAAACTGTATTATTATATAGAATGACTAATACTAGACAAAAAATTTGACTGCAGTTACTAAAACTGTTTCATTTAAAAATGCCAATGAACTATATTAAATAATGCCAACAGATTAATACTTATTATTCTATATACAGTTTCATTTTTTGATATAGTTCTGTAAGCATTTTTAAATGCCAACAGTTTAAGTAACTGCTGTCCGATTTACATATACTAGTCATATTGTATTCAGTTTCATTTGTCAATCAAAATAAACACAGTTCAGTTTATTATATATAAATGTTATACAAATACTATTCATTTTTACAGTTTTTCTTAGTTTTCAATCCTTCACTTTTACGAGCAATGTAGTTAGTATTGAGCACATTTAATACATGTAATATAAATTATGTTGTTGTATTGGAATAGCCATATCAGTTAATAAAATGTTGAGTTTCTCTGTTTATCAATACATGTATGTTTTTTATGGCCTTCAAAAAAAAAAAAAAAAAAAGCCTACCTACCTACCCAGTTCTAAAATCTAGGGTCGGGCAAGGGGGAACAGAGATATTTTTAAGTGTGGCCTAGTTAAATTATTATTTTACCACATTGCAGTTCTTGGGGTGCAAACTACTTCTACAGTTTTCATGCAATTAACTTGAAACTTTGCATATATGATCAACATCAAGTGTAGATGTGCGAGACACTAGTTTTGTAATGCTTCCTTAATTAATGCAGGGGTATTAATATTCAGTGGTAGGTCTGGTTTAAACCGTAACATGAAGTTTCAAATAGTGATATTTAAGGATTTACATATTCATATGGTTAAAAGACTTGTGTAATGATTTGTTTCATGAATATATTAAGTAAAATTTGATTTTAATATTGTTATGTGTATCTTCAAGGTCAGTTATATATTTTTTTATTTTGTATGTCAGGTCCACTGAGACAAGAGACTGGACGAACACAAGAAGTCATTGAATCTGATGAATTCTCGATGGTTTTAGTAAATCAGTTATATGAGAGGCGCGACTGTCAACAACTGGAACTACCAACAAGAAGCATTCCAGCTCCAGCCCAAGAAGGTAAGATGATTATAAAATATTTAAATTCAAAGCTGATAACTAGCATCTGACATCATGTCACTTTCAAAAAGATACTCCACCCTTCACTTAGCTCCTTAACTTGGTAAATAAATATCAGTAGTCTAACCTTTTTTAACTTTACTATTTTGTTTCGTTGATTTTTGTTGGTATAGCCAGGATCCTACGCTATTGGCCTAAAAATATAGCTATTTCTCAAATATATAGATTTTCAACAGAATGTTTTTCTAATTGTTGAAAATCGGGTGTATTTTTGAAAATCGACTGTATTTGGGTACGAAGATTGAAGCCAAATAGGCTCCATATACCCATCTTTTGTAAATTTCCGGCAATTTTGAGCAGTATTTTTAGTATGAGCAAAGTCCTCGACCATGAAAAGATGAAAATAAATATACAATATAGGAAACCCATTATTCACTTCTATTAAAATTATTGTGATCAAGGACTGTACTTTAAAATTTGCATTTTCTCTTTCCTATTGCCCGATGATGAAGATGACAATGACAGTAAATTACATGACTGACTTGGCAATGATTTGCCGATATCTGCAAATTTAATAAATAAAGACACTTTTTATTTCAACAAAATTAAATGACGACCATGTGGAGTTTTTAAGCAATGAAACAAAACTGATTCTGGGTCAAATTTGTTTATAATAATGCTGTTATCGAACTCAGCCCTGCACCTTTAACTCACTACAGTGCATTGTTTACAGCTGCCCGGCAATGGGGTATGGTGAAGCTGTGTGGATGTTCATGCTTAGACAAATTATTCCAGTTCAAAATGGCATATAGTAATCGCAGTGTCCATCCGTCCGTCCGTCCGTGTACGGCCTGTAACTTTGTCACCTATGGGTAAATTTCCAAAACACTTGACTCAATTCATCAGCATGACAGGATGATGTATTATGCATAAGACCTACACCCATACATCAAATGACATGGTCACACTTTTGACCGCACTTTGAGTCCGTGTGAGATTTTGTGTCTGGTCTAAAACATTGTCATACATGGATGGATTTCAAAAACACTTGGCTCAATTGATCAACATAACATGATGAAATGTCTTGTCTTTCCTCACATTGTATATATATATATATATATTTCGTGTCTGGTCTGTTACTTTGTCTGACATGGAGGGATTTAACTTGGCTCAGTTAATCAAGATGACATGACGACATGTCGCACATAATACCCAGATTCGTACCTCAAAGGTCAAGGTCACACTTTGAGTTTGTATGACAACACTTTGAGTCTGTTTGAGATTTCAAGTCCTGTCTGTAACTTTGTCATACATAGATGGATTTCAAAAACACTTGGATAAATTGATCAATTAATCATTATGACATTACAACATGTTTTATGTTAGACCCAGAACCTTATCTCAAAGGTCACAAGGTCACACTTTCAGTTTGTTTGATATTACTGTACCTTTGTCTTACATGGAGAGATTTTAAAATATCTTGACACAAGTGATCAACATGTCGTGATGATGTGTCACCTGCATTTACCTGTAGAAATACCCAGCCCTTTACATCAGATGTCTAGCTTACACAAAGGTTAAGGTCAAACTTTAATGTAAAAAACAAGAAATTATATTATTTTCACAGATCATTTGGGGGGCATGTGACACTTACTAGTAACATTTCTTGCTAATATGAACATCGGGATTCTCTGTGATGTGTCACTTCTAGAACATATTTTTGTCAATGAATGTGTTTGTTACCATTAAAGGGATTCAAGGGGACAATGGGATAATTTTGATTTAATTTTAGGTAGAATGATGCCCTGTTTAATGCTTAGAAAATTAGTCTTTAGTTTTATAGCAAGCTCATATCTCATTAACAACTGGTCGTACAACAATGAAACTTTATCATTATGGGAGGGATAACTGCATTTTAGGCAGAATTATTGCTACTTTTACACTTAAAAAATTGGATAAGAAAAGTCTTATCTCAGAAAATACTATTGGGATTACCAGTAATTGAAATTAATATTAAAGTAAAAACTTGCAAGGAAAAGTGTATTTTATCAGAATTATATTCTTTTTTATACTTAAAAAACATGGGCTAGATTTTAAAGCACTGTACTATGTTATTGTTCAATTTCAGTCATCAGCTGATTGCAGTTGTTTTGAGGTAACTTAAGCTAAGGAAAGTCAAGCACACTGTCCTCTGACAGCTCTTGATTTTTTTGGTCATGTGCATCATGTACATTCGCAGACATATATGCTAGTATCTGTTTTTTTACCTAAAACTTCCATCCATTTTCAGTTGGCAGTCTAGCAATGTGTCCCACAGATACCAACTATGAAGAAAGGCGGGAGCGTTGTCTGCAGTCATTCACATGCCATGGGGAATCAGTCTGTAGCCAGCAGAAGAAGAATGAACTGTCAAATGAGCTTGTCATCTATCTTGGAGGTAATTAATATCCGATATAGTATATATTGGTCGGATGGATTCTAAATTAATTCCAGGCACATGGTTTGATACTGTTTGTCCGTCCGTCTGCTCGCCCGCTGGTCTGTCCATACACATATATTTTAAATTTATGGGTTCAGTCCATGGTATTACCTGTACAGGAATGTTCAGGTTGAGTCCATGCAGAACAGAGGTGGACACATGATTGTCCAGGCATTTGAAGTGGATAAATGTTGAATCCATGTGGAGAGGGACTCATATTTTTTGTAACATTTTGGGGGAAATTTTTAAATTAACCTTGTCCTGGTGGATGAAAAATCCAGGCATCCATTGAAAATTTGACAGAAGTTGATGCTCACTACAAAATATCCAGATGGACATCCCAAATATCCAGGCACAATGTCCTGGTGGAAATGTTCACGCAAACATTCCAAATGTCTGGGTGAACATTTCAATGTTTAGGCAGATGGCCTAATATCCATGTCCAGTTGTATGTTAGCAATGTGTCTGCGGGCAAGAATGTCCAAGCTGTAAGCTTCAAGTGCACTGTGGTTCATTAATAGTCAATAAACCAGTGAGTGGATAATATGCAAAACTACTTCAAACTATAACTTCCTAGTGAGTAAAATGCCAAACAACAAAGTCATTACTGTTACCATTATAAGCTTCGATGGGCTGTGACAAAAAGCTACATAATTTAGAACTATCAAAAACTTTCATTAAGTATCAGTACCAAATATGATATAGTTTAGTTCTACAGTTATAAATTGTTTCACTTATTTATTTCTTTGAAAAAAGGTTGTTGGTTCAATATGTTGAATCACTGATACAAAGGGCTAGGTGCATTAATGGCCGTTTTTGGCCCAATTTCAAAGTTGCATATATTTATAATCCAAATTATATGTATTTTATTTGAAAACACATTTTAAAAGAATATATTATGGATAAACTGTATTTCATAATGTTTTGATATGTGAGCTGGTGAGAAAAAAAATGAAGTTTCAAACAGACATAATTATATTAATTGATTTTAAACAAATTATGAAATTTTCGAGTTGTTCCTCGAGTGCACAGGTATTTTTGTGAAAATATATTCATAATTTTGTATATTTTACAGTTTTTTCCCATTTTCTACCACATGTGCGTCACAAGTATGATGTCAACGCAATACACAATTAAACAAAAAACATGTGTAACCTGAAGATCCTTATTGGTTCTAGATTTATGAATAAAAATCCATTTTCATTTATTTTATTATTTCATGGGCCAAACAAGGGTCTAAACACACCTAGCCCCTTGCACAGGGAGTAGTTATGAATATATTTGTCAAATGTTGCATTTTATTAAAAGTTATAGCTATCCTGATAAGGAGCTGTTGACTGTTGATTTAAATATTGATTGAGTGTCATATGTTATTGAATGTATCTGTATGCTTTAATATCATTGATCGTGATTGAATGAAAATTGTGAGAATTTGTTATATACATGTACTGGTAAACTTACACAGAAGGTCACAATTGAAAATATAATGTTTTAATTTTGTTATTTTTTTTTAATTATGTGGTTACTCTTTCAATTAAGAATTTTTTATTATTTATTTATTATCAGTTGCCCTTGTCTGACTGCCTGTATTTTTTGTCAGTTTTCTTTCTCTTGTCAACTGATTTTCACCGAACTTGCTTGGGAGTATCAGTTTGAAGTCCAGTTGCATATAATCATCCTTACGTTCTGTAACTGTTTAATATTTTGGTAACTGCTCTTTATCTTTTGTCGGGTCCTCCGTGGCCGAGTGGTCTAAGGCGCCGTCTCAAGATCATTTACCTCTCACCGCTATGGTTGTAGGTTCGAGTCCCGCTCGCTCCGAAAACTTTATGTGAGAAAGTTTCCAGTTACTTGCGGAAGGACGGTGGTTCTACTCAGTCTTCCTCCACCAGTAAAACTGGATATGCCATATATAACCTGAAATGTGTTGAAAATGGCGTTAAACCCCATTCAAAAAAAAAAAAATTATCTTTTGTCCTCCAAGAGTCAAGATTAAGACTTTAAATTTATTTTTTTTATGCCCCAACCATTCAAAATGGTGAAGGGGCATTAATAAAGTATTATCTCCGTCCATCTATTTGTCAGTTTTTGTTCGTCAGTGTGTCAAATTGGTTTCAAACAAATAACCTTTGAAAAAGTCTATATATACATTTATTTCATTAATATTTTGTGTGTATCTGCATAATTATAAAGTTCAAGAAGATTTTGATATTTGTCAACATCGGTCAAATTGTACCGGAGTTATGGTCCCTTTTGACTTATTTTAGGTTAGATAATCAGTTTCCAATCAGTTTGTTTTGAAAGAGTCAATCTATTTTAGTACTATTTTATGTAAAGGTGTATCATTATAAGATAAAGCTTTAGTAGATATTTGTAAACATCGGACAAATTTTACAGAATTTATGGCTCCTTTGCAGCTAAATTTACCAACATTAAGCCCGGGCATTCATATCATATTGACTTATTTTTTGTTTTCATTTTGTCAAAGTTAGGGTTTGATATGGTCTGTTAATGTTTAACATTTAATTAACTTGACTTTTGTTTCACAGGAATGCGAATTAAGACTAACTTGTTTCTATTGTTTGTTTGAATTATACAGTTGGTGCGAAAGTGAAGTGTACTTTTTGTAAGAAGGAGAGTGAAATTAATGATGACCAGCATCACACCCGTGTCTGCAAAATGGTGAACAGGGAACATAGGATACCATCTCCGCTGGTTAGTTTTCACATTAAAATTTTATTGTTTGAAGTGCTTGTTATGTATGAACCATGGCGAGACACTTTAACGTCTTGAAATATTAAAATTTTGCCTTCTTGATGCATTGAACATTTCATCTGTCCATGATGATGCATGACTGCAGGGATACAATTTACAGAGTCTTTTGATCTTGTGGATTCGAGTACAGGTTGGTCTGCTAATCTTGTGGATCTGAGCAGTAATGTATGGATTCGAACACAGCTTGGTCCACAGCTGTTCATATGGATTTGAGCAGTAATGTATGGATTCAAGCACAGCTTGGTCCACAGCTGATCTTGTGGATTCAAGCAGTAATGTATGGATTCAAGCACAGCTTGGTCCACAGCTGACATTGTGGATTCAAGCAGTAATGTATGGATTCAAGCACAGCTTGGTCCACAGCTGATCTTGTGGATTCAAGCAGAAATGTATGGATTCAAGCACAGCTTGGTCCACAGCTGATCTTGTGGATTCAAGCAGAAATGTATGGATTCAAGCACAGCTTGGTCCACAGCTGATCTTGTGGATTCAAGCAGTAATGTATGGATTTAAGTACAGTTTGGTCCACAGCTGATCTTGTGGATTTAAGCATTAATGTATGGATTCAAACACAGCTTGGTTCAGAGCTGATCTTGTGGATTAAAGCAGTAATGTTTGGATTCAAGCACACTTGGTCCACAGCTGACATTGTGGATTCAAGCAGTAATGTATGGATTCAAGCACAGCTTGGTCCACAGCTGATCTTGTTGATTCAAGCAGAAATGTATGGATTCAAGCACAGCTTGGTCCACAGCTGATATTGTGGATTCAAGCAGTAATGTATGGATTTAAGTACAGTTTGGTCCACAGCTGATCTTGTGGATTTAAGCATTAATGTATGGATTCAAACACAGCTTGGTTCAGAGCTGATCTTGTGGATTAAAGCAGTAATGTTTGGATTCAAGCACAGCTTGGTCCACAGCTGACATTGTGGATTCAAGCAGTAATGTATGGATTCAAGCACAGCTTGGTCCACAGCTGATCTTGTGGATTCAAGCAGAAATGTATGGATTCAAGCACAGCTTGGTCCACAGCTGATCTTGTGGATTCAAGCAGTAATGTATGGATTTAAGTACAGTTTGGTCCACAGCTGATCTTGTGGATTTAAGCATTAATGTATGGATTCAAACACAGCTTGGTTCAGAGCTGATCTTGTGGATTAAAGCAGTAATGTTTGGATTCAAGCACAGCTTGGTCCACAGCTGACATTGTGGATTCAAGCAGTAATGTATGGATTCAAGCACAGCTTGGTCCACAGCTGATCTTGTTGATTCAAGCAGAAATGTATGGATTCAAGCACAGCTTGGTCCACAGCTGATATTGTGGATTCAAGCAGTAATGTATGGATTTAAGTACAGTTTGGTCCACAGCTGATCTTGTGGATTTAAGCATTAATGTATGGATTCAAACACAGCTTGGTTCAGAGCTGATCTTGTGGATTAAAGCAGTAATGTTTGGATTCAAGCACAGCTTGGTCCACAGCTGACATTGTGGATTCAAGCAGTAATGTATGGATTCAAGCACAGCTTGGTCCACAGCTGATCTTGTGGATTCAAGCACAGCTTGGTCCACAGCTGATATTGTGGATTCAAGCAGTAATGTATGGATTTAAGTACAGTTTGGTCCACAGCTGATCTTGTGGATTTAAGCATTAATGTATGGATTCAAACACAGCTTGGTCCACAGCTGATCTTGTGGATTCAAGTACAACTTGATGTACGATACTGAGCTTGTGGATTCAAGTACAACTTGATGTACGATGGTGAGCTTGTGGATTCAAGTACAACTTGATGTACAATGCTGAGCTTGTGGACTCAAGTACAACTTGACGTACGATGCTGAGCTTGTTGGTTTAAGTTCAGATTGGTCCACAGCTGATCTTATAGGTTTGAGTACAGCTTGGTCCACTGCTGATCCTATGGATCTGAGCAGTATTGTATGGATTCGAACATAGCTTGGTCCACGGCTGATCATGTGGATTCAAGCAGCAATGTATGGATTCGAACCCAGCTAGGTCCACAGCTGACTGTGTCGATTCGAGCAGTAATGTGTGGATTCAAACAAAGCTTGGTTCAGAGCTGATTTTGTGGATTAAAGCAGTAATGTATGGATTCAGGTACAGTTTGGTCCACAGCTGATCTTGTGGATTCAAGTACAACTTGATGTATGATACTGAGCTTGTCGATTCAAGTACAACTTGATGTACGATGCTGAGCTTGTGGATTTGAGTATAGCTTGGTCCACAGCTGATCTTGTAGGTTCGAGTACAGCTTGGTCCACTGCTGATCTTGTAGGTTTGAGTACAGCTTGGTCCACTGCTGATCCTATGGATCTGAGCAGTAATGTATGGATTCAAACATAGCTTGGTCCACAGCTGATCATGTGGATTCAAGCAGCAATGTATGGATTCAAACCCAGCTAAGTACCTAGCTGACCATGTGGATTCGAACAGTAATGTATGGATTCAAACACAGCTTGGTCCACAGCTGATATTGTGGATTCAAGTACAACTTGATGTACGATGCTGAGCTTGTGGATTCAAGTACAACTTGATGTACGATGCTGAGCTTGTAGGTTTGAGTACAGCTTGGTCCACTGCTGATCTTGTAGGTTCGAGTACAGCTTGGTCCACTGCAGATCCTATGGATCTGAGCAGTAATGTATGGATTCGAATATAGCTTGGTCCACAGCTGATCATATGGATTCAAGCAGCAATGTATAGATTCGAACCCAGCTAGGTACACAGCTGACTGTGTGGGTGGATTCAAGCAACAATGTATGGATTCGAACCCAGCTAGGTCCACAGCTGACCGTGTGGATTCAAGCAGTAATGTATGGATTCAAACACAGCTTGGTCCACAGCTGATCTTGTGGATTCAAGCAGAAATGTATGGATTCAAGCACAGCTTGGTTTAACAGCTGATCCTGTGGATTCAAGCAGAAATGTATGGATTTGAGTACAGTTTGGTCCACAGCTGATCTTGTTAATTCAAGCATTAATGTATGGATTCCAACACAGTTTGGTTCAGAGCTGATCTTGTGGATTCAAACATTTATGTACGGATTCAAGTACAGTTGAGTCCACAGCTGATCTTGTGGATTCAAGAACAACTTTATGTACGATGCTGAGGTTGTGGATTCAAGTACAACTTGATGTACAATGCTGAGCTTGTGGATTCAAGTACAACTTGATGTACGATGGTGAGCTTGTGGATTCAAGTACAACTTGACTTTTGATGCTTTGCTTGTTGATTTGTACAGCTTGGTCCACAGCTGATCTTGTAGGTTCAAGTACAGCTTGATCCACTGCTGATCCTATGGATCTGAGCAGTATTGTATGGATTCGAACACAGCTTGGTCCACAGTGATCATGTGGATTCAAGCAACAATGTATGGATTCAAACCCAGCTAGGTCCACCGCTGACAGTGTGGATTTGAGCAGTAATGTATGGATTTGAACACAGCTTGGTCCACAGCTGATCAAGTGGATTCAAGCAGCAATGTATGGATTCGAACCCAGCTAAGTACACAGCTGACTGTGTGGACTCGAGCAGTAATGTATGGATTCATGCACAGCTTGTGCACTGCTGGTCTTGTGGATTCAAGCAGTAATGTATGGATTCAAGTACAGTTTGGTCCACAGATGATCTTGTGGATTCAAGTACAACTTGATGTACAATGCTGAACTTGTGGATTCAAGTACAACTTGATGTACGATGCTGAGCTTGTGGATTTGAGTACAGCTTGGTCCACAGCTGATCTTTTAGGTTCGAGTACAGCTTGGTCCACTGCTGATCATATGGATCTGAGCAGTAATGTATGGATTCGAACATAGCTTGGTCCACAGCTGATCATGTGGATTCAAGCAGCAATGTATAGATTCGAACCCAGCTAGGTCCACAGCTGACTGTGTGGATTCGAGCAGTAATGTATGAATTCAAACACAGCTTGGTCCACAGCTTGTCATGTGGATTCAAGCAGTAATGTATGGATTTGAACCCAGCTAGGTCCACAGCTGACTGTGTGGATTCGAGCAGTAATGTATGGATTTGAACCCAGCTAGGTCCACAGCTGACCATTTGGACTTGAGCAGTAATGTATGGATTCAAGCACAGCTTGTACATTGCTGATTTTGTGGATTTAAGTACAGCTTGGTCCACTGCTGATCCTGCGGATTCAAGTACAGCTTGGTCCACTGTTGATCTTGTGGATTTAAATACTGCTTGGTCCACTGCTGATCTTGTGGATCTGAGCAGTAATGTATGGATTAGAACACAGCTTGGTTCACAGCTGATCATGTGGTTTCAAGCAGTTCTTTATTGATTCTAACACAGCCTGGTCCACAGCTGAAATTGTTAGCTCATGTTTCTGAAAAAAAAGAAGAGCTATTGTCATAGCCCTGGCGGGTTCTCTGTTTCTGAACAAACAACTCATGTTACGGTGACTTAACTTCATAAACACATTCATATCATGTTAAACAAACAACTTACCTACATTTCCATACTTTGGGTTTTAAATCCTTAAGTTTTTGTTAAGCTCGGGCTTGAATTTTTTTTCTTTATAAATCAATTTTATTTTTCAGTTATATTATTAATTCTGTAAGCTGATCACCATAAACTAAAAAAAAAGTTTACATCACTGACCTTGACCTATTTAATGGACACAGCTGATCTTGCAGATTCAAGTACATCTTGGTCAACTGCTGATCTTGTTTATCTGAGCAGTAATGTATGGATTAGAACACAGCTTGGTCCACAGCTAATCATGTGGATTCGAGCAGTATTATATGGATTTGAACACAGCTTGGTCCACTGCTGATCTTGTGGATTCTAGCAGTAATGTATGGATTCAAGCACAGCCTGGTCCAATGCTGTTCTTGTGGATTCGAGTACAGCTTGGTCCACAGCTGATCTTGTGGATTCAAGCACAGCTTGGTCCACAGCTGATCATGTGGATTCGAGCAGTAATGTATGGATTCAAACACAACTTTGCATACTGCTGATCTTGTGGATTCAAGTACAGCTTGGTCAACAACTGATCATGTGGGTACGAGCAGTAATGTATGGATTCAAGTACAGCTGGTCCACTGCTGATCTTGTGGATTCAAGTACAACTAGATCCACTGCTAATATTGTGGATTTGAGTACAGCTTGGTCCACTGCTGAGCTTGTGAATTTGAGTACAGCTTGGTCCACTGCTGAGCTTGTGAATTTGAGAACAGCTGGGTCCACTGCTAAGGTTTTGGATTCAAGCACAGCTTGGTCCACAGCTGATCTTGTGGATTTGAGTACAGCTTGGTCCACAGCTGATATTTGTGATTCAAGCTCAGCTTGGTTAACTGTTGAGCTTGTGGATTTCAGAATAGCTTGGTCCACTGCTGAGCTTGTGGATTCGAGAACGGCTGGGTCCACTGCTGACCTTGTGAGAAAATATATACTTTGTGTTTTAGTCAGTTTCTAAATAATAGACTTTAATGAATTTAACTTTACATATGTATTAACTGTCATGTCATTTTGAAAAACACAGATTTTATCACTCTTCAATTTATGTTTGACAGAGTTCTGGCCATTGTTGAACTTTGTTAAGTGTGTCTTGTTGAAGTTCATGTTTCTCACTATATACTTGTGTGGAAGTTCACTCTTATATTTATTTTGCCAGGTCTTGATCTGAGCACTTTTGTAACTTTTCCTTGCATTTTGACAAAATCAGGAATAAGGTGAGCTTAAGATTTCTAAATATTTATATTATATATTTATATGCTAGAAACTACCCACTACTGTTTGAAACTTTCCACCTTGAAGTCCTGATATAAAATGAACAAGTTTCATTAATTACTCTTCCTTGTTTTTTATTCACAGTTATGGCCCTGGTAGTAAATTTAATCAATGATGTAATTGAGTTTCTCATTACATGCTTTCTTTGTAATTATTTAAAACTTTTACATGTTCATTTTAAGGAGACCGCAGCATGGTCTAGTGGTAGAGCGTCCGCCTCGCATGCGGAAGGTCGTGGGTTCAATCCCTGGCCCGGTCATACCAAAGACTTTAAAAATGGTATTAGAAGCTTCCTCGCTTGATGCTCAACATTTAGAGGAGAGTTCTAGGTCTGGTCGGCCCGGTGTCAGTATAATGTGACTGGGTGGGGTATCATACCATGTGTCTGCGGCATGATACTCCAGTGTGACAGCGCTTAGAATACTGTTTCAAGTAGGCTGTTGCGATATGACTGAAAAATTGTTGAAAGCGACGCTAAACACCATACAACAACAACATCATTTTAAGGATCTTGTAAGAAAAGCCCATGCTTCATTACTATCCTTTGATTTTGATTCACAGTTATATGTGTCACTGGACTTAGAAATTATTTTTTAACCTACTTCTAATGTCTCATAGTAGTACTCATAGAAATTATTTGAAACTGCACACATGTGTTCTGGGCCTGGTTACCTCAGGAGGTTATGTGTCTGACAAACAAGAGGTCATGATTTCGAAACCCTGCTTGGCCAGTCTCTTTGATGAATTGCACACCTGAATCTGTTGGGAAGTAGTCTGTGACTTACAAAGGAGGTGTGTCTATAGTACTGGTAGTGCTCCAGATAAGCATTTCTTAAAATGAGTATTTTACCCCTTAATTAGTAAGCCATGCTTGTTTTCAAAATGTTAAGGGTAAAAATTAACATTCTTATTATATTGCCTTTTGAAACAAACTAATCAGCACTGAAATTGAGAATAACCAATGTTTATTTTATCCCTTTAAATTCCACTGCCTTATTCAGAAATTCAATGCTTAAATACCCCAAAATAGTGCTTTTCTTGAGCACTGGGACTGGTGAATTACCTAGCATATTCTGAGAAGAAAATAGTGTTGAAACAAAAAATGTCACTAGTAAGTGTCACATACCACCCCCCCCCCCCTTGCCAAATGATCTGTGAAAATAACTATATGTTTAATAATAGGAAGTGATGTATCCATGAATATCAAGAGTCATGGACTGACTTTTCATACTAGACATGCAGTATCATGCTGCTTTTTTTTTTTAAAATTAAATTGTGACCTTGACTTTTGTTTAATCTTGACATCTGATGTAAAGGTCAGGGTACTTCTACAGGTAAATGCAAGTGACACATTATCATGACATGTTGATCACTTGTGTCAAGCTATTTTAAAATCCCTCCATGTAAAACAAAGTTACATACCAAACTTGAAATATTTAACAAACTGAAAGTGTGACCTTGACCTTTGAGGTAAGGTTCTTGGGTTTAACATGACACTCCATCATGTCATGTTGATCAATTGATAAATTGAGCAAAGTGTTTTTGAAATCCATCCATATCTGATAAAGTTACAGACCGGACTTGAAATCTCAAACAGACTCAACTTGTTGTCCAACAAACTCAAAGTGTGACCTTGACCTTTGAGGTACAGGACTAAGTCTTACGTGGGTCACATTGTCATGACATCTTAGAGACTAAACACTAAATATTGAACAAATTGAAAGTGTCACATTGAACATTGAGGAAATGTTGTAGGTCTTTCATGCGATATTTTATCATTTCAGGTTGTTGTTTTTTTTATATTAAAGTGTGACCTTGACCTTTGTGTAACGTTGACATTGACATCTGATGTAACCGTCTGGTTATTTCAACAGGTAAATGCAGGCGACATATAATGACATGCTGATCACTTGTGTACAGGACAGACTTGAAATCTCAAACAGACTCAAAGTGTTGTCATACAAACTTAAAGAGTGTCCTTCACCTTTGAGGTATGGGTCAAGGTCTTACATGTGACACATCGTCATGTCATCTTGATCAACTGAGCCAAGTAAAAGACAAAGTTACAGACCAAACACGCAATATCAAACAAATAGAAATGGTGACCTTGACCTTAAAGGAAAGGTTCTTGGTCTTGCAGGCGACACTTTATTATGACATGTTGATCAACTGAGCCAAGTGTTATTGAAATTTATCCATAGATGACAAAGCACACGAAATCTCAAACAGACTGAAAGTATCATCAAAGAAAGTTTTATTGTGACCTTGACCTTTGAAGTGAGTCTTGGTGTTAAATGCAACACGTCGTCATGTTATGTTGATCAAGTATTTATAAAATCCATCTATTTATGACAAAGTTACAGGCCACATACGAAATCTCACACAGACTAAGAGGGTTATCAAACAAACTCAAAGTGTGACATTGACCTTTGAGGTATGCATGTTGGTCTAACGCGTGACATGTGGCCATGTCATGCTGATGAATTAAGCCAAGTGTTTTTGGAATTTATCGTTAGGTGACAAAGTTGCAGAGAGGATACAAAATATCAATTAGACTGAAAGTGTCATCAAACAAAGTTAAATTGTGACCTTGACCTTTGAAGTGGGAGTCTGGTGTAATGTGCGAGTTATCCTCATGTCATGTTGATCATTTGTAGCAAGTATTTCCAAAATCCATCTATGCATGACAAAATTAGAGGCTAGACACAAAATCTCACCCAGACTGAAAGTGTTGTCAAACAAAATCAAAGTGTGACCTTGAAGTATGGGTATGGGTCTTACTCGCAACATGTCGTCATGTTTTGTTGATCATTTGTAGCAAGTATTAACAAAATCCATCTATGCATGACAAAGTTACATGGGCTATGCTTCATAGATATTGCATGTAATAAATAATAAGGAGTCAAGAACTGTAACCCATACTGGAGTGATTGTGGTATTTTAGCAGCTAGAGTTGTGTCCCATAATATAACACTAATGATCTTTTTTGGTGGATTTACTTCAATTTTTTGAAAATTCATATCAAAATTTATTGCTGATTATATTGATGAGAGTATTTATAACTTAAAATTGTCATAGATGACCACAAGTTTGCCAAATAAATGATTCATCAGAGCAAAATTAAGGGTCAGCATGAATCGTGTAAATGTACAAGTTTCAGAAACAGCGTTTAGTAAAAAGTTATCAATTTTGTCATCCATGGAGAGATAGCTTAAGCATGCATTTGATTAAACAAAGAATAAAAATAAAATACCTGTAAAGGAAAAGATGTATGTACATCCGTATGTACATATCAGAAGTAAAAAGGAAATGGATGAAAATTGCTTAAATATGTTATAGCTTCAATGTTTAAGCGCTTTCATCGTATGTTATTTTCTTGCTTGTAGATTGAAGAAGAGCAAGAACCTAACGATGCATCTATGGGTTAGTGTTTTTTATAATACATTAAACATTGACCGTTTTCAAAGAAAAATGGGAAATTAAAATATGCTTACAGCTATCTTTGGTGCATGTGTCTGCTTATGGTTGTATCAAAAACTTCCTGCTAATATTCACATCACCTTTTTCATTTCTGAATTGATTGTTCCCATGATATTTGATGGGATAAATTGTCATGATTGAAAGGTCATTGTATTTATATATATACTTATTAATTCTTTTGACTCCATCCATTACTCAATCATTGTCCACACTATTTCTCTAGAACATCTAGTTGGAGATTTATGAAACTTTGTAGGATGCATCACTACCAAGTAGAGATGTGCATAATAATGTTCATTTCTGTCTTTGTTGCGATGATTTTTCAAAGTGTTATGGCCCTTTGATTCTATTCATTCAAAAATATAAAAGGGAATCCAACTTGACTCAGGATATAGATAGAAGTCATTTTGTTGAAGTAAAAGAATCATGACTCTATCTTCATTCTTGAATATTGACAAAATTATATCCCCTGTTTTACTTTAATTTTGATTATTTTTTCCTTGTCTGGAGTGTATCTTCAAAAGTATGCAAGGACATCCAATGTGACTTGAAACATGGAAAGAAAGCAATGTTTGAAAGTGCATGGAGAAAATTTCAGAATTCATCTTGAATAATTTTAATGACAGAATTATCTCCCATTTTGTACTTTATATTTGCTTATATTTTTTCAAAAATATGGGATCGCGGCGTGGTCTAGTGGTGGAGCGTCCACCTCGCATGCGGAAGGCCGTGGGTTCGATCCCCGGCCGGGTCATACCAAAAACTTTAAAAATGGTACTAGAAGCTTCTTCGCTTGACGCTCAGCATTTAGAGGAGAGTTCTAGGTCTGATCGGCTGGTGTCAGTATAATGTGACTGGGTGGGATATCATACCATGTGTCTGCGGCATGATAATCCAGTGTGACAGCGCTCAGAATACTGTCTCAAGTAGACACCATCGCGATATGACTGAAAAATTGTTGAAAGCGACGCTAAACACCATACAACAACAAAAATATGAAAGTGTGGAAGGGAATCCAATGAAACTTGGAATATGGATAGAGGTCAATGTGTGAAAGTGCAAAGTGAAGAACCAAAAATCTATTCTCAGAATTATCTCCCTTTACATCCCATTTCCCATTACAAACAATGAAGCTACTACACAATCAAGCACTTGTTTTGGGAGCATCCATTGGTTCCACCAATGTCGTGTTATCTTTGTTAAAATTTATAAACTAAAATTAATAGCTCTTAGATATCTACTACAAATGTATTTAAAATTATTAAATTTCATTTCAAGGAATTGTGAATTTTGAAGCAACATATTATTAGCATGTTGCTATATACCTCCAATCACACACTCTAGATCTGTTAATGTGTTGCCTAATATACTTCGTCTATTAAAAACCAGAACCTGGTATCTACCCAAATTTCCGAAAATAGGGTTTTCAAATTATTAGTATGATATCTTGTAAACACATTTTGTCTCAAAATTTCAGCCTTATATCTAAATTAGTTTTGAAGATATTGATTACAGATCAAACCTTGTATCTGAAATCAATCTGATTTTCACCTGCCAAAATCTTGTAGATGAAGATACTATGTATATTTGTCATTTATGCAACTCATTTGCATGCCAGAGTATATCACCTGTGCATACAATATTTTGGTTTTTAACTACCAGGAAGAAATCGGTAAAATCCCCAGAGCCAGAACAAAGTATATGACTATGACAGGTTACAGCTTTAACATGTGACAACTATAATCATCTGTACCATTTTGCCAAAACCTAGCATCTGGGGATACACATGTCTACTAGTAAATAAATACAAAAAATATTCAGCCATACCCTGGTATTAAACAATACAATTGTATGGCTATGTGAGAAATAGTGACATTGCCTGGTGTGGTAAAAACCAGTCCATATCATTTGTAAATGAAACATTTTAAAAGCAAGTATTTGACCAAAGAGGTGCAAATTGGTGTTGATAACCTGGTATATCAGATTTCATCTAATTGTTATTGTGTTGATGAAAAGCAATAGTATGAACACAATCTAGAAAAATTAAAAAAGTGACACAAAATTATGAATTTTAAAGGTATGTAATTTTATGCATCACTCAATATTATACATAAATGCAATTAGATAAGTATTTATTGTACTAAAAATAGATATTATAAATAAATACCAAAATTTCAATAATAATTCCTGTATATGTCAACCAATTAGTTAATTCATTAGTTAAAATTGTACTAATACTGAATAATTATATCAATTATTACTATGGTCACCGTAACGCTTTTTTGTGGTTATCGTGCATTTGCTCAAATTATAGTAACATGATCAATGGTTAGTTTAAAATACAGAATTATCATCAGTAAATAATTTTCTAGATGTAGCCATATGATAATGATAACGACCTTTATACCTTTGCCACACAGATAGAACAGTTTTTGGTTGAAAATGAAAACATATCTGGAAATGAAATAATTGCTGTAACAAAAAAAATGAACGTAACGAAATAACAACCATAAAAGAAATGTTTGATATTTTAATTGATGTAACCAAGGAAAATGAGTGTAACGATATAACAAACATAAAAGAGAAGTTTGGATATTGTCAGTGTTGTCATACAGGAAAATGAGTGTAACGATAAAAGAGAAGTTTGATATTGCAAGTATTGTCACAGAGAAAAATGAGTGTAATGATATAACAACCCTAAAAGATAAGTTGGATATTGCAAGTGTCGTCAGAGAGGAAAATGAGTGTAATGATATAACAACCCTAAAAGAGAAGTTGGATTGTGTAAGTGCTGTCACGGAGGAAAATGAGTGTAATAATATAACAACCCTTAAAGAGAAGTTGGATATTGTAAATGCTGTTACGAGGAAAATGAGTGTAACGATAAAATAACAATAAAAGAGAAGATGGATATTATAAGTGTTGTAACAGAGGAAAATGAGTGTAATGATATAACAACCATAAACGAGTTGTTGGATATTGTAAGTGCTGTCACAGAGGAAAATGAGTGTAACGCTATAGCAACCATAAACGAGAAGTTGGAATTTGTAAGTGTTGTCACAGAGGAAATGAGTGTAACGATATAACAACCATAAAAGAGAAGAAGGACATTGTAAGTGTTGTCACAGAGGAAAATGAGTGTAACGATATTGCAGTTATTAAAAAGAAGTCAGGTTATGTAAGTGCTATCACAGAGGAAAACGAACGTGATGATACAACAGCTGTAAAAAAGAAATCGGAAAATGTAAGTACTGCCACAGAGGAAAATAAATGTAACGATGCAACAACCATGAAAGAGAAGACGGGTAATTAAAGGCTGTCACAGAGGAAAACAAACTTGATGATACAATAACCATAAAAGAGAAGTCGCATAATGTAAGTGCTGTCACAGAGGAAAACTAATGTAACAATACAACAACCATAAAAGAGAAGTATATCACAGAAGTAAACAAAACTGCTAGAAAGACAATGGAAAGTGAACTTGGAGATAAAAGTGATAGTAAGAAACACTAAAATCCAAAGCGAATGCCTACAAGAAAAATATTAAAATACATTTCAAATTTTAATTAAGTGTACATACCAACCGGTACATCCCAAATAACGATAGTGATGCTGTAACATTTGCCCCGAACAAAAACACAAGGATAGCAAGATTGCAAGGCAGAGAAGCAAAGTTCACACCTGTACCTTACAATCAGTCATGTACACACCATGTTCACTAGTAAATGTGATGTATTGCATAAACAAATGGTGTTGTTATATCTTGCCTATACATTGTACAGGTGACAAAAGGGTAGCATATTATCTTTGATCAGAAATCAAACATTTCAATCTTTCAAGTTTGGAATCTTCAGTTGAACACGTAATTCTATACTCAGGTGTATAACCTAGGCAAAACAGAAATCAGATCATGGTCACACGTATCTATATCTCTGTAAAAACAATACCTAACATCAAAATAAATGACCATCAATGTCTTGAGAGTGGGCATAATGCACATGATATGCAATTGTATGTACGCAGCTATTGAAGTAAAAAAGTCAAAATCAAATATTTTTTTTTTTAACAAGCTAGTGGGACACTGTGATATCTCTGATACTGCAAAAAAAAAGTCCTTACTACATAGTGACCCCGAAACATATGGATTTCAAAGAATGTCAGATATAAAACACCCAGAACAACAACACGGAAAATGGGCAAAAACAAAATAAACCAGCAAATAGTGGAGCGAATCATTAAAGATGATCCAGATACGTGCCACTTCAAATATGATTTTGACGAATTAAGGGAATATCAGAAAGTGAAGATGATGCGTAGTAAATAGTCAAAAGAACAACTGCTGTATTTGTACAAAGCAAAATTACAAATATCAAGTGCCAAGAAAAAGGACAAGATTGCTTTGTGAAAGAATGGTGGAATACCATCCAAATTGAACGAGTACTAAAACTTAAACATGTCCCATGTAACAGCATAGATCTATATACATGTAATGGTAGAAGACAAGACAGATGAACGGTGATAAGAAACATTCATTTAAATATTCAGTGTTCATGTACTTAAAAATTCTCAACTCAATGTCTCAACTGTTTGAAACTAGAAATATCCAGGGTGTATAGGAAAAATGATTATAATCATATCAGAACCATGAATTGCAAAAAGGCACGATTTTAGGTCTGATAGTAATGCTATGTAATAGTATGTCAAATGTGTGTATAAAAATTGTGTAAATGTTTCTTTCATCATTAAAAGAAAACATAATTACAGCCTTATATACCTGAATTGCATGTCTGTAGATTACGAGAAATATAATCACATTGTGTGTGATAAAAAAACTCTTAATTGCTAATGCATCTATATGACTTTATCATGATTATAAATGTTATCAACCCACCAGATAACATGTTTTGTTTTAAAAAGTATCAGTATTTCTGCGACTTATGTTACAACCAGAACAGCATATGGCAATATACAGTGTTATGTCTTTATCTTATTAGATTTTAGTTATCAACTTGTACTGCCATACCATCGTATTCATGTATACTCTTATATAGCAAAATAAAAACAGTACTTAACTCTTGCTTTTGTTAATGCCAAAATATTGTTTTGGTTAATACAACATTCTGCCTCTCCATTTATATACAATTTGTTATCATGTCCTTAAAGCTAAAGACTGGTATAGTTATATACTAGGTTCTGGCATAAAATATTTTCAGAAATGTCTGTTATTCACATATGCTAAATGCATGCATCTAAAGATACCAGGGTATGGTTGGCTGAAATAAAGAACAATTTTCATTTTGCTCAAAACCAGAACCTCTTATCGGTAGATAAGATGTTTAACCTATTCAAAAATACTGCTTTTTAACTAAATTTATTCTGCCAAAACCTAAATAGTCATTTATGTCATCATTTGAAGAACAAATAATTTGAAACATATGTATATTACTAAAGCATGTATTGATGAGTCAAATTGCTAAGAATTTTGTGTAAATATGGATTTTTAAACATTTGACAACGTTTTTTCACGTTCCTGAACAATTTCAAAAAACGTAGATACCAGGTTCTGGTTTTTAACAGACGACTTGTTAATACATAGGTGAAAAACAACCATGTTCATTAGGGAGCAGTCCGTTTCGACAGAAAGTTAAGTCACCTTGAATATTAAAGGCACATTTTGCGCCGGAATTTTCACTAGAATTTGCATAATAAAGTTGTTCTGAATTGATCACATTACATGTATATGCAAATATAACATCAAATGAAAATCCAAGTAGAGACAAAATTGCCGCAGTCAAATGACATCTTAAAATTAAGTACAAAACCATTATCAAAAGTGAATAGTAATATTTGCAATTAATTATGGTAAAATATATTTAAATCAACTGACAGAATTAATGATTTGGCATTTCTGTCCAACTGTTAGGCATCAGGCATGTGTATGACTCTCACTTATCAAAAGCAAAAAAATATCATAACAAATCTAGCAGTAAATTTACACTTGTCCATTCCCCACGACGAGTAACCAGTTGTTAAGTATGAGTAAGATTTCACAAACTGACCTTAATATATCTTTGATTTTAAGCAATCAAAAGAATGTTGGAATGGAAAGACAAGTGGCTTTTACAAGAAATTTCAAGTCCTGCTATTGCAATAAGTAATACAGAATAATAGTTTTAAAATTAAGACATGTTTTTATAATTAGATACACAGAAGTGACCTTTGTCATTTTGCTTGTCATTACTTGTTTATGTCCATGATTGTTGCTAAAGTCTTGTCTTTTATGCACATGATTATGTCTTGTCATTTATACACACAATTGGTACTTGTCATAAATGCCCAGGATTGTCACTTGTCATCTATACACACAATTGGTACTTGTCATAAATGCCCAGGATTGTCACTTGTCATCTATACACACGATTGGTACTTGTCATAAATGCCCAGGATTGTCACTTGTCATCTATACACACAATTGGTACTTGTCATATATGCCCAGGATTGTCACTTGTCATCTATACACACAATTGTCACTTGTCATACATGCACATGATTGTCACTTGTCATTGATGCACATGATTGTCACTTGTCATTTATACAGATGATGGTTACTTGTTTGATGATGGTAATATATATGCACAGGATTGTCACTCAAGCCTTGGCCTTTTTGCACAGGATTGTCACTTGTCATATATGCCCATGATTATCACTTGTCATCTATACACACAATTGTCACTTGTCATATATACACAGGATTGTCACTAATGTCATTTATTCACACAATTTTCACTTGTCATATATGCACAGGATTGTCACTTTTCATTTGTACACACAATATGTACTTATCATATGCACACACGATTGTCACTTGACATTTATGCACAAAACTTACTAAAGCCCTCATAATTCATGTTAGGGCTTTATCAAGAAAACCATTATTTGATGTTTATTTTATTTTTTTTTTCAGGCATGAGTTTTCAACAGCAACAATATGGTGGTGTTGGTCCGGGAATGCACTACGCATCTGCACAGCCTGAACATCGGGAATTCAGGGATTTTACAAGAAATTGTAATGTTGAGCTGCCCCAGCTTTTAAGAATAGATCAAGCCTTTCAAGAAAATAGAAACTATCTTTCAGTCATTAAAATATTAAAACAAATAAAATAATAAGATCGCATTCTTAGGAAGCCACAGAATCTTAATATCCCTTGCCAAAGGCCGTTGCGTAATGTCTTGGTAATGTCTTGGCATGGTCCATCTGGGACTTCGCAATGGTTTATCTGATCTTAATAACAAGTTGTACATTATGTTGGGTCCCACCAAGAATGGTAGAGTCATTAATTCCTTGAGTTGATAGAATTTGTAACCTTTGTCCATCTAAGACTTTAAGTTTGTAATGACTAGCTGGATTTTAATAACAAATGGTACAAATATTTGTGAACTGAATTCAACAGAAAAGTGTGCATATGATGGTAATTAAATATTGCTGCAGAAGATATAACTTCTCTAATAGTGATTGATTGATTGATTGATTGATTGATTGAATATTTAGTGTCATTTTTATTCCATCGAGGGCTAACAAACAATCAGTTAACCTAACCACTGTTTCCTTGGATCCTGACCAGAAACCAGTATTCAAGCACACCCCATCTCTGCAAGTAACTGATAACTTTCCCACTTGAATCAGCGGTGTTTCATATCTGGTCTGCAATTTTGTTTTACATGGAGAGGTTTTAAAATAGCAAGTAATCAACATGTCATGATGATGTGTCACCTGCATTTAGCTATAGAAATATAGCTATAGTTACACAAAGGTCAAGGTCACATTTTAATGTGAAAAAACATGAAATTGTGTGTTTAGTTGGAAACGTCAGTCCATGACTCTTGATATTCATGGATACATCGCTACCTTTTATAAAAAGTATTGTTATTTTCACAGACCATTGTGGAGCATGCGACACTTACCAGTGACATTTCTTGTTGGTATTATTTCAATAATTTTGATAAAATTGTGAAATTGTAAAAAATCTTCTTCCCAAGAACTGATGAGCCAAATTCATTCATATATGGCATAAATGATCCCTATGAGTAGGAGTTTCAATTTTGTTCAAATGAAGGGGTTAGGATATATTGGGGCCCAGAAAGGGGACTTTGATTTTTAAATAAGAATACTAAAGGAGAGATAGTAAATTCTCTTTTTATTGTGTATTTTAGAATTTATTTTAATTATCTTGAGATCTGGAGTATTGTTTAGTCATAACAGTTAATACTGGGTCCTTAAAGGGGGATTTGATATCAAATAAATGTTCAAATAAAGGGGCTAGGTACCATTGGGTTCCAGAAAGGGGATTTTGATGTTTACAAAGGAATACTATGGGAAAACAGAAAATTATGTTTTTTCTCATTTATTTTAGGTATCGTTTCAAACATTTTGTTGTCTTGGGCATTGTTAAGTCATTACAGTTGAGACTTGATAGTTAAAGGGAATTAAATAACGTAAGGGTCAACAGGGGCCCATAAACAGAAAAATCTTTTTCTCAAGAACAAATCGGCCAAATTTGTTCATATTTGGTATAAATGGTCCTTACGAGTAGCATTTTCAATTTTGTTCAAGTGAAGGAGCTAGTCTTCATGGGGGCCCTGTAAGTTGATTTAATTTTTACATAGAAATACTATGTGAACACAGATTATTCTCAAAATTTGAAAAGAAGTGACAGTGAAATCAGGTGAGCAACTTAGACCAAATTGGCCTACTTGTTATGTTATGATGGCTTTATTAAGAATACTATTGTTTAATGGTTATTTTGTGAAAACAATATTTTTTTTTTTTTCAGACATAAATCTGGCAGTGAATAACAACCTGTCAGTACGGCCTGAACTTACAGAATTCTTGGATGATTCAAGACATAACAACAGTGTGCTGCCACAACTTCTAACAATAGCTCAGCCAGTGTCTGAAGAAAATAGTAAATATCTTTCAGTCTTTCTTGGACAGCGAGTTTCACTATGCATGTGCATATTTAAATAAATTAAATAAACAAGATTACATTTTTGGAAACCACAGAATTTTATCATAAATTCCCCACCAAAGGTCAATGTGTTATATATTGTTATTGAATGTCTGGGACTTTGTAATGGTTTACCTGATTTTAATGACAACTGGTACAAAATTAATGTTTATTTTGATGGTTCAGAATGGTCATAATAACCAAAGTAACTCAAGAGTTATTGCTCTTGAATTGAAAAAATTGACATTCTATGTCTATCTAAGACATTAACTAGATGGATTTTTTATAACAATTGGTTCAAAAGTTTATATCCATGGTACAATGAGCAAACAGAATTGCAATAGAATGGCCTAGTAACTCCATAGTTGGTATCCTAAAAATATACTTTTTTTATGTCTATTCTATGCAATACAATGGTAATGGTTGGTCAGATTTTCATAAAAGTTGGCACAAATATATTTGTCCTCAAAATGTGATGAATCCCATCAAATATACTCACAATAGCATCTTAGTACTGCAGTTGTTTTAAAAATTACCTTTAGATCTAATTGTTACACCAGTTGAATATAATGTGGGTTTAAAAACAACAAACTTTGAATATTTACGCTTGATTGCGTAAATATGCTAGTTGATACAAGTTCTTGAATTTTATATATGTTAAACTTTATTCATTTCATTGCAATATGACTGAATAAAAAGAGGGGGTGTTCATGCTAGTTTTTTCATACATTCGAATTCAAATGAAACTTTTAGAAACACATGTCGTTTAGCCTGCTATTTCGTACGACATTATATTTTAGGTTGTCTAAAATTTAAATTCCAATTAATGAAAAACTAGTATGAACACCCAACTTTTTATTCGATCATTTTTCAGTGTTTTTAAACCCATGTTTATATTGACCCCAGCATAACAATTAGATGTACAGGCAAAACAAATTGTATTTTATCTGCATGAAAGTTATACTCTTATCACAGGAAATAAAATAAGTAATTTAATAATGTTACTTAAAACAAGTTTGAATTAATAATGATTATTTTACATGGGAAAAATATGTACCACCAGGGGGCACTGTTAACAAAAAATTGCGGCACTATATTAAGCAAAATAAAGCTTATACCAAAGCTAAGACTTTATAGATTAATTGTACAGATTTTGAAGTTTTAAATTACGCCAGATGTCAAAAAATCCAGAAGAAATGCCGCAAACTACTTTAAATTGTATCAATGTGATATTTCACTGTGATGCAACGTATATCAGATAGCATGTCTGATAGTGAAATAGATATGAGGATCGTTAGCGTATAAAGAAACATGTAAAGACTATATTCTGTTTTCAGTGGGCGGGCAACCTGAAGATTTTAGGTCAAGAGGTTGTAATGACTATAATACCTGTAGCTTCATCACTACTGTGCAAAGTATGCCAGCTAGTGGAGAGGGAGCGATAGGGCCGATTCTTCCACCGGTGTTACAGCATCCAGGTAAAAAATATTTGTATGCAATAAAATCTTTTCACGTGTATATTTTTACAAATGTTATTAGTTAGGACCAGTTAGCTCAGTTGGTAGTGCATCTGACTACCAATGCAAGGGTCGTGAGTTCGAATCCCCACACAGCCACAGTGTCCGTGATGATTGATATATGGCATTGCATCCCATTGTCATTTTTCTCTCACCACTGATTCAAGTGAAAAAGTTAACAGTTGGTTGTGGAGATCACCAGATGGGTGTGCCTGAGTACTTGTTAACCTTCCAGGATCCCAGGAAAGAGTGGATAGGCTAACTGATCATATGTTGACCCATGGTCGCATAAATATGATGCTAAATAGTACAAATCTGATACTTGGGGACCTTCAAAAAAAGGCTCGATGAAGTCTGGTTTCTTTGGTCAATTTTGGGGTGTCGCATTGGTCACTGTTTTACAGAGTTATATAAGGAAACTGTTACACAGGTGCGATATCAACCCCATTTTTCATTGAATCTTAACAAAACTTGCAAAACAATTATATAACCAAAAGATCTCGGACAAGTTCTTGAACCATAGAGATTCAACCATAAATGCCCCGCCACAGGGCTTATAAACACATTTTAAGTGAAACTTAAAAAAACTTTTTCTCTGAAAGTTCATGTCTATACTTAAGATATTTTACATGTAGCATTGCATGGACACCCCTTAAAGGTTTGTTGAAGTTGGGTACCTGAGGTCATATTTGGGACTGCCACATGTGTCACTCTTTTATATAGAGTTATATAGTGGAAAAACCCTCTGAAATGTTGATCTGTCCATTTGTTGCCAGTATAGTGATTCAGGCTCTTTTTGGCCTCATGTTTAATTTTATAGGGTTTGTTGTCCAATCTAAATTTTAACATTATATCAGATAGTTATTATTATTATTATTATTATTATTATTATTATTATTATTATTATATCACACTTATATAGCACTCTTATCATATTAGAAATACGTTCAAAAGTGCTGTACATACAGTAACATTTTCTTACATAGTATTGCATAACAATTTAAAGACTCAGCTTAAAAGGTAAGATCATAAAACATACATCAGCACGGAAATCCCAGTCACCTCAAACTGAATAAAAAAGAAATGACGTCTACATATAGACTAAGATAATATACAGTAAACATGGAGATTAAAATCAATATACAATGCAAATAAAACAAGTATATGGCATCACAAAGAAATCATAAACATAAAAAGCATCATAAGAACTGATAAAAAAATCATGAAGTTAAGAGCTGGCTGGATTCAAATATCATCTCATGTCAGTGTTTCTAGAACAGTGTCACATACCACTGTTACTATTCAGTGCACATAGTATTTCATAAAAAGTGTGTATTTAACAGTTTCTTAAACACATTCAAAGATTGTGCACCCTGGATATTGCTAGGCATTGTGTTACATAATCTCAGAGCAGGATGCTCGAAGCTCCTGTTTCTTAATAGAACAGTTCTATTACTTGGTACCACTAGTGTCTGCGAGTTACTGGAGTGTAGGTCCCTAACTGGTCTATAAACCTTCAACATTTCTTGTACATGTAAGTATAGAGTGGTGACTGATCATGTAACGCCTTGTACATATGTATAAGGACTTTATACTAAATCCTGTAAGGCACAGGTAACCAATGGAGTTCTTTCAACACTGGAGTTATATGGATTTCGCGTGAAGTTCTTGTGATAATACGAGCAGCAGTATTTTGTACACGCTGCAGTTTATTTAAAGTGGAACTTGAAATGCCATCAAGAAGTGCATTACAATAGTCCATTCTTAAGGTAACTAATGAATTAACTAGAGTTATTGTGGCATCATTTGTAAGAAATTTTCTTTTATGACAAATACTGCAATGTGAATATACACAGATCTACATACATAATAAATTGCTCTTCCGCATCCATATGTGGAGTAAATATGGCACCAAGACTTCTAGCAGAGTCTGTTGACTTTATTAAAGATTCACCAACTTTCACTGATACATTTTCAACATATTTGGAATTATGTTTTGATGAGAACAACATTACTTCAGTATTGTCTGTGTTAAGTTTAAGCATATTTCTGTTTATCCAAGAGACAATTTCAGCTAAACAACACTCAATGCGATGTAGAGCTTCAATTTTGGAAACAATGTCTATAGGTTTCAATGAAATATAAAGTTGAGAATGTGAAAAAAATCACTAAAGTTTTGAGTAGTATCTTTTGAAGAGGAACCAGAGGGAAGGTCTAAGCCATCTTTACTGTTGCCAAGTAGATGTTTAGTAATATGGAATAAACTCTTTGTATCTTTACCACAGGATTCAACCTGCTTGAATAATAGTCGATACGAGCCTCTTTCAGCATAGTGTTGAATGATGCACACTGGCTTTTATAGATTTGATGGTCAACAGTAGTTTGAAGCCATTTACGTTCCAACTTTCGCTTCAGATGTTAAGCAGCATGTAGTTCATCTGTGAACCAAAGACAGTTAGGTCAAAGTGTAATAGTTTTGGAATGGACTGGTGCATGTTTATCAATTATTTTTGTCATATCACTGATGTATGAATCCAGTAACTCACCCACATTTAAACTTTGAACATGTATCTAGTTAGATGAAAGTAAGTTCTGTTTGAATGAATCAATATCAATAGATCGTAGTTTCCTGTATGTCACAGTCTTCCTCTCAAGTGGAGGTTAAGATGCATTTGCATTTAAATTGACTGTTAGATGATCATATTTAGCTCGCCAGGACGAAGTCCAAGGAGAGCTATTACCATGACCCGGCGTAGTCAGAGTCGTCGTCGGCATCGTCTGTTAGACACCCAGTTTAAACTTTTGCGTTTAAGTTTAAGATATCTATGCAACCAGTCATTGGATGTGAATGAAACTTTGCATGTGTGTTCACCATCATCAATGGAACACACAGAGATAAGAACCATAACTCTGGATTGCATTTTGGCACAGTAATGGCCCTTTCTGGACTTAGACACCCAGGTTAAACTTTTGCATTTAGTTGCGTTTAAGTTTAAGATATCAATGCAACCACTTGTTGGATATGAATGAAACTTCACATGTGTGTTCACCATCATCAATGGAACACACACAGACAAGAACCATAACTCTGAATTGCATTTTGGCACAGTAATGGACCTTTTTGGACTTAGACACCCAGGTTTAACTTTTGCGTTTAGTTGCCTTTAAGTTTAAGATATCTACGCAACCACTCATTGGATATGAATGAAACTTCGCATGTGTGTTCACCATCATCAATGAAACACATACAGACAAGAACCATAACTCTGGGTTGAATTTTGGCACAGAAATGGCCCATTTTGGACTTAGACATCAAGGTTAAACTTTTGCGTTTAGTTGTGTTTTGAGTTTAAGATATCGATGCAATCACTTATTGGATATGAATGAAACTTCAAATGTGTGTGTTCACCATCATCAATGGAACACACAGAGACAAGAACCACAACTCTGGGTTGCATTTTTGCACAGTTATGGCCCTTTTTGGACTTAATTTTTCAGATTAAGGTTTTTTATCATGGAAGATATCTATGCAACCACTCATTGGATATGAATGAAACTTTGCATGTGTGTTCACCATCATCAATGGAACACACAGAGACAAGAACCATAACTTGGGGGTTGCATTTTGGCAGAGTAATGGCCACTTAGGACTTAATTTTTTGTCTGCAGTCATACAGGTTAAACTTTTGCGTTTACTCACAATGATATCAGATACTATGTTATTATTGTCCCTGGTAATGACTACATCTAAAGTGCCCTCGAACATGTGTTGGTTCATGTAAATGTTGTTGCATACCACAAGAATGTAGGACGCTAGTGAATGTCATTGTGTTACGGTTAGTGGGTACATTAAGATGAAAATTTAAATCACCAACGATCAATAGTTGCATATTCTGACAAAAACATTGGCCATTCATCTTCTAGAAACATACTCTTCTTTAAACCATTTCCTCGAGAAGGAGGTGGTCTATATACTATGCTAGATGAAGAGCGAACCCATTGATGTTCAAACTGCAATTCATATGTTCAAACTGAGTAAATTGATGACTGAATCTAACAGTTCAGCTAGGGTGTCATTTGAAAAGTTTTGTAAGTGGACATATTAACTTTGGAAGTATATTATTATGATTTGACAACTGTAATCTTTCCAAGAATTGTAGATTTTCTGTGTTGCCAGCTTTTTAAACAATTTTTAAAGGCCTCGACGTTTTGGAGCAATGTTAAACTAAACACATCACTTTTGTTTGCGCAGAAAACAATTCCAAGAGCTTTGGATTGATTGGAGCACCAGTTCAAAATCCTATTTTCTATGTATTTCATTTGGGTATATTTCATTGACCCTACCCATAAAACATAAGAGGTATTGAACTTCAAACCAGAAATGTTTCTAAACTTGTCCAGAGAATTTATAAGGGTTTCGAATGCTTTCTTAGAACCTTCAGTAAGAGATATGTTATCATCAGCAAAAAGAATATATTTGATATCTTTTCCTGCTATGATAATCCTTTTGAGCTCAACTGTTCAAAGAATAAGAAGGGCTATTCTACTCCCCTCAAGCTTTGCCAGTCATCATACATACTAATAATGACGTTAGATAACTTTTGCTTGAACATAATGCAAATTATGGCCCTTGTTTGACTTAAAAATCTGGTTAACATTTTGCATGCAAGTACCATCAAGTCCATATCTCACCAATCACTGAATGTATTTGATTGAAACTTCACACAATACTTCTCACTCATCGCACCTACTACAATAACTAAGCAAAATAATTCTTGCTTGAATATAGTGCAAATTATTGCCCTTTTTAACTTACAAAGTCTGGTTAAAGTTTTGCGTGCAAGTACCTTCACGTTCATATCTCACCACTCACTAAATGTATTTGAATGAAACTTCACACAAGCTTTCCAGTCATAACACCTACTACATTAACTAAGTTAGATATTTGTTGCTTGAATATAATGCAAATTATTGCCCTTTTTTGACTTAAAATTTCTGGTTAAAGTTTTGCATGCAAGTACCATCAAGTCCATATCTCACCAACCACTCAATGTATTTGATTGAAACTTCATGTATACATGTACTTGATTTGCTGTTATGAAATCCAAAGAGATAACTCTTGCCAGATTTATTTTGGAAATTATAGCCCTTGTTTGATTTTAATGTTTATATCTCAGCAGCCACTGCATTTATTTGATTGAAACTTCTCTTGTATACTTCAATTGGTCATCAGTCTCAATCAAAGTTTGTACTTCGTTACAAAGTATTTGAATAGTCTAGCGCACTTTCTTATGGGTAGCTCTTGTTATTTCTATTGATATTACATAAGAAAGCAGTTCAAGTAATAAATAAATATTAAGACAGAGGGCAGCCTAGTCTAACACCACGATGTCTTGATGAATAGGACAAAAATCAGTCATAATACTATGTCCATTGTTAATTATGGAACTACTTATATTATAACAGAAAACATTGAATAAGAATTTCTTCAAAATTGAAATGTTGCAGTGACTTTTCAAAGAAAAGTTTTGCTCAACACTGTCAAATGCTTTTTTGAAGTCAGAAAAGAATAACAAAGATGGGAGTTCTTCATTATCAACATGATCTAACATGAATGGAAACTGTTGTAAGGTAATTGTTGTCTCATGAACCGCCAGTTGGATTCTGAAAATATTTATGTAGAAGTTATAACCAACTATATTTTTACTAGTATTAGATTTGTACAAATGCTGTGCCTTAGACTGAAAATGACCCAAAACCAGAGGGCTCTATTAGGGTACAGAAAAATCATGTCATTATAATAAACATCAATAAATTATTGTGATGTTTTTAGAAATGGATCTGATTTTACCTACATTTTCACAGAAGCATTGTTTGGTCAAAGAGATTCAGATATGTAAAAATGACTGAGTTCGACTGTCTTAAGGGGTCAGGAGGGGAACCAAAAGGGTAAATATGGGAAATTGCAACAATAGTTTTCTTAAGAACCAGTCAGTCAAAGTAGTAATATAACCATATTATCTCAGACAAGTTCTTGAACTGCCAAAATTGGATTTTTAATGTCAGACCCTTGAATGATTAAAAAATTCACTATTTGACTATTGTGCACTCTGGCACATGAATTTTCGTTTGATTCTCACCTAACTTACACAGTAGTTATATAGCCAAAATATATCGAAAAGTTCTTAAACAGGCCAAATTTGACTATAAATGTCAGAGTTATGGCCCTTGAAATATTAAAAAATGAACTATTTGACCTTGTGTGCACTCTAGCACTCGCATTTTCCATTTGATCCTCACCAAAATTGCACAGTAGTTATATAACCATAATATCTCAGACAAATTCTTGAACTGGCCAAATTGAATGGTTAATGTCAGAGTTTTGGCCCTTGAAATATAAAAAAATGCAGTATTGGACCTTTTGTGCACTCTAGCACCTGCAAAAATTGCCATCTTTGACATTGTCTCCTCTGCCACAGGTTACCGATTTAGGGCCATAGTGGCCCTCTTGTTTTTTGCATACCATGTAAGAATATCATTCTGCAATTTTTATGGGGTTAGATATTTCTTTCTTGCACACTGGACAGGGACTATTCTTCCTACATCCCCTCCATCTGCTCATCCTACCCTGCTGTGACGTTGGAACAATTTATGTGACGTTTTATTTGACATCTAAAAAACCAGTGTGGTTAAAGCAATATTAATAGTATAAATTTAAACAAATTAAAACAAGTATTCAATGTATTTGGTATGCAAGAAATATAATCTTACATGGCTTTCTCAATTTAGAAAATTCTATCTATTGATTCTGTCTCGTTCCCTTCAAACCTTTTATAATTTTTGATCTGAACCTCATCAACACTATGATGTTGGAATCATCTAGTATGACCTGATGTTTAAGATATATGCTGTAAATTATAAAAGATGATGTCTTAAAAATGGTCATGGTAAGATATAATGATGGTTTAAATTATATTATTTTATGCAATGATTTTAAGATGCAAGACTGAACTAGCCGAAATAAATCAGGTGTCACTTTAGGCCTATTTGGACCTCTTGTTAGCTTGCCCTTTTGAAAAATAAGAGCAAAGAGCTATTGTTATGACCCTGGCATCATCATTGTCGTCCGCCGGTTAAAGTTTAATGTTTAACTCAGCTTTTTCTCCATTCCTGAACAAACTAGCAATGTTATGGTGACTTTACTTCATAAACACATTCATATTATGTTATAGAAACAATGTACAAATGTATATAGATAACTTACCTAAATTACCATACTTTGGGCTCTAAAACCTTAGGTTAAAGTTTTTTGTTAAGCTCTGGTTTGGTTAAAGTTTTATGTTTAGCTCAGCGTTTCTCTATTTCTGAACAAACTAACTATGTTATAGTGACTAAACATCACAAACACATTCATATCATGTTATACAAAAAATGTATGTAGCTAACTTACCTGTATTACCATACTTTGGGCTGTAAAACCTTAGGTTAAAGTTTTTTGTTTAGCTTGGGTTTGATTTTCTTTAAATTTATTTTTCAGTTAAAGATCTACTATTGATTTTGTAAACTAATTACCATCATGTTTAAAAAAGTTTACATCACTGACTTTGACCTACTTAATAGATCATTTGGGAAAAGATGAGTGTCTGCACCCGCTTGTGCTCTTGTTTGGAATAACATATTATCAGGTCCACTTTGCTAGTCTTGTTTAAATCTGTTATTTTTTTCCATGTACAGAGAGGCAGTCATCTGAGTTTGTCAGCAATGATAGTTTGTACAGAACCTCAGAAATGCAACCTCGTGGTGCTGAGGCAATGACTACTCCAATGAAACCTGCACTTAACAGTGAACATAGTAAGAGTTTTTAACTTAGGGAACCGAACAGACCTATCTCTCTAACCTCATGTTGTTGAGGTCAGTCAGTGTCATTATAAGACATCATTATTAACCCATTTAAAGAAGGACAGCTCTTCTCTCCACAGCTATGTGTGGAATTAATCTTGGGTTATACATATATGTAAAAAAAGTTTGTTTCAGGGTTATATATGCAAAAGAACATTTCTCTGATGGCACCATTGTGGGGCAATAAATCCAGGTTATATAATGTTAAAGAACATTTCTCTGATGGCACCATTTTGGGGAAATAAATCCAGGTTATATAATGTAAAAGAACATTTCTCTGATGACACCATTTTGGGGAAATAAATCAGGGTTATATATGCAAAAGAACATTTCTCTGATGGCACCATTGTGGGGCAATAAATCAAGGTTATATATGCAATAAATATTTCTCCAATGGCACCATTGTTGGGCAATAAATCCAGGTTATATAATGTAAAAGAACCTTTTTCTGATGGCACCATTGTGGGGCAATAAATCAAGGTTATATATTTTATATATTGTTACCATTGTTATTCCTCTGGTTTCTAGTGTAACAGTTGCAGAGGAATAAAATTTGTTTGTAGTTTTTGTACATTTTAGATACCAAGGTGAAGAATCCTCCTTTAGTAAACGTTATGATAAGTCAACTAAAGGAAATGGGTTTTAAGACAGAAGTCATTATGAAGGCACTTGGCACAAATAAAGGTAATTAGTATTCAGTTAAAACTACTTTATCACAGATAACACATTAATTTTTTACGCAGTTTTACATAGGACAAATGTATTTACTAATTCACTTGTTCCCAGGAATATATGCTTGACCCATTTATGTAACTAATTGCTATGCTAAATGACCAAAAGTTAAATGTAATGTTATATTCTGATTGCTTATCATCAGGCATCCTTCTTTGTCTATCTTCCGCCCAACAATTTCTTTTAACAACTTTTTTGCTGAAACAGCTCGACAGATTTACACCAAATTTGGTGTGAATATTTTTACATAACCCCACAACAGGGGCTTGTCATTTAAAGCTCTTCTGGATCAAAAGCCTGCAGATAAGTTCTGATTGCTGTGTCTCTGTCTTCAGTTCCTCCTATGTTAACATAGCTTCAAATGATTTCTTCACAAAATGTTCTTACTTTTGTTCAATCAGGATTCTGGGATAAAATTAAGCTTCACCCCAGTGGCTTATCAATTTTGATTTTTAGCTTGACTATTTGGAATATAAAGAGAGCTATTCTACTCACCAAGGCGTCGACGTTGGTTTCACACCTTGGTTAAAGTTTTGCATGCAAGTCCCTTTCTCAGTAACCATTGCATGTATTGCCTTGAAACTTTACACAAGCCTTTCTAGTCATCAACCCCACTACAATAACTAAGTTAGATAACTCTTGCATGATTATAATACAAGTATTGCCCTTGTTTGACTTAGAAATTCTGGTTAAAGTTTTGCATGCAAGTCCCTATCTCAGTAACCTTTGCATGAATTGATGTGAAACTTTACACAAGCCTTCCTAGTCACCAACCCTACTACAGTTACTAAGTTAGATAACTATTGCATGAATATAATACAAATTATTGCCCTTGTTATACTTAGAAATTCTGGTTAAAGTTTTGCATGCAGGTCCCTATCACTAACCATTGCATGTGTTGTCTTGAAACTTTACACAAACCTTCCTAGTCATCAACTGTACTACAATAACTAATTTAGATAACTCTTGCATGAATATATTACAAATTATTGCCCTTGTTTGACATCTCAGTAACCATTGCATGTATTGCCTTGAAACTTTACATAAGCCTTCCAAGTCATCAGCCCTACTACAATAACTAAGTTAGATAACTCTTGCATGAATATAATGCAAATTATTGCCCATTGTTTGAACTAGAGTTTTTGGTTAAAGTTTTGCATGCAAGTACTGTCAAGTCCATATTTCACCAACAGCTCAATGTATTTGATTGAAACTTTACATATGGCTTTGTAGTCATGAAATCAACTAAATTAATCGAGTCAAATAACTCTTGCCAGACTTTTTTGCAAATTAAGGTCCTTGTTTTACTTAGAAATATTATAACTCAGAAGTCACTGCATGTATTTGATTGAAACTTTATACAAGATATTGCAGTTATAAGACCTACTCAATTTTGTCAATTTTGCATGTTAAATAACTTTTATTTGCTTGAGTTTGTCATCAGTATCAATAAAATTTATACTTCTGTGACAAATTTCGAATAGTCGAGCGTGCTGTCCCTCCGACAGCTCTTACTGTTTCTCAAAATTTCGAAAATCTTCTTCTCCAAAGGTGCCTGGAGCTTATTTTGCATGTAGTATCACTTGATTGTCTCTCAGGTTTGTTTAAGCCATGACCTGAGGGTCAACGCTGGCCCCGTCTTGGGGACTTATCAGTTTAACATAGCGAAATTTTATTTAAAAATCTTATTCTAAAGATGGAATAGTCAAATTTGTTGATTTTTGGTAAACAATCTTCATGAGTAGAGGGTTTCATATTTGTTCAAATACAGGGGCTATGGTCTATTTGGGCAGGGAAAGCGGTCTTTTATTTTTATGTAGGAATGCTATGAAAAAACAGAAAATTTTCTCATCTATTTTAGGTATAAGTTCAATCATATTGATGTCTGGAGCATTCTTAAGTGATATCGGTTGAGACTACGTCCTTTAAAAGAGGCTTTAATATCCATAAGGCACCAGCAAGGCCTCAAAAAGGAAATTTAATAATTTTGTGACTTTCCAAATATCTTCTTCTCAAGAACAAACTAGATTTATTTATTCATATTTGGTTTAAATAGTCCCCATGAGGAGAGGTTTCAAATTTGTTTAAATAAAAGAGCAAGGGCTCAATAGGGCCAAGGAAGGGGACTGATATTTATTTAGATTACAACAGTAAATTCATAATAGTTTAGGTTTGGTCCTTCAGATGAGATATTATATCTATAAAGGACCGACAGAGGTTATAAAAACGGATATAAAAAATTGTGAACTTTCAAAATAGATATTTTTTAGAATGGTTAAGCCAAATTTTTTCATACTTACCAATTTGAGCAAGGATTTTCAGTTTGTTTGAATGGAAGAGCTAGGGTCAATTAGGTCTCAATGAGGGGGTCCGTACCTGTATATATATAAAATGCTGGTCAAGGTCATTATTTCTCAATGTGTTTAAAAAAATTATTCCAGTCAACAGAGAGTGCATTCATGTCAACAGACACATTTCCAGTTTCAATCTGAATTTCAAAATGGCCACCTTTAGTACATTTTTATGGTTGAGTATATAAAAAACAGACACATTTCTAGTTCTTTTATATACATGCTGGAGAATAATTCACAGAATCAATAAAAACAAACAAAATTTTAAAAAAAATATATATATATATATATACACATCATTATATGAGAGATATAATACATTAATACAGTCAAACAGTAAACAATACTGAATTCTTTAAAAAAAAAAATATATATACATGTAAAAAAAATCAAACTCAAGCTTAACAAAACAAAAACCTAAGAAGAAATTAAACTACAGAAGCTTACAACAATAGGTACCACATAATATCGATGTGTTTATGAAGTCCATTTAGCAGAATTAAGCTGTGCTAAACATAAATTTTTAACCAAACAATGCAAGTATTAACCAAATCAAGGGTCCTCCGTGGCGCTGTCTCAAGATCATTTACCTCTCACTGCTAAGGTCGTAGGTTCGAATCCCGCTCACACCAACAACTTTATGTGAGAAAGTTTGCCAGGTACATTGTGGAAGGAGGATGATTCTATTCATATTCATTCTGAGGTCTTCCTCCACCAATAAAATAAAACTGGATATGCCAAATATAATCTAAAATGTGTTTAAAGTGGTGTTAAACCCAATTCATAAAAAATAAATAAATAAATGAAACGATCAAAATTGACATTTTAGTCCATTCTTTAAAAAGAAGACTTAAACACCGTTATAAAATAAAAGATATATGATACTTTCTCTAGATCTGAGAAAAGACAGGGAAAAGAAAGAATTTTGTAACCTGGCTATATGATTGTGTTCAAAAGACATGTAGACTTTTGTAATATTTTCAGCATTTAAAATAGCACATTAATAAAAAATAATGTCCCCTCTCTGCAGTTGCTATTTTTCATATTTTATTGATTGATTGATTGATTGATTATTTAGCGTCATTTTAACACACCCCATCTCCGCAAGTAACTGATAACTTTCCCACTTAAATCAGTGGTGAGAGACGAATGATAATGAGACACAATGTCGTATATCAATCATCACGGAGACTGTTGCTGGGCGGGGATTCAAACTCACAACCCCTGGATTGATAATCAGATGCGTAACCGACTGAGCTAATCGGGCCCGGCTATATGCTGTATTGAATACTGTTACATAGCAACAGTGCTAGAAAATATGCATGTATTAACAACCCGGAGTAGTCTGATGACGTCAATGACCGCAAGTATTTGAACCAGTCTTAACTCATTACACAGTTCAAGGAAGAGTTATATAGAGATGTGGATGATAAATGAGTCAAAAGACTTCTATGAAGTGCATCCAAGAGCCCAGTGGTTACTTTGACAAGACGTGATTTGGCTGGTTAAGTGTCATAAAAAAATTGGACATAATTGTCGTCATCAGACAGCTCCCATTAACCATTACATGCATAATTTCTAGCGCTGTTGCTGCATAACTGTATTTAATATAGATACTAAAATTTGCCAATTACATAAAAATTACATGTGCTGTATAAAAATTCACATAATTTTTTGACCCACCTCGTAAATTATCCTTTTTCTTTAATTTAAATCTTCAGGGATCCGATTGATGAGGACCACCAACATTAATGAATTGGTGGATTATGTACTGGATCAAGGGTCTAGTGGTAAGTATTTCATTTCTACATCTGCATATATCTAACTGCCAGTAGTTTATTGTGTCTCTTTAAGTAAATTTTTGAAAAAAAAATCTGGGATATCTGACAAGAATGTTATGGTTGTAAGTTCAGTGGGTAGAGTATCAACCACTCATGCTAAAGGTTGCAAGTTTGATCCCCAGCACGACTTGAAAAACAACACTCAGTACTGGTTGTACCCAGGAAGTGGAATGGAGAGCAGTTTATCCAAGCTATGAGCTTTGTGGCAACCCTTAGTGTAACAAAACAATTAGTGTAGTGTAACAATGTTACACTAATGGTCGCGGTATCAACCCTTAATGTAAGGGTTTTGTTACACTAAGGGTTGCCACAGAGCTAACTGACCAATCAAACAAAAATAAATTGGTATCAACTAAGAATTTTATGGAGGTTTCATTTTAAGAAAACATAATCCATTCCTGCATGTCTGTTATATCCATGAAATATGAAGTTACATGTACAGTAAGTGTGCATTGTCAATGAACTCCAAAGGGGTCATGTGAACTTTGCATGTTGCATGTAAGTTCATAATTATATTTGAATGTTCAACAAAGGTCATTCCTTATAGATTTTTTATGATATACATGTATATATATATCATTAGTTCACCTGAGCAAAGTTTGATCTCCATGTGTCCTCCATCTGTCTGTCTGTCTGTCTGTCTGTCTGTCTGTCTGTCTGTCTGTCTGTCTGTCTGTCTGTCTGTCTGTCTGTCTGTCTGTCTGTCTGTCTGTCTGTCTGTCTGTCTGTCTGTCTGTCTGTCTGTCTGTCTGTCTGTCTGTCTGTCTGTCTGTCTGTCTGTCTGTATGTCTGTCTGTCTGTCTGTCTGTCTGTCTGTCTGTACACTGTTATATTATGTTCACTCAAGCACTGACAATTTTCATTGGATCTTCACCTAATTAAAATGTAGTTATGTAATCATTACACCTCGGACATGTTCTTTAACCGGCCACATCAGACAGTGAATGTCTGAGTTAAGTCCTTTAAATGTGTTGTCATCCCTGTTTTACAGGAGACATATTAATTCTAGTCAGATTTCATGGGCCTTTTTATACTTTATGAACTATTTATTTTTTTAACAAAAAAGGTAGTGTACTCATGATAACACAAATATTAATTCTATCACATCATAGAAAATAATAAAAGTTAAAATGAAGAACCAAGTTATCCATGGGTGCCAAAACTTTCATATTTATATTTAAAGAAGTTTTTTTTATTTCTTACTTTGAAAATGGACTGAAAATGAGAAAATGATCACAAAAATATAATTGTAAGTGTAAAAATTCATTCTTTTTTTCTTTAAATTTAACAATCAATTCCTTTCCTCTGATACCAAAATCTAAAAAATAGAGTTCTATTTCCTAGATTTGGAAAACGCCAAATGTGCCACTTGACAATTGATTGATTGAATATTTATGGTCATTTTTATGCCATCGAGGGCTAACAGACGATCAATTAACCTAACCACTGTTTCTTGGGATTAACCAGTACTGGAACACACCCCATCTCCGCAAGTAACTGATAACTTTACCACTTGAATCAGCGGTGAGAGACGAATGATAATGATAATCATCACGGAGACTGTTTCCGGGCGGGGATTCGAACTCATGACCTCTGGATTGATAGTCAGACGTGTAACCGACTGAGCTAATTGGGCCTGGCTGCCACTTGACAAGCACTTGCAGTTGTTATTCCCTGTTTATATGCCCCTGGCCTCAGAGTAAAATTAGTGGTTTGCAGTAGATAAATAATGTAAATACTATATGATGTGTATGGAACTTGTTTTTTTTTATGACATTTACTGTAATATTGAGCCTATTTACTGATAGTAAGTAACCTTGGCCTCCCAAAAAACTGATAAAAATTGACTGAATGAAAGGTTGGTCAGATTTTAATTGAAATATAACAAGTTTTCATTTCCCATGCTGTGATGAGTCCCACAAAATATGGTCAAAATCACCATAGTATTGTTAGAGTTATTTCCCCAGAGTGTAGCTGGTACCTAACTGAAAGGTATCAGTAATTGACATCAAATATAAAAAGACTTGATATATCAGTTTCATTTCAAGGATTTCAAGTCATAATTTCCAGAATAAATGAACTGTTTTTGGTGAGGATATACAAAAAATTCAACAAGTAAATTCGTTGAATTTAATATATCTCTAACTAAAAAATAGAACTTTGTCTTTTGCAAGGTATACTATATTAATAGTCCTGCATATAATCCTGGTATTTTCACTGAACCTCGTATGAGAGTGTATAGTAATTTTTTAGCTAAAATGATAGTCCATATATAGTTTGATTTTATGGTGGATGACATTATATTAAACGTGAGCATTTCAAAATAAACAAGATGGTGTCCAACTTGCTCGAAATGTACTATTTGAATGAGAATTACTCTTAGGTATGACATTATTCATACTAAAGGATACTTTTGATGTTTAAGTGACACACCCCCACATTCCCTATTTTCTCGAAATGCAATATTTAGATGAAAATTACTATTAGATTTAGAATTATTCATACATGAGAGTGTATAGTAAAACTTTTTTGCTAAAATGATAGTCTATGTATAGTTATTTCATTTTATGTTGGATGACATTTTGTCATCATTGAGCATTTTGAAATAAACAAGATGGCGTTCAAAATGGTCACTTATTTGCTTGAAAACCAATACTTAGATAGAAATAGGTATAAAACTATGCATACTAAGTCTAAAGGATATTTTCAATGTGTCTGATGTTTATGACAAACTTGGATGACATTTTGTCATCAGTGAGCATTTCAAAATAAACAAAACGGCGTCCAAAAAAAGTTGCTAATTTGCTCTAAAGCAATATTCACCTCTGATGTTTAAGTGACAGACCGGGATGACGTTTTGCCATTATTGAGCATTTTAAAATAAACAAGATGGCATCTAAAATGGCCGCCAATTTGCTCAAAATGCAGTATATATATCATGGTTTTAAGTCCTTACTTATAAATTATCTTTTGTTCTGTTGAAATACTCTTGAATATCTATTCATACATAACTCCTTGAGTTGGTGTATCCTGCATGGCTGTGTTTTGTCTACTAGAGCATGTGATACTTTTTGTGCTGAATGGTGAATATCTGCAGAAAAATAGGTACACATCTTGTTTTCTGTGTATAAGACCTAGAAGTTCTCAAAATAATTGAAGTATTATCTATTGGTCGATGCAGAACAGCAGACTTGTCTATAATATGGTTAGTTGTCTGTTCAGACTCGTATCATATAGCATCTGCTGCCTTTATTTGTCTCTTTGATGCAGCTTATGTCTCAACAGTCTACATAATCTTTTGATGGAAATTGTCAGGCAAATTTCTTTCATATTTGCTTACTACCATGGGCTATTACTTTATAAGCATTTACAGTCTCGGGAGGTATTTTACCACTGGCAACATTTACATATTAGAGTCTGGTTATTTAGTCGCATTGTTCAATACATGTTTTTAATCATGTTCTTATCTTATGGTCCTTAAAACTTATTCTACATCATTTAATACGTTCCTTATGCTTGGATAGGTCTTTTCAACAATCATCATTGGTACTCATAGTTGACAAATCTTCTTCAACTTAACTGCAAACATGCAAACTCAATCCCCAAATTTTCAGTCATTTTGGCTTCAGAATAATCCCTAGTATTCCCCTCCTGACATGCCTATATCTCATGAACATGGTTTCAATAAGCATATCACTCTTCATAAAATTATGAAAGACTGGTGTTAGCATACTCTTCATGGATCTAAGTTTGTAGATGCCATACTGTGCATAATTTATATGGCTAGCTGTAACAAATATAAGCTTAACTGCTACCAAATGCAAAGGCCAGTTGGCTTTTCTCTCAGCTCTGATGTACATATTCATTATAACTATTAAAGGTTTTATAACATCATCTACCCATTACTGTGTTGTTTTACTTCCTTTAGCGAAATTGTTTAGATCACTTTCAAACTCTTAATTTTAAAATGTTCAGCATTAACAACTCCAATACTTAAAAAATGATTTGACATTCTCAGTGAACATCTTTTCATCGAACATATTTGCTACCCAACCAAATAATAGCATGGTCGTTATGACGACCAAGGTCTTCTTATCATTAACTGTATGTTTACCTTTTTTCTATTCCACGTGATATTTAATTACTAATTACAAATTACTTATTGTGACAAGAGAGAGTAGTGAAAGAAAATAGAGATAGACTGCACCAAGGCATTAAAAAAGTAACAACAGCTTTATATATATATTTTATATGACTTTATCGTTTTAGTGGGAAATGTGGACAATTTCTGACATTGTTAAAGATTATTTTATATATATTTGTATATTATTGTCAATTATGTAAATTTTATACTTAAGATAGTAGTGACATATTTACTAAATGAAATCAATTGATTTAATACATTTTATTTGAACTTTTAAAACCAAAATATGCAGACAACATAATTTTAAATTCATTTATCCACCATATTGGTGGCCATGTTCCAAAATGTTGACAAGATGTCATCAAGCTTACATTTTTCTTAAGCAATGCCTTAACTAGCTTAATTATCACAAAACAATTTTACAACACACTTTCATGCAAGTTTCAGTGTGGTATCTGCCAGACTATAACACTCCTTCTAACCATGAGTTCTTTTAGTAACTTCAATACCCTTGTAGTTTTCAATAAGAAAATTAATTGCAAAAATTGAAAGTGTTATTGACAAATTCAGAATATACAGTCAAACCTGTGTAAGCAATCATCTCTATTGAACTGCTGCTTGTCTTAAGCAGCCACATTTTTCTAATCCCCTTTTTTAGGTCACCTGAGACTTTTTCCCAAGGGACCTTTCGCGATTGCCTTTTGTCCATCGCTGTGCGTCGTCCATTCGGAAACAATTGACATTTTTTACTTCTCAAATCATAAGCTCAATCATAATGAAATGTTGTATGCAGCTTTGGTACCTAAGGGTGAATCATAAGTGTTATTTGCATGGTCCCCACCCCACTGGGGTTTGGGGTCTCGTCCAAAACAGCCAAATTCAAGGTAAACATTGAAAATCTTCTTCTTACTATAGGAAGTGCTTGGAAACAAATGGTGACCATGATTATGGAGGTATATGGGTCCATTATAAAAATTGTGAACTGCATGTCCCTGAGTCTCATGGTTTGGCCCTGGGAGTGGGGCCTAAAAAACAGTGCATTCGTAAACAATTGACATTTTCAGCTTCTTCTCAAAAACCATAAGCTCAACTCTTTTTATGCTTTCAGAGCAAAATAACCTGTATTAAGCAATAATCTGTCTTAAAATGCTATTTTTGCTCCTTCCCTTGATTAAGGCAGGTTTGACTATACCGGTATTTTTTTTTATTTAGAGTATGGTCAGCTGATCGATGAAAACCTCTGTGGTGTTTGCAACAGGACACCTTCAAATATCATGCTATTTGACTGTGGCTGTTATGTATGCTCCAAATGCAAGCCGTCAAGACTTCCTGCAAGGTGCCCTCTCTGCCGTAAGCTGGTGAAAAGAGTGTCAAAATTCAATCCCGATGTCAGGAACGGACAAAAATAGATACCTTGCAAACAGAACCATACTCACCAGACTGGAAACGAGACAAAAATCCTGGAGTATAAAATGCATTATCAGACTAACACACTGATTAACAAATTATGACATTTTGTGATCAAATAGATTTCCATGCACTTATCTAAAATGCATTAATAATTTTTAAAAAAAACTGTCTTTTCAGTATACGCTACGCATAACCATCATTTTACTCTTTTCGCAGAGTTTCACTAAAAATATCTCTTTATGTATGGATGCATACAGAAGCATCAACATTTTCTCGTGGTCTGTATCAAATCACTAATGACTCTGAATGGCCTGGCAGCTATGTTATAATTATATAGTCGTCTTGTATCACTCCGAATGTTTATTCATTTATGATACACACCTTGATTTCATTTTAAATCCATCTGCTATTTAATTGTAAACATGTAGTCATGTACATATTGAATGGTTTAGGAATATAATTTTATTGAAGGATTAAAAGTTGAAGTTTGAGTTTTCATCTGGTGATGGAAAACTATAAAACATTAAACTAGGCATATGTTTTAATCCTTATATTTACATTATATATTTTCCAACTATTTTAGATAAAACAATTACTTAATTTTTGCCATTTTGTTATTTAGCATGCAAAATTTATTAATATGCAATAAACCACAAAACCAATTTCATGAATGTAACGGTGATGTTGTCAACTGAATAAGTGCATGTATTTGTATGGCAACTTACAACAAACGTCACGTGAACTTACCGGCAACATGACGTCTAACCAGCAAAACAAAATTGTGCAACCAATGGAATGCTAACTGGTCATTTTTAGATCCGCCCAGCTGTAAATGTTTTTCATTGGGAAACGAAATGCAGTTAATCTATATAGTTCATTAAGGCTGATTGCAGTAAAAATGTAAATATTTGTTAATGATGTTCAATGAAAGAAAGTTACTGTGTGTAGTTGTGTATCATCGGAATAGCCATAGTGAATCCCAATTACATTCTGTCCCACTCTCTGCACATTAGTCCTGTTATACAGTATTTGTATTTTTATGATTGTAATTATGGCAGAGTGAAAAAATATAATAATGGTTATGCGTAGCAATTGTTTTTGTACTTGTAACTTACAAAAGTTAACTTCACAGTGTGTTAAGCCAAATGACCTTTTTACAACTGGACTGAGGACATATGCAGGGATTACACAAGTTTGATTTGAATATTTTATGCAAGCTTAAAAAAAATCTCATTTCAGAAAATCAATGATTTTTCTTCAAAACTGTTATCAAATGAGAAAATCGAATCAAAATTTATTTTTTCAATTTTGTATTTTTGGCTATTTTGTGTTATCTTTTGCATTGATGACTACTATGTTGAAAGATTCATATGGCATTTGTTTTTCTAAAGACATAGACAAATTTTATATTTTTTAAATTCAAATATCTAAGCATTAAGTTTATTTTTGTCTTAACGTAGCCAGTGCTGGAGAGTCAGACATATTTACTGCTTAAAATTTAAACTAGCAGCAATTGAATACCAGGTAGTCCATAAAATGATATGATGTTATTTTATTAACATTTTAATAACTTATGTATTATCAGTGGAAATACCATTACAGAATTTATTTTTTTCTTTGGTGACATAACTATTTGTTTAGAACTACGGTTGTCAACATAGTATAGGTAGAAAGATTCTCCGGTAGACTCCAGAGAAAAAAAAAATCCAGAATTTTTTTACATACCTACCTAGATGGTATGAGTCTGAAGTGGCAAACAATTTTTTTTAATGTGGCTTGAACACTAACCAATGGATCTTCATTTCAAGCTTCAGGCTTAATTTTGGATAAAATTGACCTTGTTCAAGATTTATGATTGATTATAACATTCATTTTATTTCTTGCTTTTTAATGAATTACTGGACCATTGTATAGGTATTTCTAAGTGGAATATTTATTGTAATCAACTGTTTCAAACAATGAAATTATGGAGAGAAAAAAAAAATTGTCCTTGCATATTAATTTTAAAAAAAATAAATAAAAAGGTGCTTTTTATTATTATTAATCCAACGATATCTAATGAGAATAATAATATCTTGTGAGAATCTGAATTTTGGTGATCTTTTAAAGAAATATAGTCTGATCTTACATCAAAACAAAAAAAAATATCCTCTATATGTTCATCAACTTTAATAAAGATATAAGAATACATTGCATACTTCATGTGTGTATTGGTACTAGACAAATTTAAAGCAGAACATAATGGTGTTACTCTAGTACATCAATAAAATAAGTTCATATCTCATGGACATTAAAAAAATAACAAATATTTTTGTGATGGTCATCCTGTTAGTTTGATAATAAAAAACCATGTTAAAACTTAACAATTTGTATATAGCTTTATCTGTCTCTTTAAACCTTTGTAGCAGCCTGTTTTACCTTCCTCTCCTGTTTTATTCCATCTTTTCACAAAATTCGAAATTCATTCCACCCTCTTCCCATTTATCGAATAATTTTATGATATGCTGATCTCAGTAGATTATCTTGATTAGACCATAACAAAATAATTAAAAAAATAATAAAAAATATATTGATATTGTACAATGGAGAAAAAATAATTGAAATTAAGCTAATAGTAGATAAGTGTAACCTTTATCAAATAAGCTTAAAATATCATTTTTTGGAGATAAAAAAATTAAAAGAAAAATTATCTAATATAATTGAATTTGAAATGCTCAAAATGTTTATAAGACTTATAAATGGAGTAAGAGAACTTGGGGTGTGTGTGAAGAATTAATTATGTTTAAAATGTATCCACATCCTATAACAATGTATCATCTTTCCTCAGGCTAATATAATGTATTACTCCATATCAAACACCTCACCTTCCATATATTTATTGTTTAAGTTTAATTATACATAGGCAGATTCATGAGGAGCCTTAGGCATCCAATGCGGATTTTATAGATTTTTGAGAGGGTCCACACAAAAAAATTCATATGGGTCCAAGGATATGTTAGTTACTCATTTTTTCAATAATATGTGCCTTAACTTATGCACCCTCAAAGAGGGGAAGCATAAAGTTGCCGCTTCATCCATCTGTGCATCCATCCGTGCGTCCCCAAGTTCCTCTCCGGGCTATTTCTCTACAACCTCTGGTTGGAATTTTATGAAATTTGCTAGGATGCATCATTACCAAGCGCTAAATGTGCATATTGTCTTTGTTTGCTGGTTCGATGTTTTTATACAGAGTTTTGGCTCTTTAATTGAGTCTGTGACCAAATTCTATTTCTCTACAACTTCAGGTTGGAATTTTTATGAAACTTGCTAGGATGTGCAGATATGCATATTCCGGTTTCGATGATATTTCATGGAGTTGTGGCCCTTTGATTCTCACTTGGGGAGCATCCATCGGCTCCACTGATACTTTCTTGTTTAATTTTATTTTGGGGAAGGGGGACAGATTCTGAGCCTAGTGTGTCCCCAGCCTTTCTAATCCCACCAAGCAACTTTACATTGAAATTAAAATGGCATGCATCTTCTGGTTACAATCATGGCTCAATTCCATTATAACATTTAGAATATATATATGCCTTAATTGTAATGGCAGGGAATAAATATATGTATGTGTGGAGAAATACATTAATACCTCTCTCTCTCTCTTTTTCTTTGTATGCTTTTTTTGTTAATTGGAAGTAACATATACATTCAGACCTGTGTCACCTCTATTGAGCATTCACTTGTCTTAAGCAGCCAAATTTGCTATATTCCATTTATATATTTTCAGATCAAACTAACCTGTATTAAGCAATAGCCAGCTTTAAAAGGCCATTTTCGCTCATTCCATGACTGGCTGCTTAAGACAGATTTGACTGTACATGTGATAATTTGTACAAACAATGTCTAATATGTGTCCCTTAAATTTAGAGTAGTCTGTAGCCACCCACCATTAATTATCTAGGAGGGATAATAAAACTAAAAAGTGTCCTTCTGTGGCCGAGCTGTCTGAGGCCCTGTCATTAATGACCACTTGCCCCTCTACACTGAGGTCATTCGTTCAGTCCCAGCTCATTAAAACAACTTTAAGCCATGATAAATTGATTGCGTGATATTCATCACCGACCACATTTTGTATACCTGTCCAACCTAATTTATTGCAAAAAAGAAATATAAAAAAGTTATTTATTTTATATAACAGAACGGTTTGGCATTTACTTTCGGAAGGATGGTGGTTCATACTCGAATTCATTCTGAGGCCAATAAATCTGGCTATTCTTTATATTACCAATCATGTTTTGAAAATGGCGTTAAACCACTTTGTTTGTACATGTGCTTGACATTTTACCAACAAATACTTATAAAGGAAACCATAATGACAGGTGATTCTTTATTATGGAGGACAATTTTGATATATAAAAATAAAAAAGACAATAGAGCTGTCATTAACAATACAAATTTGTACCCTCATTAATATTTATATTGTTACTTCCAATTCATTTGTAGTTAGTATATCTTTACCAAACCAGTTTATCACCTGAGTCCTGTCCATTCTTAAAAGAATTATTGATGTTATAAAGTTATAATGACTGAATCAGTTTCCATGCCAATGGTATTAAATAGATTCGACTACTATTGTTTCACATTTGCATTTATGGAAGTTGATAAAATAATAATCAATATGAAATATAAGTTTATTTTAATCCAGGATAGTGAAATTGAAGCAGCATCTCCAATTTTAAAAATAAATATCATGGATGCACTGCTTGGTGACCTTGACCTCTATTTGAAATAAAACGAAGATATGTAACCAATATAGAAATCATAGTAGTGCGACTTGATACATCTTAAAATCAGTGCAGTTGTTAGGTCAGAATATGATTGTAATCTGGCCAGGGCGTGTAGGCCTAGTTTGGAAATTCCTTTCGAGTGTCTTATTTTTGTATGTTTTAAAAGATACCTTTAAGACAATTAGGGCTGAGCAAGTATATATCAGTATGTTATTTGGGGGAGGGGTGGGGGTTACAAATTCTGAATAAAAATGACATGCTGCCTGTAAGTTGTCTGAATAAAGTAAACAGGTTCTTGTTTTGCCAACAAATCTAAAAAAATAAATATATATACATATATATATACATTCAAGTGGTCATCAGTTAAGACTGATTCTAGAAAAACTGCTTTTCAGAGTATTTAAGTAAAACTTAAACTTCCCAAAAACATGATTTTTGATAATAACAAAAATGATTGAAATTTAATGTGCTTGTAACAGAGCTAAACCCATACCAATAAACCCCTTACTGATTGCATTTTAAAATGTAAATAACGATCCATATGTATATTTCTTAACCAAGTGGTCCGTGCATATAAGGCATTTGTTTACAAATCTCTCACAATTGTTTGAGAAATGCAATTGAATGATATTTTTAGGTGATGTACCAGTTTATTTTTAGAATTAGTGAAATGCAGTGGTAGTGTGCGGATTATCATTAAGACTGTTGGATAAGGGATCCTTTAATAAGTCTAGAAAATTTATGGCTTGAGGAACATCATTATTGTGTTTTCTTTTTTTCTCTGAAATGAATTAATTTTATTACCGACCTACACATTTCCAATCCATGTTCATGACTCCCTGTTTTTGCCGAAGCTGTTTATCAGAAAGAGACAAACATTAATTTGTAAACAAAACTCTTTCTTAAATATTTAAAATAATGTACTGCGAAGTTAGTGTTTGTGTTTGTAAAATGTTTTGGTGATCAAATAAACACTTAATCTATCATCTGGAAGATTAAAATTGACTTAAATTAAAACTAAAAACGACCGTTTTCGGAAGTTTAATGAGTCTGTAAGAAAAGATTGGTGAAACATTAGCCTGATAACATTGTGAGAGTCTTCTATGATATCATCAGCATTTAACAACAAGGGACCTTCCACCCCCACTCAAAAAATAACATTCTGCTTCAATAGTATTACAATCGCTGATCACAAAAACAATTTTCTGTTTTTATTATTTTACTTACCGGTATGTCAAAATAAAAACAAAAGTATTCTGTGAAAAGCATACCTAAAATATCTTAATTTTTTTATTAACAAAAATAAAATTTAAGACAGGTTTTTAGTAAAAATGGATGATAAACTGGTTATGGTAGGTATTTAGAAAATAAAAAAAATACCCATGTAATTGGTTTTTAACTCGGCTATTCGAAGAATAGCTGAGTTTTTATACTTGCCCTGGCATCAGCATCTGCATCCCATCTGCATTAAAGCTTTGGTGCAAGTTGATCATAAGTGTGCATTGCTTGCAGTTATAAGAATGGAACTTTATATAAATGGATGTGCTTATACTCTGAGGCAGTTTGTAACAAATTGGGCTCCTAACTTGAAAGTTAAGGTCATATTGCAGGGTTGAAAAGATCATATATTATGTTAAAACTCTTCATTAAAGTTTTGGTGCAAGTTGTGATTTACCGTGCATGCTTACAGTTATGTGAATGTAACTTGGCACAAGGGTGTATGCTTATATTTTGAGGCATTTCATACCATAAAAGGGCTGCTATTTTCAAGTTCAAGGGGAAATATTGGTGTAAAGAAGAGAAATTGGGCTCATAATTCCATGTTTAAGTTTAGGTGCAAGTAGTATATGTAGACATTAGTTTCACTTTTGTATTATGATACTTATTCTTATGTCTTATATTAATTTTCAACCAAATGTTAGCTCTATTTTGTTTTTATTAATGCATATCTATAATCATATAGAACATTACAACTTTTAAATTAGTTATGGTATTGGGTATCCAGACAGATGAGTATCATTGTTCGAATATGCCAGCCTCAATGCCCCATATCTAATTTACTACCTTCCTGTGCCAAACTGACCCCGCCACACCTGTCCAAATAGTCCTACTTGCACACACATGCATCTACTTAGCTGTTATTAAAGAGGGTTTAATAAATAGAGATACATCTGTTTTTCTGATGGTACACAGATATTAAATACTGTTCTGTGACAAGGCTAGAATAGTCGAGTTGACGCTGTTCTTCGACAGCTCTTGTTATATATGGTGTGCTTAAGAATGATGTATGAAGAAGTGTGCAACACTACATTCTGTGTAAAAAATTGTACAGAAAATATGAAACATGACAAAAAGTGAATACATATAAAATATGTATGCTATATGAATTTGAAATATGTGTTAAATTCAGAAATGAAATTTATTTATCTTTGTATCTGTATACATGTATTATAAAAGGTTGTATTCAACATTTTTAACATTGTTCCTCTAATATAGATGATTTATATGATAAAATTTATAAAACAAATTTTGTTATTAAAGACATGTTTAACTGACGTTTTAGGAATGGATTTATATATATATATCATTTTACATTTTTAAAAGTTTGTTTTAGAATTTTGTATATATTTGAACAACTATGTTAAAAAATTATTATAAAATTTTAGAAATTTTAATTTTTGTAATTTAAATCTTGGTTGTTTTTACCCATCAAAGATAGTCTAAGGACCATTAGCAAATTAGATATGTTTTACGAAAAGATAATAATATATAAAAAAAATTGTATTGTAAAATGAGGCTGAAAAAAAAAAATCTTAAATCTGTTATTCCATTAGTTTGTGATGCGTGGTCTGTGTTTGTGATCTTAGAAGCACTTTTCCATATTTCCATGAAAAATGTATCAGAAGTCATTCTTTTATGTTTTGATTTCGGAATGGAAAACATGTTCCTTGAAACAAAACAATAATAATTTAATAAATATCTAACAGCTATGGTGATCCAGCGGCAGAAAAAAAGCAAAACAAAAACACAGCTAATGCAAAACATAAACACAGCTGTTCAGTAATTCAACCTTGCCTATAGTTAAATATATAACAGCATTTAGTTAAGGAGCTGGAACACTGTGATGAACACAAATCATGAAAGAGTGACTTAATTAAATTTTCACTTCAGCAGCAAATAAATAGCCATTGGCAGTATACATACACTTTATGTACAGTAGATTTATCGAACTGCTCCCGAGGGAGCAAGGATTGCTACAAATATCATGGTTTGCAAAGGTATCACTAAGGACATGCAACGGTTTTACTGCCAGTTGTCGCGATTAAGCAACAGTGGTTGTAGGGATATTAACAAATGATCAAGGATAGAGATTGGTTTGTACGATAAGTAATGTTTAAATACGGCTGTGGTAAAGTTAAATATGATTACCAACGTATTGTATAAAATCGTTGCTACTCCAAGGTTACACACTGAAGTTTGAAGCTTCCTTGGACACTCCGCGGTTGATGGTGGATGACCCTGGTTGTTTGCGAAAGTACAGGGCTGGTAATAATATGGTTTTTCTTCAAGGATGGCCAATTTTTACCAACCGTGGTCATCCGTAATACCTAGTCTTTACTGATATACATATTCCAGAAATCCCATGGTAAATTGAAAATGTCACCTTAAGACAGTTTCAAACCTTCAAATTCGACCATGGGGATAATTTATTGAGCATTTGCCTCGTCATGTTCAGTTGACTTTTGTGTTATATTGTATATTTGACATATTATTGACATATTATTTCCTTAACGCATGATGATGGGATTGGCCAATATAAGAAAGCTGGAATATTATCTCCAATTACTTCTTCTTGTAAATGATGATGTTTTATTGCACTTGGTTTTAGACTGTAAAATGGACCCAGATCTCCTGTGTTGGTCCATTACATAGTTATGAGATTTGAGCATATTGATTTATCAGTTGCTACAGAGGAAGTTGAATGATCTCGCAGTTTAGTTAGCGTTAGATAGCTATGAAATGTGGGACAGGCATAGAATTCCCTGCTTTCTCATTGGATATGATTTATTTTTGTAATAATTGTACATAGAAAGCATAGCAACAACATGATGCGCGATTGATATATTAACAATAATATAGAAATTATAATAACGATACGCACAAATAATGTGATATTAATAAGCCATGAAATGCACACCAATACCAAGGATAACACAAAAAAAGAGGAAAGGTCTTTCCACTTATTTCCATTGTAGTCCTTGTGGTTGAACAGACCTGATTCAGGAGAGACAGACTGATTTAGTTTCTTTTGACAATGATTAAAGAATATTAAAGTAACCAGTCAAAATTAAGTTACTATTTTTAAGTATAAAGTAAAACTTAAGAACATGTTGGTGAAACAGAAGTCAGGAAATGCAATGGGAGGCATTGTTATAAGTGTATTCAGATAAATTGTAAAAGTATAGTGCACCTAAATATTTAAAATGCCTCATTTTATATAAAACTATGGTCCTTAAATTATTTTTGGCGAATTATAAATGAGTTAAAAAAAAAAGATTTTCTGTTGTTTGAATTTTCTGTATTATGACTTTTATGGTTGCAATGTTGAAATGTATAAGAGAAACAAAAGAAAAGTATTTCATTTTAGATACATCAAGGACTTATATAGAAGGATAGGAAACTTTGCATCACTCTTCTAAATGTTAATAAAATAACATGTGATGAATTAATAATTAATCAAATTAATCATTCAAATTTCATAGGCAACTGATTTCTTTCACATAAAATGTAAGATGTATGTAGCCAAAGATGTTTTATACTGTTTTAAACACATAAAATGGTATTGAATTCAAAATATTGCTGTTTGAAGTGAAATTTCAAGTACTTTCCTTTACATTTTTAGTTGCAGTATACAAATTTTGCAATCATAAGTATTTCAACAATTTTAAACACAATTTGATGGGAATGGTCTCGTTTTGTAGATAATGAATTTTAATTTGTATTTCTGAGATGAATGGATATTTGAAAATGAGATTCTGCGAAATTTTGGGTGAATATCCCAGTATTCATAACATCTAAATCAGTTGCTTTCCTTCTCTATATAAGTCCTTGGATACATATTCAAATGATTTGATGGATTAATAAAAACCAATTACATGATTGTACATTGTATTTGTTATTCTTCTTCGTTATAAGTCATTGTATATTGAACGATAGTTGGTTGTATGGTGTTTAGCTTCGCTTTAAAAAATTATGCAGTTATATCACAGCAGTGTCTACTTGAAACAGTATTTGAAGTGCTGCCACACTGGTGCATGGCATGATACACCCAGCCACATTATACAGACATGGGGCAGATCAGATCTAGAACTATTTTCTTAATGATAAGTGCCGAGCAAGGAATCTTCTAGTACCAGGGATCGAACCCATGACCTTGCACATGAGAAGCAGATGCTCTACCCCATTACCACTGCTGCGTTTTTCATTTAACGAACATTTCATCAACATTGCTATACCATGTACACCAAAAGGCAATACACAAAATATTATAACAACATTATTAGCTCTACTGGCCAAAGGCCGGAAGTTCTTATGCAATGGCACGTTGTTCTGTCGTTTCTGAAGTGTGTGACCAGCACTTTCTCTGAAACCACTAGGCCAATTAAACTGAAACTTCACATGGATGTTTCTATTGCATAGGAGACTAAGATTTCTTTTTTTTTATTTGAAATTCACCATTACTAAATACATTGTACATATATAGTCCAAACTTAAAACATCTTTTCTCATGAACAGCCCAACAGATTTTCAAAATGTTTATGTAGTAATGATAACCAACTATAGTTTTGTTAGATTTGTTCAAATGGTATCCCTAGGGTTAAAAATGACCCCGCCCCAAGGGTTCAATTAGGGGACACATGTCATTATATTTTTTTATTTATTTTTTTTAAAATAGAAATGATTTTGCCTATATCTTCACAAAAGCATTGTTTGGTGATGGAGGTTCAGATTTGTAAAAATAATTGGGTTCCACTGTCTTAAGGGGTCAGGAGGGGCCCCAAAAGGGTAAAAATTGGGAATTACTAAATTCATTTTCTTAGGAACCGGTATGTCAGATTTGTTCATATTTTGCATAAATTATCCCTATGTGTAGGGGTTTGATTGCAGATAAGAATTTAGAGGCTAAAATTTATAGGGTCCCTGTAAGGGGACTTAGAATTTTACATAGGGATACTATGGGAAAACAGAAAATTCTCTTTTTCTTTTTTTGTTCTGAAACCACTAGGCCAGTTTAACTGAAACTTCACATGGGTGTTTCTATTGCATGGGAAACTATACCAGAGATTTTTTTTTTCAATCTGAAATTCAGGATGGCCACTGTTACTAAAAATAGTCCAAAACTTAAAAAATCTTCTTCTCATGAACGGCCCAACAGATTTTCAAAATGTTTATGTAGTAATGATGACCAACTATAGTTTTGATAGATTTGTTCAAATGGTGTCCCTAAGGTTAAATATGACCCCGCCCCGAGGGTTCAATTAGGGGACACATGTCATTAAAATATTTTTTTTTTTTTTTTTTTAAATGAAATGATTTTGCCTATATCTTCACAGAAGCATTGTTAGGTGAAGGAGGTTAATATTTGTAAAAATGACTTGGTTCCACTGTCTTAAGGGGTCAGGAGGGGCCCCAAAAGGGTACAAATTTGGAATTACTGAATTCTTTTTCTTAAAAACCGGTGTGTCAGATTTGTTCATATTTTGCATAAATTATCCCTATGTGTAGGGGTTTGATTGCAGATAAGAGTTTAGGGGCTAAAATTTATAGGGGCCCTGTAAGGGGACTTAGAATTTTACATAGGGATACTATAGGAAAACAGAAAATTCTCTTTTTTCTTTCATCTGTTCTGAAACCACTAGGCCAGTTAAACTGAAACTTCACATGGGTGTTTCTATTGCATAAGAGACTATACCGAATTTTTTTTTTTTTCGATCTGAAATTCAAGATGGCCGCCATTACTAAAAATAGTCCAAAACTTAAAAGATCTTCTTCTCATGAACGGCCCAACAGATTTTCAAAATGTTTATGTAATGATAATGACCAACTATAGTTCTGTTACATTTGTTCAAATGGTGTTCCTAAGGTTAAAAATGACCCTGCCCCGAGAATACTCAATCGCTTCAGTAAAGCCAAACAGTCACACATGAGCTTCGTGTTCAAAATATAACCATAATATCTCGTAGAAGTTTTATTCAAAATGCTGAGAGAAACTGATAAGCTCCTTCGACGAAGCCAGAATTTGAACAAACATGAGAGGGATTCAAAGGCGTCTACATTAGAGGTGTACAAAGGCGTCTATATGAAGTAAAGGATTAAAAAATGTTGTGCATAAGTAGCTAAAGATAAATTACAAATTCAAGATCGAATATTATGCGGAGTTTTCAGTAATTTGAACTGTAATTCATAGTGTAGAATTCGTTTTGAATTAGAATGATCAGACATTATAATTAAATCGCGAGTCCGCGATAAATTCACTCATTGGTAATACGAAAGCACCGATGACTTAAACAGAAAATACCGACCAAACATGTTTATTCAGGATTTTCTGATTCATATGATGAGCTACAATTTCAAATTCATTCATCCATTTTGCGACTAATGGTTTTAACACCATTTACAGAATACAATGTTATAGGTGTAACCTCACCATTGATTTTTGTTCTTTATTCTATAGTAAATGATAAAAGTTTGAAGGCTTGTCATTCATAGAGAATCCCAATGAAAGAAGTGAAACCTACATTTTACTGTTTGTCAACCTCTGCACTATCAAAATATGATGAGAAAAGTAGGGGTCATGTGTCATATAAGAGATTTTTTTTGGCTCAGTGTGTACACTGGTGACAAAGTGAAAGAAGACTTCCGAAATCATGAATTCATACCCCAATTTCCAAGCATCATTTTTTTTTCTAAATTCACAATTGAAACATGACAATGCTATCAAAATGTTCAAAATACATCAATAATGCCATTCAAATAAAAAAATGAGCATTCAAATAAGGAAAATGCATTTTTAAAGAAGAAGAAATGAGGATTATTTATAACCGCCATCATGCGACTTCCCCACGGAAGCACTTCCTTTTTGCAATGGTGGTACTATGCCTTATAGGTCAGATCTCTTTAAACTACTGTAATATTGCTGTTCTTGTTTGAAAGACGGCATTAAGCAAAATCACGTATTTGGATAGTCCTGGAAATATATTGCAGTACAACTGACCTCAGCAATCTCAGTGCTACCAGTGTACAAGGACTATTGCCAATATACATTTTATATCCCTATAAACAGTATGGTAAAGACGTTATATTTTTTTCGATCTGAAATTCAAGATGGCCGCCATTACTAAAAATAGTCCAAAACTTAAAAGATCTTCTTCTCATGAACGGCCCAACAGATTTTCAAAATGTTTATGTAATGATAATGACCAACTATAGTTCTGTTACATTTGTTCAAATGGTGTTCCTAAGGTTAAAAATGACCCTGCCCCGAGAGTTCAATTAGGGGACACATGTCAATATAATATATATTTTTTTTTTAAATGGAAATGATTTTGCCTATATTTTCACTAAAGCATTGTAAGGTGAAAGAGGTTAAGATTTGTAAAAATGACTGGTTTCCTATGTCTTAAGGGGTCAGGAGGGGCCCCAAAAGGGTACAAATTGGGAATTAGTAAAATTGTTTTCTTAGGAACCGGTATGTCAGATTTGTACATATTTGATATAAATTATCCCTAAGTGTAGGGGTTTGATTGCAGATAAGAATTTAGGGGCTTAAATATATAGGGGCCCTGTAAGGGGACTTAGAATTTTACATAGGGATACTGTGGGAAAACAGAAAATTCTCTCTTTTTTTTCATTTATTCTGAAACCACTAGGCCAATTCAATTGAAACTTCACATGGATGTTTCTATTGCATAGGAGACTATACAAAAGATTTTTTTTTTCTATCTAAAATTCAAGATGGCTGATGTTTCTATTGCATAGTAGAATTTCAAAAAGTGCTATTGCCACTATGAGTCAGTAGAGCGTCCTCAGGCCCTCTTGGGCCTCTTGTTTTGTTCAGTTAGAGTTTTGAAGCTTCTAGTCATAACAAATATGATTTTGTTCGATACGAATGATTGACTTTCTAAAAGCAGCCAAGTATGACAATTTTGTCATAAATCTTATTTTCAACAACCTGTCAGTTAAATTTATTCATATTTTATATAAATTATCCCTATGATTAAGAAATGTAAGTTTGTACAAATCAAAGGACACTGGAATGTATAGAGGCCCTGTAAGGGTCTTTGAGTTTTACATAGGAATACTATGGGAAAATGGAAAATTCTCATTTTTTTGTTTATTTGGGTAAATATGTTGTTCAATTTGAGATCTAAAGCATTGTCTAGTAACAATAAATTTGATTTTGTTCAGTAAAGAGGATTAAATTTCCATAAACCACCAGGGGGCAGATGGGGCAATAAGGTTAAACTTGGGATTTTTCACAAATTTCCTCTCAATAACCTTTCAGTCAAATTAGTTAATATTTGATATAAATTATCCTTACATCAGCATGGATTTTAGATTCTGCATATCAAGGGGCTGGGATATACTGGGGCCCAGTAATGTGACTTTCACATAGAAACAAATAGGAAAAACTGAATTTTTGCATCCATGTGTACAAAAAAACTTCTTTTTAAAATTTGAATCATTTCTGCTCATAACAAATCGCTAAGAGTGGGTGATTGAAGTTCAGACAAATTAAGGGGCTGGGTTGTATAAGGGTTTTGTACAGGAGACTATATTTTTTATAGATGAATGGTTACATAATGGTAATTTAAAGTATTTTGTTTTCAAAGCAGTTAAGTTTTTGTTCAGTATCGTTGTGATGGGGGTATTTATCCATAAGTTGTTAAGACGACCCCCCAAAGAGGGTAAATATTGTGGAATTTCAAAAATGCTATGGCCACTGTCAGTAGAGCGTCCTCAGGCCCTCTTGGGCCTCTTGTTAATACTCAGCACACCACAGATGCTATTTTCTCAACCATTTCAATATATTCAATGCTGAAACTTTGCACACTTATTTTAAGTGTTTATCTGAACACATTGTACGATTCATAATTTTTACAACATTGAATGAAATGTGCACCTATTATCACACATTTATCAAGTGATGATGTTCACATTTAATCAGGATTTTTACATTTCAACACAGCTAGATTTGGTTTATATCGCATGGTTTCAATGACCTATATAAGACCTTAATGCTTAGGCGCACTTGCACATCAATTAGTTATTGGTTACACGAATTGTGTATGCTGTAGTCATAACAGTGACATATCTACACATTAAGTCACTGATCATAACAAGCAACAGATAATTTGGTTTCAACCAAAAGATACTTTGTTAATCGAAATTATCAAAAACAAATCGTATCATTGTAAAGCAATATCCGGTGTTCATTGGGAGAGTGCTTCACTGCTTCAAATCAAATTTAGAAAACGCCAAATTGAGACAAGTGCCTGCAGTAGCCCATCTCTGTTTATGTGTCTCTGGCTAATTGTTACTTATTTTGATCTTGTTTATTCAATAAAATATCTACATACTTTTTCCTTCAATAAAGGTAACCAATGTTCTAATAACATTCAATCTGTTCAGTAAAGCTATACCAGCCCTCTTGGTTCCTTTGTATAGAATACTCAATCGCTTCAGTAAAGCCAAACAGTCACACATGAGCTTCGTGTTCAAAATATAACCATAATATCTCGTAGAAGTTTTATTCAAAATGCTGAGAGAAACTGATAAGCTCCTTCGACGAAGCCAGAATTTGAACAAACATGAGAGGGATTCAAAGGCGTCTACATTAGAGGTGTACAAAGGCGTCTATATGAAGTAAAGGATTAAAAAATGTTGTGCATAAGTAGCTAAAGATAAATTACAAATTAAAGATCGAATATTATACGGAGTTTTCAGTAATTTGAACTGTAATTCATAGTGTAGAATTCGTTTTGAATTAGAATGATCAGACATTATAATTAAATCGCGAGTCCGCGATAAATTCACTCATTGGTAATACGAAAGCACCGATGACTTAAACAGAAAATACCGATCAAACATGTTTATTCAGGATTTTCTGATTCATATGATGAGCTACAATTTCAAATTCATTCATCCATTTTGCGACTAATGATTTTAACACCATTTACAGAATACAATGTTATAGGTGTAACCCCACCACTGATTTTTGTTCTTTATTCTATAGTAAATGATAAAAGTTTGAAGGCTTGTCATTCATAGAGAATCCCAATGAAAGAAGTGAAACCTACATTTTACTGTTTGTCAACCTCTGCACTATCAAAATATGATGAGAAAAGTAGGGGTCATATGTCATATAAGAGATTTTTTTTGGCTCAGTGTGTACACTGGTGACAAAGTGAAAGAAGACTTCCGAAATCATGAATTCATACCCCAATTTCCAAGCATCATTTTTTTTTCTAAATTCACAATTGAAACATGACAATGCTATCAAAATGTTCAAAATACATCAATAATGCCATTCAAATAAAAAAATGAGCATTCAAATAAGGAAAATGCATTTTTAAAGAAGAAGAAATGAGGATTATTTATAACCGCCATCATGCGACTTCCCCACGGAAGCACTTCCTTTTTGCAATGGTGGTACTATGCCTTATAGGTCAGATCTCTTTAAACTACTGTAATATTGCTGTTCTTGTTTGAAAGACGGCATTAAGCAAAATCACGTATTTGGATAGTCCTGGAAATATATTGCAGTACAACTGACCTCAGCAATCTCAGTGCTACCAGTGTACAAGGACTATTGCCAATATACATTTTATATCCCTATAAACAGTATGGTAAAGACGTTATATGATAAAGCCTATATATAGGGATATAAAATGTATATTTGCACTATTCCCTGTGTACTAGTCCCGGTGTTAACGAATAATCGGTGGTTACTTGCATTTTCAAACTTCGGAGATTAACTTAATTTTGGCGAAAATATTGGCCAAGTGTCAAACAGCATGGATCCGGATGAGACGCCGAGTTACTCGGTGTCTCATCCTGATCTAATCTGTTTCCATATAACACTATAGTTTAAGGTAAGCAGTGAAGGGGTTTATTGTCATTGTAAGTTTGCAGTTTGGTTGAACTACGCAAGAAACTATACCTGAAATATATACCTGATTATTCAAATGTATCAATAAATAAAAAATCACCAGATGTCTGCTTATTTCCTCTTCAGGGATTTCATGAAATCCCTGACTACATTTTTCAGTGATTTCACGAAATTACTGGAATTTTCAGGGATTTCATGGAATGGTCAACTGACTCTTTTTTTTTTCAATTTCACATGTCACGTCTGGCGTCTTGATAGTTAAAATTTAGCCATGGAGACAGGTCCGTCAGTCAACAATCTATTAGTAAGTTTTAGCTCTCAGTCAGTAGTTTTAACCTGATAACCAATCCCTATGTTACTTGCACATTCATATTAGTTCAGCTAAGCTGAATTGACCAGTCAAGTGGGAGAATAAGGTAAAAGTAAACAGCTCTATTGCTGACAGTCACGATTCCTATTTATAATGGCGTTGTTTAAATATGAAATTTCTCTTCTGTGTATTGCAATGTGTAGTGAATATTCACTCAATGTTGTTTCTGAAATGTATATATCTACTTAATTCAAATATGAATTCAAAATAGCGTGTGATTTTTCATTATATATCTACATTGTGTAAATATGAGATTAAGATATGTGTCTCTTAAGCACTTAACTGTATCCAACGCATGACTTCTGGGATACGTTTTTATTGGGACTATTTTTGAAATTAATCAGTCGAAGGTAATATATCTACCATATATCTTTCTTCGCCAAAACATTATTTAAGCAGTTCGTTTGTTATTTTTAAGTGTTTTTAGTGAATCCAAAATATACTGTCTCCATTTAAATAATACCTACCATGTTCGAACCCACGACCTCCACCGTTTAAACCTAACCATTTATATCCAAAAGTTCGTACCGATACTGCCACATGTAGAATCGTTTAATCTATATGTTTTATTATGGGTTTAAAGTCAATGGAAATGTGTCATGTTCGGTCAACGGGCAAGCGTGCGCGCCAACACGCGTGATAAGGTCAGTTTATATAGGAGATACGTATGTAGGCCTTCACCATACAATACATTTACAAATATTGTAATCAGATCGCTCCGCACCTATCAAAAATAGGTCGAAGTTAAGGTACAAAACACCACCTTTATTATTATATAAGTAGATTTTCGATATACGAGAACGGTTAATTAGTGTACATTCATTATAATTGAACCCTAAAAAGTGAAAAGATTAAATATAAAACAATTAAAAAATGAATACGGTTATTTAAGATAATGCTAGTGTTGTTTTATAAAGACTGTTAACTTATCTGACTTCCACGAGTCGGACTGCTGTAATACATATATCTTCAATACAATTTTGTTTTCGATAAATGCATATTTGATACTATTAGAGTATGGCACTCGCTTGTAAATGTGGTGCCACACATGTATTCTCATTGGAAGAAATGTAGTCATCTACTCATTTGTTAAAGTTTCTGGCTGAAATTGAAAGCCCCTCTAACATTTTTTGGGACACATCATTCAATTATCTAAGAATATTCATTTTAAGTTGGTATATTCTTATAATGTGATTTGTAACAGAAACACGCATACAAAATTCATTATACCCTGACTTAATTTCAAATATGCAAGCCTGTAATTAGTTTGAACTTAATCAATATAATTATAGCCTAGTTTGATATTTCTATAACAAAACAAAAAAGATGTGTCAGCTGATATTGACACTGACATGTTTGTATTGTGTCTATGAATTAATGGTCTATTCTTTGTTTATGTACTCTGTCTATTTCCAGTGTATTCTTTAAAGGAAGTGTTAAGTGATATCAAACTGAACCTGGAAACACAATTGTCCAAGTATGAATGGTCTATTATTGTTTTAATGTACTTTGGTTTAAATCTATTGTAGTCATAGATTATGTTCAACATATTCCACAACATGCATAGTAAAAGGATTGAAACGAAAGAAAATGATTCTTATATAGTTTTTCTCCTTAGTCGATGCACTTTGTGTACTCGTTGTGTAGTATATTAAAGTAAAATATGAAATAGCTAGAGATTTTTCAAAGCGAATGATCTATGGTGTATTGATATACATAGTATACTCCTTGTGTAATAATATTTAAAAGATAAATTATAAAATGTTGATGTATAAAACGTTATGAAACTGATTGATATATGTGTATATATAGGATATATATGAATGGTTAATGATTGCTTTTTATCTATTTCGAGTACTTCTTGAATTGTATTTAAATTAAATTTTATCACTAGCCTAAAATAAGTAAGTACTCTATTTGCCCCCTGCACGAATAACTTTGTCAGAAACGGACACATAGTAATTGGGGGAAGGAATGGGGACGAGATGTATTTTAAGTGGGAATAGTAATAACAGAATTGGTGTAGGCCTCGTTATTGACGCCAACTTTTCTTATTCAGTTCAAAGATTGACGGTCAAATACAGTCATTAAAAGTATGAATTATAGAATATATATTTTTAGATATTCATGTACCGAATAATTTGACAGATAATTTTAAGTTTTTTTAAAAAAAATAGAATACCTATAATAGTAATTTAAACCGTTTAATAGTTCACTGACCGCCCACTAGACTCGGCAGGAAGTTCAGTTAGTACCGACGTCCTGCGAAACGAGTCCACAACCAAATAACAAGCTTGGTACACACCTTAAACCTTGTACCAACCAACTGGCAATTTTTGATCGGGGTAGTTGACTAAAAGCTCTTCTAATACTTGACAATTAAGCAAAAAACTACCATATAATTACCATATAACTTTAAAGGGGGTGGTCACACCGAAACCTGACACAGGTCAAAAACTACCCATTGACTTACTCTGGTCAACAGTGAACATGTTTGGTTTGGTAATGGTTTGATAAAATATGTGGTAGTTTGAATATTCCAGTAGGTGAGGAAAATGTGTACACCCATCAAACCTTCATGATTTTAAAAGTTTTTATCGATACAGGAAGATTTAATATATTTTCACTAATGCCTTTGCGTATAAGACAACAATTAATTAATTCTACATGCTTAATGGTATCCAAAGCTTTACTGAACAGAAATAAACAATAAAAAACGTCATCACTTTTTTCTTAAGTAGTGTCAAACCTGTCTTAAGCAGCCAGTCAAGAGAAGGAGCAAAAGTGGCCTTTTAAGACAGGTGGTTGCTTAATACACGTTAATTTACTATGAAAGCATAGAAATGGGAAAACGAAAATGTGGTTGCTTAAGACAGGTGGCTGCTTAATAGAGGTGACCGCTTATACAGGTTTGACTGTATTTTTGAACCATTAATTGTAATGTGAATACATTATCTATAGATGAAACCTCTTTCCGGTAACCAGATTGTGCCTCGTCATTTTTTTCATCGTCGGCCCAAATATAAAAAAAACCATTATGCCTGTGTGAATTTAATTAAGTGTATATATAAGTGAGCTGTTTTTATAAGGATTAATTGTTAAACCCGATTTGTGAAAAGGACACAATATGCTTTGCTCCTATGCTGCTGGGAAAGAACCTGACTCTAAAATTCTATTGTATAATGGAATTAATAATGGTGATATTATAGAATACTCTATCATTTCTGGTAAAATTCCACTAGGTCCAGTTGACTTACCAAATTTCAAACCGGAATTTGTTTCCTCTAGTTATAACATCGAAAAGGGATCATTAATCACGTTAACATGTTCCAAAGAAATGCATTCTGCATTATTTGAATGCAGCATATTTTTTAAATAGGTATACCATGCGTACCTAGTAATAATCTATATTTTCTTCAATCTTGATTCCTTCGCGTTTAAAATACACAGTATGCAATTGGTCAAATACTTTTGTGATTGTACCCTGTTCGATGAGGTGTAATTTTACAAATACATTAATACCGTCATAGTGGCAGCCTTTATTTCTTCTCTTTTTTATAAACATTTTGTAGCATTGGTACCCTATGAGTAGACAATTAAATTCATTTTCAGATTTAGACCATGATCCATTAAACGCACAAATTTCAACTTTCTTAAAATAATTGAGTAATTCCAAATTGTTTCCATATTTTAACAATCCTTGTTTGTTCCATAACAGCACATTTATATTAAATGATGAAGATTAACCTTCTATGCTAGGGCTATGATCACATTTTTTAATTAACTTTTACGATATCCCTCTGATCATAATCATGTACAAAGGGGTCACCATTTACAACTAACTTATATTTATAAATGCACTGTTTCCTTTTGCAATTTCTCTATTTAGAAATAGCCGTAAGCCATCCATGACCTTTGTTGCTCAACTTGGGCAATCCTCATTTACGCATATTTTCTTCCTATAGTTACTTTATGTGTCGACAATACCATCAGCCAGATTCTAGCTTCTTGTCAGTTACTTTCTCCGCTTTAATACAAATTCAAGACCATCTTGTTAATATGCTATTACCTAAGACAGGAACAGATAAATCAACCTCATTTTGTTTCTGTACAGAGATTGGCGAAGTGCATCAAAGTTGCTCTTGTTGGCTTGTTATGAAACAATTGCTTGGTAGAGTGTCAGAATGATGTATGTACTCCGCATAGCCTATTATACATGTCGTTCTCTTACTCCCCCAACTCTCATTTTATCCAAAATGTTAAATAAATGTTTTGAGAGGATCAGCAACTTTTTGGAATGAACTGTATAGTAGAGTTAGTGATAGTTTCTTGCGTTGCTAGGACTACATTTGTATGTATGTAGTTCTTGAAAACGAGTGTCGTGATTCTCAATATAGGTGGTTTTATGATACAATTAGATAGTATGTGCAAACATAATAACCACTGAAGTGCCATATACGATTCTGATATCTACAAATAGATTTTCAATGACTGCACTCGTCTAACTGTTCTATTTAAAGAAAACAAGACATGTCACTGGTAAGTGTCACATGTCTGTGAATATAACGCTATATTCTATAAGTGGGGAATAACAAGAGTACAGCCTAGACATACAATTTCATGTGTGTTCCCTGTGTGACCTTGTCCTTTTTGTGACCGATCTTGACGTCTGATGTACAGGTCTTGCACGCGACACATCCTCATGACATGTGCTAATTTGTTTTTTATTTTCCCTCCATTATTGAAAATAATCATTTTAATAGTTAACAATTTAACTTAATATGATACTAACTGTACGTACTAGTTATAATGTCATATATGCAATCACTTGTAAAATATAGCATGCAATTAGTAACTAATCAACAAGTATTAAAGCGTTTGAATAGTCACCGCTTTGATATACATAGTTCCTGCTTTTTCTACTCACGTTGCTGGTCATTTTAAGATAATTGCAATTTCAATGACTTTAGTTTCATGCACATTGATATGGTTTTCTGGACTTTCTGGATGTATAAACTAGGAACAGTTTTTCCGCAAGGCCTAAATTGTAAAATTCTGTACCCTGTTTATTAGTCTCCCTTTTTGTGTATTTTTTTGTTCTTGTATCAAGACCCATGTTTCAATAGTTTTCTTATCTGTCATTGTCTTGTAAGTTATGTGGTTATGCTATATACATGTAGTACGGTATTTATTTCACTAGATGGTATGTATATTATTGCTCATGAATATTCATGTATATCTTGTTTACTTAACATAAAGCGGGGTGATGGAGTAGTGGATAGGATGTTTTGTTAGTGATCGCAGGATAAATCCCAGGCTCGAGCAGATTATCTTTCATTGACATCAACCAGCATTGCTATTAACTCAGGAAACAGACTCAAGTGAGATTCGCAAAAACTCTGAGCTAAAATGAATAAATATAAATCAAATGTTTGATAAGGTATGCAATTCTATTACACAATTTGCCAGGTCCGATGTATATATTTCCCACTGGATTCTAATGTCACTGAATATGCGTATCTAAGGTAAATTTACTTTGGCATTGTTTGTGTACTATTTGATTCTGGATTAATTGCCATCTTAGCAAAGTGTTTTCTTTTTATAGTTTCCCCTTTCTGTGGTAAATATTTATCTGAGGTTTCCTCGGCCTAACAAATTAGTATCATAACTTCATAAGTAATATCTAGGCAGAAGATGCGATCATGTATGCTCATATACAAACAGATTCCAGTAGTATATCCTACCCCAAAGCATGGGTATTCAGACACATCTACTAGATAAGGAAGTACATGAATCACCTTTTCATTCTTACTACCACGGAACACACCCAAATCATGTTCTTGATATACAGGATAGAATAGCACACCCTTTTTATTGGTCTCAAATACCCAAACATTCTTTCGTACTAAATATTCTAGTGTTCGTTTCACTAACGTTCGTAAACGAACTTATTAGTGTAAAATTTGAGGTCATGAAAATAAAGTCGGGGAATTCATTTTGTGTGTCGCTTATTTATCTTATGATTTTTGTAAGCCTTCTTAAAAGTGTTCCTAAAATTTGCAAAAAAAAAAAACTTCGCATAAAACGTTCCGGGATGTGTCACATTTTGTTCGTACGAAATTCTTAAGACTTGTGAAACGAGACCCAGTAGCTGAAGACATTATCTGCTGAATGAGTTTTTTGTACTTCTGGATAAAGCTGCCTTATTATGTCCTATAAGTTATAAAGAACTTTACCTTCCATTTGCAATAACATACACTTTTCTGAAAATCTTGGATAAAGATGAACATCCGATAAAAATGGATATGAAGTTTGGAAGATTATAAGAATCCATCATGAGTTGGCCTATCTATGTGGGATAGAGCAATCTCACCCGAGGGGCCAAAATAGGTTTTTCTATCCCACATGGGTGAACTCATGGTGGATTTCTTTCTCCCATTCGTCTCAGTCACATGATAAAACCTCGATAATGGCTCTCATCACAAAAACATTCTACTTTTTAGATGCGTGTTTACCCATACATACGAAGAAATCGACATTTTTAAGTACATACTATGTATCAGAACTAACGTCTGTTAATCTCCCCGCACAGTGTTTATTCAAACAATTTGCTTCAAATATATATTTTACCCTGACCCCGTTTTCGTAGGTAAGCAAGACGTCATACATATACATGTTTCATCATTATTCTTCCATCTCTTTTACGGTTTCTTAGAATAATATATTTCGTAGGGGAATTTGATACATGATTACGATTTGTGGATAAGGAAATTGATCACAGAAATTGATTTAGTCCAAGATTTTCGACAGGTCATGTGAGAAGGTGGTCACGTCACATGGAAGATAAAGATATGTCCTCGTATCTTCTATGGGCAGAAATGGGAGAAATATTGTTTCTTCGTATTTTTGCTTTCATTGAAATAAAGAGCTGTGTCTTTTATATTCACCCGTATGTTTGATACACGCACGGATAGATGGATTTGTAAATCCATACACCTATATTTCAGCATATTTATTACAAATAAAACCTTAAATTCTTAAAAAGTAATCCATACCCAAGGAAGTAAAATAATATATAATCTGTAACCCTTAAAACCCCATACAGTTTTCATTTATCCAGGCTAAATGGTGCTAAGGCGCTTTCAATTTAAGTGTCGATTCAGGGTCAGCTTAGATAAAGTAAAGTCGGAGATAACCTGTATGATTGTTGATGTTATTTTCCAGAACTATGTGGAACGGATACAGTGGTGAAAATTGTAGTAGTGACCACAATGTCAATAACCGAGCATTACGACAAAATAGCATTGCGGACACTAGAAGAACTGCAGGTGATATTTTAAAATGTTTCCTTTGAAATTAAAGTTTATTTACATGGAGAGCACATACAAAGATATCATATATATATATCCGTCAACATCAACAAAGTCTAAATAAATGTTAAACACTATGAAAGCTCTTATTTTCAATAACAATACTTTTAATATATCAGGTGAATTCACCTAAGCAACTGAAAAAAATTTCAAATATTATTTCGGCAGACAATGGACTACAGTTGTGGGATCAAAGAAAACGGTACAAAACAAAACGACCCCAGCTAACGACACCAATACAAGCTGGACAGACATGGTATGGTCAAGCTAGGATATACGAACCACAAAAACCACAGTCAATGCAGGACACTGATGGACCAGAGTCATTGTCAGTTTTCCAGCAAGGAGAAAGCACTGACGGTGATTTAAACGACGTTTATTCATTCATTCATTTATTTATTCATCCAATATCTCACTTACTACCTATTACTATTACTAATTTCTATCAGTCGTTCGTTCAGCCAACCAGTCAGCCAGTCAGTCAATTATCACTCACTCAATCATCATCCATACATTTGATAATTATTTTTATTTTTTTATTTTATACATGTATATATATATATATATATATTTAATATATATTTATTTATTTATTCATTTATTTATACACACATTAATGTGAGAAATTTTGGTGCTATTTTCACTCCCATCATGGATATAGAGCAACATGTAAACTCCGTGTGTAGGTCTGTTTATGTCCAACTTCGAAATATTGGAAACATAAGACGATTTTTAACAAGTGATGCCACAAAATCCCTGGTTAATTCTTTCGTAATGTCTAGTTTTGACTACTGCAATGCGCTCCTTAACGTTGTTTCTAACACCATGTTAAGCAAAGTATAGCGTGTGCAGAATATTGCAGCTCGCATTGTGACACGAACTTCCCGCTTTAGCCGCATCATCCCAGTGCTGAAAGAACTCCATTGGTTGCCTGTGTGTTGCCGTATTCAATACAAACTGTTAGTTCACATCTACAGTCTTACACAATCAGTCTCCCGACTATATCAGAGACATGCTGGAGAAGTATAGACCAAATAGGGATTTAAGATCCAAAACTTCTCTGACATCAGTTGTCCCTAGGACCCGTACAATCCTGTATGGAAATAGAAGCTTGCAGTATGCTGCTCCTTGTTTATGGAATGCTCTTCCCATCAACATCCGAGACGCTTCTAAACTGAATATGTTCAAAAAGCTGTGAAAACACACCTTTTTATACAGTATTATAGAAAATGAACTTTCTGGATGTTTAAGATTTATTTGTTTTTTTACAGAATGGAAAATAAGTTTTATATACTTCAATGAACTGTCTGTAATTTTAACTTTGGTATTTTTGTTATGTTTTAACTGAACTGTTATCAATGACGTATCTTACTTATTTCATGGCTGCAGTGTATTTTGCATTTCCCCCAAGTTAAATGTGTTCTTAAGTAGGTTGTTTCTTTTAATGTTTTAGAATATGTCTTTGTTATATACACTGTATGTACTTTTTGTTTTGTAAAGCACTTTTGAGCGTATTTTATATATGAAAAGAGTGTTATATACGGTGTAATAATAATAATAATAAAATAATAATAATAATAATAATAATAATAATAATAATAATTTATTAACTTTCATTCATTTATATTCCCATTCACTCATCCATCTTCCATCTATCCATCGGTCTATCCATCCATCCAACTTAAGCATTTAATTTTGCGCATTAAAATCCTCATATTTTTTAATATTTCAAAAAGTTCTTAATTTAAAAAAATGATGTGCTTTTATTTACCACTAAAAATATTAACATATAATTGATGTTTATTCAAAATAATTAAAAACTTTGACTGACACAAAGAAGGTATGTTTACATATTACCATTATATTTTTAATAAATAAAACGTTAATATCAATAAATTATTTAAACATGTAATTATATAATTGCCTAATTTGCAATAGAAGCGGGTCCACGTCACTCTCGAGGCGATTATTTAGATCATGCACCCGGTTACTCGTATAATTCGAGGTCTATGCAATCGGCTTGTCACTTTTATATTTTTATACCCCCCCCAAAAATAATTTTTTTGGGTTGCATATAGTAATCGTAGCGTCCGTCTGTCCGTCCGTCCTTCCGTCCGGGATTTTGTTTCCGGCCTGTAACTTTGTCATGCAAATGATAAACATAACATGACAACGTGTCGCGAGTAAGACCCACACCCCTACCTCAAAGGTAAAGGTCACAATTTGGCTTTGTTTGACAACACTTTGAGTTGGTGTAAGATTTCGTTTCCGGCCTGTAACTTTGTCATGCACAGATGGATTTTGTTGATACTTGCTACAAATGATCAACATAACATGACGACGTGTCGCGAGTAAGACCCACACTCCTACCTCAAAGGTAAAGGTCGCAATTTGACTTTGTTTGACAACACTTTGAGTTTGTGTGAGATTTCGTTTCCGGCCTGTAACTTTGTCATGCATAGATGGATTTTGTTGATACTTGCTACAAATGACCAATATGACATGACGACGTGTCGCGAGTAAGACCCACACCCCTGCCTCAAAGGTCAAGGTCACAATTTCACTTTGTTTGACAACACTTTGAGTTTGTATGAGATTTTGTTTCCGACCTGTAACTTTGTCATGCATAAATGGATTTTGTTGATACTTGCTACAAATGATCAACATAACATGATGACGTGTCGCGAGTAAGACCCACACCCGTATTTCAAAGGTCAAGGTCACAATTTGACTTTGTTTGACAATACTTTTGAGTTTGTGTGAGATTTCATTTCCCGCCTGTAACTTTGTCATGCATAGATGGATTTTGTTGATATTTGCTACAAATTATCAACATAACATGACGACATGTCGCTAGTAAGACCCACACCCTTACCTCAAAGGTCAAGGTCACAATTTCACTTTGTTCGACAACACTTTGAGTTTGTGTGAGATTTCGTTTCCGGCCTGTAACTTTGTCATGCATAGATGGACTTTGTTGATACTTGCTACAAATGATCAACATAACGTGACGACGTGTCGCGAGTAAGACCCACACCCGTTCCTCCAAGGTCAAGGTCACAATTTGACTTTGTTTGACAACACTTTTGAGTTTGTGTGAGATTTTGTTTCCGGCCTGTAACTTTGTCATGCATAGATGGATTTTGTTAATACTTGCTACAAATGATCAACATAACATGACGACGTGTCGCGAGTAAGACCCACACCCCTACCTCAAAGGTAAAGGTCACAATTTGACTTTGTTTGATAACACTTTGAGGTTGTGTGAGATTTCGTTTCCGGCCTGTAACTTTGTCATGCATAGATGGATTTTGTTGATACTTGCTACAAATGATCAACGTAACATGACGACGTGTCGCGAGTAAGACCCACACCCGTACCTCAAAGATCAAGGTCACAATTTGAATTTGTTTGACAACACTTTCAGTCTCTTTGAGATTTCGTGTCTGGCCTGTTACTTTGTCATGCAAAGATCGATTTTGTTAATACTAGCTACAAATGACCGACATAACATGACGAGGTGTCGCGCATTACACCCACAATTCCACTTCAAAGGTCAAGGTCACAATTTACATTTGGTTGATGACACTTTCAGTCTGATTGAGATTTCGTGTCCGGTTTGAAACTTTGTCACCTATGGATAAATTTCAAAAACACTTGGCACAATTCATCAGCATGACATTACAAAGTGTCACGTGTAAGACCCACATGCGTACCTCAAAGGTCAAGGTGACACTTTCAGTTTGTTTGACAACACTTTCAGTCTGTGTGAGATTTCTTGTCCGATCTATAACTTTGTCATCTACGGATATACTTTCAAAACACTAGGCTCAGTTGATAAACATGACAGATAATTAAGTGTCGAATGTAAGACCCAGAACCTTTCCTCAAAGGTCAAGGTCACACTTTCAATTTGTTTGATATTGCGTGTCTGGTCTGTGACTTTGTCTTTAACTTGGCTCAATTTATCAAGATGACATGACGACGTGTCATAAGAAAAACCTAGACACTGTCACACTTTGAATATGTATGACAACACTTTGAATCTGTTTGAAATTTCACGTCTGTCTTATAACTTTATCATGCATTGATGGATTTCAAAAACACTTGGTTCAATTTATCAATTGATCAACAATTGATCTGTAACTTACAATTAGGGATTTTAAAATAGCTTCACACAAATGATCAGCATGTCATGATCATGTTTCACCTGCATTAAACTGTTGAAATACCCAGACCATTACATGTCAAAATCAAGGTTTCACAAAGGTCAAGGTCATGCTTTAATGTAAAAAAAACATGGAATTGCATGTCTAGTCTGAAACATTAGTCAATTACCTTTGATATTCATATATACATCGCTACCTATTATATTATATATTGTTATTTTTCACAGACCATTTGAGGGGCATGTGACACTTAACAGTGATATTTCTTGTTCTTCATTATTTAGTAGACGAGCATCCGTATTAACTAAAAAGTTTGGCTGAGTTTACTTTACAAACATAACCAATAGTGAAGTTATAAAACTTACTATATCGAGTTTAATTATAACTGTTATATGGGTTTTCTTAAACACTACATTTAGGTCATTTATATTTCGAATGTAATTAGATATGCATTTCCATTATTTTTTTCATTAAGAATGAAGTAGAAACTTGATTCAATACAACTCGTTTGGTTATAATAGATATAATAACGGTTGTATATTATAGATAACAAACATATACATATATAAGCAATATGTATATCCCGTCAATGCATTAATAGATCTGTATAAGATATAATGTAAAATGTAATGTCGCATACTGGAACTAGTATGAAATGAACCATACGTTCTGCTTTATTTTGAGAAATTATTATTATTTATAGGTACACGAGATAAATCCTTACATATATGCAGATACTGCTTGAAGAACGAAAACAATGTGACGACGCTGCCTTGTGGACACAATGTATGCAGCGTGTGCTTTTCAAAGCAGCTTCCAAATGGGAGAGATGGTCTACCAACTACTTGCAAAATTTGCAAAGCGTCAATAACGGATTTTAATACAGTGTATCCGAACTGTAACTAAACTCAACATGTTTAATGATGGATATTGATACTGTATATATAAAACCAGGATATAGAACTGACCATTCTCTGATCCGTTTAATACTTGAATTTGGAAAATTTGAAAAAGGAAAATCATATTGGAAATTCAACAATTCACTTTTAAAAGATATAAACTATATTGATAAAATAAAGAATACAATAAACCGCGTAAAATTACAATACATTAAAGAGACTTTTAATAATGATATAAATAATGTTCCAAATGCGGAGTTACAATTTAATATAAGTGATCAACTGTTTTTAGAAGTGCTTTTATTTGAAATTCGTGGAATAACTATTTCTCATTCCTCTTACATCAAACGACAACAAGAGTCCAATCAGTTAATATTTGTTTTAAGTTCTACTCTGTATTAAAGTTATCAAGTAACTCTCTGTCCCATTTCATGTTTGATACTTGCTCGAGCCTACAACCTATGTATTAAAAATTGTACTATGCCTTTTTCAATTTCAAATCTTGTTTTAAATCAATAGTTTGCCTTTTTCAACTTTCCTGAATGAGCCAGACATAAAAATATCAACAACATTTAAAAGCTACATCTAAAATATTAATAACATTTAAAAGCTACATCTAAAATATCAAAAACGCAAAAGTGGCTCAACAAATTCTCAAATTGTTTATTTTTATAACTTTCTAGGGACAGGCACATACCTAGTATTCTCTGTACACAACGCTTTGTTCATTAGCATGAGTCTCAGAGTACTAAACCTTTATATTACAGGTGCATGTTCTGATTCGGACGAATATTTCCTGTATTTGTGTAAATACTGCAAAGTTAATGAAGTTAATGTTACCACACTACCGTGTGGGCATAACATATGTGACAGATGCTTCCGGCCCCAACTACGGGAACTGCGCGACAAAGAAGAAACCTTATGCAGATGCTGTAACAGGTTGATAACAGAGTTTAATACCTTTTTCGCTAGATGTATTTCAACACCCTTTTGAGCCACAAGCCCAGACTCAAAACAGTGATGAATTTATGTTTTAAAATTCGATTTCATTTGTACTATTTTGTACATAGCAAATTTTGTTGAAGCTTGATGAATGTAATTGCGTTGCTTTTGTCATGTTTGTTTTATTATTTTTTCATTACAATACGTAAAGTAATCGCTTTATGCAATGATAAGATATTCACTTACTTTTCAATTATGTATCTAGGGGTTTATCCAGTGGGTTTCTTTAGAACATTTAAAACATTTGTGATACATACATATTATTATGTTAAGACTATTTGAAAGTAGGTTTGTTTATAATAAGAAACATTAGCGCATATTTTGATTTGTATACAATGATTTATTAATAATTCAGATTTTAATTATTGTGATTAGTTTACCTTTTAAACATTGGTCACATAATGCCTGCTTAATAAAAAAATCGTTGATTCTCGCACAGAATATAACACGATGCGATGCATCTTTTATTATAATTCTACCATTGCATTTTACATATTGTAACATATAATAGAGTGAATAAAATATTTTTAAACCAATATGATACATTCTGTGGCTGTGTTTGTCTAAATTCCGAATTAGAGCCCTTTTTTATACAAGACATTTAAAGTATCACTTGACTAGCCATTGAAAACAGAATAAACAACTTATTAAAAGAAATCACTGTACATATAGATTAATGTTGTACGTAGGCTTACAACACTCGTACATATCTTACAAGTATGATGTATAATACCACACATATAACCACTGTTCGTGAGACAGCAAGTATCACCATCCAATAGGAATGGTTTTCAATGTGTTTGATATGTAGGAGGAAGAGTCATTCATGACAAGCCCCTGGTTTTAGAAAAAAAAGAGTAATTGTTATGACACCTAGCAGAATGGAATTTTCTACCCATAAAATACTTTTATAATCTTCTATACTTTGCTTGCATTGCGGATAGGCGCAATTGCCGTTATTTGGTCTGACATTATCCAAAGATAAAAATATCCTACGGAACGGATTTTTCTATCCTAACCACAAACCCTTGAACGATTCTTATTGTCTTCTACATGCCTACTTGACTTGCATGGTATATAGGTGTGAATGCCGTTATCTGGTTTTGTCTGACATTTGTCGAAAGATAAATAATCCCAAGGGACGGATTTTCTCTCCGAACCGTAAACACCATTAAGATTTTCTTTCCTCATTTATAATATTTTTCATCCTGGAAGTATTTACATACGCTTACAACATATGTACTTCAATACTGTACCAGCATGTCGTAGAAGAAAAAGTGTTGCAGATACTTGTTAACGTACCTCAAAGGAATTTCTATGATATATATAGACTGTATGTAGTAATGCGTTATCGAAAAAGCAGTTTCAGCATTGCGATATCCGCTTGTTTTTATTCTATTTTATTGAAGATGTTAATGTTCCCATGAAGAAGATTCTTGAAGATGCTAACGTCCCAATGAAGAATATTCTTGAAAATGTTAATATCCACATGAAGAAGATTATTGAAGATATTAATGTACCCCTGAAGAAGATTCTTGAAGATGTTAATGTTCCAATGAAGAAAATTCTTGAAGATGCTAATGTCCCCATGAAGAATATTTTTGAAAATAATAATGTCCAAATGAAGAAGATTATTGAAGATAATAATGTTCTCATGAAGACGATTCTTGAAGATGTAAATATTCCCATGAAGAAGATTCTTGAAGGTGTAAATGTTTCAATGAAGAAGATTCGTGAAGATGTTAATGTTCCCATGAAGAATATTTTGGAAGATGTTAATGTTCCCATGAAGAAGATTCTTGAAGATGTTTATGTTCCCATGAAAAAGGTTCTTGAAAATGTTAATGTCCCCATGAAGAAGATTTTTGAAGATGTTTATGTCACCATGAAGAATATTCTTGAAGTTGTTAATATCCCCGCGAAGAAGATTCTTGAAGATGTTAATGTTTCCATGAAGAATATTTTTGAAGATAATAATGTCCCATGAAGAAGATTATTGAAGATAATAATGTTTTCATGAAGACGATTCTTGAAGATGTTGATGTTCCCATCAAGAAGATTCTTGAAGATGTTAATGTGCTGATGAAAAAGATTTTTGAAGATGTTGATGTCCCCATGAATAAGGTTCTTGCCGAGATGTTAATGTTTCCATGAAGAAGATTCTTGATGATGTTAATGTTCCCATGAAGAATATTTTTGAAGATGTTAATGTTCCCATGAAGAAGATTTTTGAATATGTTAATGTCACAATGAAGAATATTCTTGAAGATGTTAATGTTCCCATGAAGAAGAGTCTTGAAGATGTTTATGTTTGCATGAAGAAAATTCTTGAAGATGTTAATGTTCGCATGAAGAAAATTATTAAAGATGTTAATGTCCCCATGAAGAAGATAATTGAAGATGTTAATGTCCCCATGAAGGAGATCTTGAAGATGTTAATGTCCCCATGAAGTAGATTCTTAAAGATAGTAATGTCCCCATGAAGAAGATTATTGAAGATAATAATGTCCCCATGCAGAATATTCTTAAAGATGTTGATGTCCCCATGAAGAAGATTCTTGAAGATGTTAATGTGCCAATGAAAAAGATTCTTGAAGATGTTAATGTTCCCATGAAAAACATTCTTAAAGAGGTTAATGTTCCAATGAAGAAGATTCTTGAAGAAATCCACCGAAGATTATATATGAAGACGCTGTTTAATTAGCACATCATATTGTAAAAGACAGACCACATCTGAAAGAAAACTTACTCCATCAAAATGGAAAAACCCACATCAGAATAACAAGGGACCACATATGAATGACAAGTAACAATCACAGAATGTAATGGATTCATTTTTTTATAAACACACACACACACACACACATATATACGAGGGTGATCCAGAAATAACTGGACTGCACTTGTATCTTTTTCATTTTACGGATTTCTTACATGAAAATTTCAACAAGTACACCTCTATTCATGCCAAATATATAACTCTAATGATTTTCATTTCAGAAAAAGTAATTATCATGTATTCGTTACTATAGCAATCCATTGACGTTAAAGTGGGGCTCGTGTTTTTTTATGCTTTAAAGTGTAAAATTAAGTTAAATTAATCAATTTTTAAATACAATATTTTGGCGCTGAAAGGCATGATTATTATTCGACGTCTTCGACGTCATATAACAAAATCTGAACGTCATTCCTGTTTCCGTTAGTTAACAACAAGGCATTAACGGATACTGCCGGTAGTTTATTATGGCGTCATTTGAGTCACAAGAAACGCGCGCAATTATCAAATTTTGTTGTCAGCTTGGACATTTGCCAACCAAAACGTATGAGATGATACAGCAGGCATCTACGGAAAAAAAACTGTCATGGACGCAGGTTTTTGAATGGCATCAGAGGTTCCGAGACGGAAGAGTGTCACTAGAAGATGGGAAGGGGCGGGGTCGTAAGACCTCTATGACGCAACGTTAGTGACTACAATAAAGGACGTCGTATACAGGCGGGTCACGGTACGGGATGTTTGTGGTCGTACAAGCTACAGCTATGGTACTATCGTATATATATATATATATGGAGATAATTATTTGTGAATAACCAAGACATAAATGACCAGACCAGACTACGGCAAGTGCGCCTAGCTACAATGCAAACCATAGATACAATATCAAGGCCTCTACCAAACCAATAAATTTGGTGTCGACCATGACATATATACTATGGAATTACATGCAACAATTCTGGACAGGGTGGACAAATTTACATACATGAACTGATAGCTTTATACGAGTAGGATCCAGTTAAGGATTCATGACTACTCACATGCTATATAAAGGACATATTTATAAACCCGTTGGATCATATAGATACAGCGAATTCATATATACTTAATTTCATAAAGGGAGATAATTAAATTCACAACAACGGCATTGTCGATTTTTGGGATCTTTTCAGATGCGCATTCACAATGCATGATATATATATATATCTATATATATATGGAGATAATTATTTGTGAATAACCAAGACACAAATGTACAGACCAGACTACGACGAGTGCGCCTAGCTACAATGCAAACCATAGATACAATATCAAGGCCTCTGCCAAACAAATAAATGTGGTGTCAATCATGACTTATGTACTATGGAATTACATGCAACACATCTGGACAGGGTGGACAAATTTACATACATATATATACATATACATATATATACTGAATCGAACAGCTAGCCCGCCATCTGTTATTTTATGTACCTGACATTTTATGTTTTTTTCTGAAGAAGTATTTATTACATAATTGTCTGTTATTGTCGTATAGAAATTGTAATAACGCTGCTCAATATTTTGACGAAAATATTCAAAAAGAGTGGCAGGTTAGCTGTTCCGTTCAGTGTATATATATATATATATATTGGGTATGAATAATTTGAGGACTTAATGGAAAGCTAGTCTTATTTCTTTATCTATATTTAGTAAGGCTAGTTTTGCTTTACGCTTTCATATTGCAGATGTGATCAACATACTACTTTCAGTAAGTATCATTCAGTTATTATGAACCATATATCCTTTGATACCAGTGTCTCAGATGAGTGAAATAAGGGTCACTTGTCTCTTGTTTATTTCAGTCTAACCGGGTTGCAAATAAGTCAGAATTATATCAAATATCTTTAAAGAAAATTATCAGACAAGAAACCCAATGTCATGTTTGTCCCTTGTGTTCACCTGATTTCATGTGTTGCTTCAATGCTAGTGAGGGCCTCATGGAAGACTGACTTGCTCAAATGAGTTATTTTTTAGGTTAAATATATACTTTGTTATAATTATTGTACAGTGACTATCATTTCAATGATTTATGCCCTGTCTGTAGAACAGAAATAAAGGGGACAGTGAGTATATTCCTGTCTGCTCTATAATCTTCTGAACCACCTCACAGAATTTAAAATAATTGCACACATAGTCATCATAATGAGCAGGAGTGTCAATATCACACTTGGATGTTCAAGGTCAGAAATATTTCGTGTTTTCTCCATATCAAATTGAAATGTCGTAAATGTTTACCATAATTTGATAAAATATTCAGGCCACAGTTTTACTTAAACATCACAACTTGAGATTCTCCTAACCCAAATTTTGGAGATGCTTTAAATATCAAAAATATGTTGATAACTGCATGTTGTGTATACCAATGGGTAAAGCTTTGTTATGATATCAAATGTGTGTCATCATTTAATATATTATGATATTTAGTAATCATTTAGAGAAATTGATTTTTAGCTCTACTGGCCAAAGGTCAGAAGGGCTTATGCGATGACGCTGTCGTCCGTTAGCAGCACTTTCTCTAAAACCACCAGGCCATATTAAACTCAAACTTCACGTGGATGTTTCTATTGCATAGGAAACTATACAGAAGATTTTTTTTTTTCAATCTGAAATTCAAAATGGCCACCATTATTAAAAATATTCAAAAACTTAAAAAATCTCATGAACAGTCCAACGGATTTTGTAAATATTTATGTAGTAATGGTAACCAACTATAGGTCTATTTGATTTGTCCAAATTGTGTCCATGGAGTTAAAAATGATCCCACCCCCAGAGTTAAATTAGGGGAAACATGTCATTATAATAAACATTATTTTTTTATTTTTTTAAATGAATTGATTTTGCCTGTAAGCATTGTTTGGTCAAGGAGGTTCAGAATTGTAAAAGGGTCAGGAGGGGCCCTAAAAGTGAAACAATTGGGAATTACAAAAATTGCTTTCTTCAGAACTGATCATTCAGATTTTTTCATATTTTGCATCAATTAACCTTGAATAAAAATAAGAACTAAGTGGCTAATATTTATAGGGGTCCTGTAAGGGGACTTAAAATTTTACGTAGAAATACTATGAGAAAACAGAAAATTCTCATTTTTTCATCCATTTGGACAAAATTATTATTCAATTTGAGTTCTGAAGCATCATCTGGTTTTAGAAAATAAGATTTGGTTCAATAAAGAGAATTGACTTTCCATAAGGGGCCAGGGAGGGCCAAAAAAGGGTTAAAATAGAAAGTTTTAAAAAGTCTTCTTCTCAACAACCGGTCTGTCAAATTTTTCATATTTGATATAGATTATCCCAATGAGTATGAATTTAAATTTTGTACAAATCAAGGGGCTTGTATTTATACGGGCTCTATAAGGAGACTGAGTTTTATATAGGAATACTATGGGAAAACGGAAATTTCTATTTTTTTCATCAATTTGGGCAAAATTATTATTAAATTTGAGTTCTGAAGCATCATCTAGTCATAGAAAATAAGGTATGGTTCAATAAAAAAGGATTGACTTCCCATAAGGGGCCAAGGTGGGTAAAAAATGGTTAAAATAGAAAATTTTCAAAAATCTTCTTTTCAACAACCGGTCAGTCAAATATGTGTATAATTGATATAGATAATCCCAATGAGTATGGGTTTCAAGTTTGTACAAATGAAGGGGCTTGTATTTATAGGGGCCTTGTAAGGGGACTTTGAGTTTTATAAAGGAATACTATGGGGAAACAGAAAATTCTCATTATTTTGTCCATTTGTGTAAATATGTTGTTTAATTTGAGATCTAAAGCATTGTTTAGTAACTGTAAATTTGATTTTGTTCATTATTAAAGAGGATTGAATTTCCATAAGGGGTAAGGGGGTGGCGGCAATATGGTTAAAATTGGGAATTTTTATAAACTTTTTAGTCAAACTTGTTCATATATGATATAAATTATCCTTACACTAGCAAAGGATTGAATATTCTGCAAATCAAGGAGCTGGGATATATACGAATGTTTACATCCATGTGTACAAAAAAAAATTCTATTTAAAATAAAGCATTTCTGCTCATAACAAATCCCTAATAGTGGGTGATTGAAGTTTTGACAAATCAAGGGGCTGGGATGTATAATGGTTCTGTACGGGGACTATATTTGTTAAATAGTTGAATGGTATGGAAATTTAAAGTATTTCCTTTTCATAGCAATTAGCTTTTTGTTTAGAATGGCTGTGGTGGGGGTAATCTTAAGTTGTTAAGACGACCCCAAAGAGGGTTAATATTGTGAAATTTGCTATGGTCACTATGCGTTAGTAGAGCGTCCTCGTGCCCTCTCGGGCCGCTTGTTTTGGTTGAGGACAATGTCAGCTTGAGATGTTAAGTGAAACCAGTCCCAGGTCTGTAGCACAATGGTCAATGCCACACTTAGTCAATAAAGGTCTAAAGTTAGATTTAAGTACATTTATACAATTTCAAAAATAGGTATATTCCATGCCCACTCCGAATCTTGTAAATCACTTGACATAGTCATATGTGCCACAAATGTTCGTGAGACATAACAGGGTCTGGACAGCTGTTTAACTGGACAACATGCACAATATGTACGAATTATGTAGCTTGAATCATCAAAATATTGAAGTTTATTTACACGCTGAACAGAAAAATATATCTTGGATGAAATCTATTTTTCTAATGATAAACTCCAACACTAGCATATTTTTTGTTGATTAATTAACTTTTAATTCAAGTTCTAAATATAAAGTCAAAAGTTTTAGCTCTTCTGATATTTGACGAGGTGTGTCGTGACGACGTCATTCAGTAAGTCCTTACTCCTCGGAAACATATAAAAATCCATGTTTATTGCATTTGATATAACGTTGTTAAAAACAAAAAAAATATATATTGACCTTAAAATCAAAGATGTTCGTCACTGCCGAGTTTCCGAAATGCTGAAATATGTGTGAACATTGCACTAGTTGACGCTGTGTGCACACACATGCATTTTTTTATTGTATCTCAAACAACATGCAAATTTGTTACATAACCACACGGTCTTTGACAGTTTTTTTTGTACTGGCCCTAAATGGATTATTAATGCCTGAGTTAGGAGTTATGCAAAACTATTTTCTTTTCTGTTACCATGAAGACGTGCACTCTAACACCAGTATTTGTTATATGGCATTCACGAAACTTAAATAGTTATTATATACCAAAATATCTCGGATGATTTTATTAAGCTTGATTAATAGTATTGAAATTTAAATAATATGTGAGAAGTTACCCTTGAATTTTTCAAATTTTCTTTTTTGCACGTCTTCTATTGTCAAAGAGGCTGAGCGATTACATTAAAATCTCATATAAGAACTACATCAATTACGCGGATAAAGTGTCTTGCTCAAGAACAACACACATAGCCGTGACCCCCGATCCTGGCTCCGATGATCAACCACTGCACGGACCACGCGCTCCACAGTAGTCGGGTCCGACCGTTTACCGTTTTTGAATATTTTTGTCTCCAGTTATTTGGGATGCTCCCCGATAGTTCACGTAAAGGTAATATAATAGATACGTCACATTCACTTAGTAGCAATGGGTGGTAATTATTTGTTCCACATACTTTTGACTCGTCGGATATGGTTAATATGAAAAAGAAGACGCCGAGCACTACTTTATTCAATGTCCTATATATACTGATGAACCGCTTCGTGTTTTTCGTTCTACACGCCGTTTCCATCCCTTATGTACACGAGTGTTTTATTTGGTAAGAGTACATATACCAGTGACACAAATACATTTATATTTACACAGGTACAATAAAAGACACGAAACGGACTCTCGACATCAGATATACAATTTTATGCAGCCCTTCAATGCACCGGAACGATATTATGACAGCACTTAAAACATGTTATGTCTTTTCTCTCTTTTTCTAACCTCCTACTTTAATTATTTTCTTTTTATTTATCTCTTCATTTCTTTGAGTGTTGGTTTACATATTGAATGTTATAATTGTCATCTTTATTCCAATGTTATTTGTATATTGAAAGGGGAGGGTCGTAACTAATGTTGCCCCTAATTTGTGGCCCAACCCGTTTGCTTATTACGTGAATTATGCAATAAAATATGCCACACGTCGGATGATTTCATTATAACAGCAACAATTATTTTACGGAAACACACGCCCTAATTTTAAAAAAAAAATAAAAAGAACATGTCCTGCAGTTATTTGAATACTAGTAATCAATTTAATGAAAGAACAAAGTTTTTATTCTTGAAGATGCGGAATACACGTTCGGATGATCCCGGGTAGGTAACCTATTTTTAAACATACGATATGTTTAAAAATAGGTTTTTCGGAACATCGCTCGGCCATTTCCGTCCCAATCGGAACCTCGCTTGGCCATTTCCGTAACTTTATTAATTCGAACGTTTACGGAAATGGCCGAGCGATGTTATGATTGATGATAGGCAATCGTGAAACATCGGGTATTTCCGTATCCTCCGTATAATAGCATAAAGGCCGAGGTGATCAGATTGTGATGATCGGGTTAGTCTGGTACCCTGCCCAACTTCATTCCGTTACTCTAGAGTAGCGGAATGAAGTTGGGCAGGGTACCAGACTATGATATCGGGTAGTTAAACCCGTACAATTACGTCATTTTTCTGGGAATGTAACGGTTCTCTGCTTATTACGCGATGAGTGATATATCATTATTAAGGACTGAGGACAAGTCTACAATAAAATGCAGGTCAGATACCACTTTCAAATAATACAATCGTTTGTTCTCTTTTGCTGTTATTAAACTTTTGAACATTATTTGTAGTATCGGACACAGCGTTGCAACTATTTCACTGGATTGCTTTCAGAAGAGACTAGAGAGTACATGTGTTGCTGTATATGTAAAAAAAACACACACCTGTCATGTTGACAGTTGTTGTGACCTCAGTGATTTACCATAATGGACATTTTGGTGTGAACTGAGTGTAAACAAAACAGAAGAAAAACTTACTGTTCGAAGCAATCTATAAAAGTCCAAACAGCAGTAATATTAACCAGAAAATACTTGTAGGCCCCTTTAGTTGTCTTGCAAAGTGTTTTAAGTGCTGCGTAAATATATTCGTAGATGTAAATTAGAAATAATACTGGCCCCAAAACACTTCCCTGGGATACACCGAAACCAACTTATATAAAATCAGATTATGATGATATGACCTTGCAAATGGTTGATTAATTGAATATTTAGCGTCATTTTTATGCCATCGAGGGCTAACAGACGATCAGTTAACCTAACCACTGTTTCCTGGGATTAACCAGTACTCGAGCACACCCCATCTCCGCAAGTAACTGATAACTTTCCCACTTGAATCAGTGGTGAGAGAAGAATGATAATTAGACACAATGTCGTATATCAATCATCACGGAGACTGTTGCCGGGCGGGGGATTCGAACTCACGACCCCTGGATTGATAGTCAGACGCGTAACCAACTGAGCTAATAGGGCCCTTGCAAATGGTCTTGAAATAAAGAACAGCGCAACATTTCCATTAATGTTATTGTTTTCACGGAAGTAAAAATGGATATACTAGTATGTGTTCTTTCTTTTATTAAATGAGGATTCGACTATCACTTCATGTCAGTTTAGGTTGACTAATTAATAATACATTTTCCATAGGCCTCTGTACAAAAGTAACGTTACGGCATAGGCTTGCCAATATCTCACTGTTAACTTATATAGACGAAACAAGGAATTATATAAGTCTTTGAAAGAAACAATCAATCCTTATCATTTAAATACACATACAGTGGGAAACCCATTGTGGAGTCCTGTTAAGATTATCATACTTACGTAAAATATGATCGAAAATGTTTAAACTGATTGATCACTCTAATAAAACAAACTCACCTTATTTAACACTATACTTTATCAAATATTCAATAGACACAATTGAGCTTTTGTTTGAAAAGGCTCGGGCTGTTAATTTAGAGATATCAAGATGCAGTTAATGATATGATGTCCAAGGTCCATTAAATATATTTCGCTAACAACGCAATTAATAAAGTTAATTAATAAAAAGAAATAACTTGAATGTGGTTTAATCGTATGTGTTACTCCACACATCTCATGAATATAGTAAACCGGCCATGTATGTTTTTTTTTATTTTCCCGTTTAACCGTGGTTTTTAAATGCAATGTTCTCTTGATTTTTCGATGTGGTTTAAAGATGAATAGAAAGGCGAACAAATGTTGTCAGTTTATGGTACTATTCCATGAAAAAAAACACTTAAAGAAACACTTTGAGTTAACACTGCTTGTAGGCAGTATATTCATATATCTTAAACCATTATTACATAGCCTACGCTCAGTGTTACAGTTTTATTACAAAACTGAGCAGTCAAGTATCACAATGTGTATTGTTGATATGTACGTCTCATTATGGTAAAGAAGAACAACTACTGACAACACCATTTCCGATGTTGGTTTAGTCTGTGATGTTCTCGCATCCAAAGATCTAAATTTCATTAATTACAAAAGTGACCAAAACCATGTGCATAATTATGAAAATAGTATACGGAAAAAAAACCAGCAGTTTTTGTCATTCGTGCAAACGGTTTATTTATATCCAGGTCAAGTTCTCCGTTTGACAAATATTTACGTTATACATTTGGCTTTGGAAATACCTTGTAATGTGTGTTAAACTTGCTATTCTTGTTTGAGAAAATGTATCAAACATCACACAATCCTTGAAGTGGTGATTTTTTTCTAAATTGTTTTACTCTGCGAAATCGACAGAGCTTGTTTATCTTTCGATTTTATATTGATGGCTTTCCTACATCTCATTTATTTTACCTAGATCAAGCTAGCCTTACATGTTCAAAATGATTGATTTGTCTCTTAATAACATTTTACACTAAACGATCATTCTCATTTGGTACATATTCATAAAATAAACATACAAAGCAAACTCATTGTTGTTTCTTTAAATAAACTTGCGGTGCCATTGATGCCTTGCATCAATCTTTGTCTTGTTTTATCTGTCATGGTTAACTAGATTTTGAAATTTGGATTTTCAAGTCTAAGAACATTCTCAAGAACGATTGGTGAATACGACCCCTGAGTAGTCTGTAGAACGGACCCAGCTCTCGAAATATAGAATGTTACATAACAACGAGTCTGAGTACTTCGATTGGTCAGTTGCTTCAGGGAAAGTTTGAATGACGTCATTCAACAAATATGCATTGTGGGACATGCATTGAATCCCCTATGTTTTTTTTATTATAGATACATATATCTGATTCGGTAGATATCTGGGATAGACTAAGAACAGAGTGTGAGGTTTGTCACGGTTTGTTACTTCTGGGATCCCAATAGATTACGAACAAATAGATTATATAAACACGAGGTTAAATGTCAGAGTAATTTACCAATAGAATACATATGGAGTTGTTTATGCTGCTTGAATGTAAACACTCTAAACTATTTTAATTAGTGGAACTATTAATAATTTATTAAACATCTACAATTTAACTCGTGACACAAAATTAAATGAAACGTTATTGTTTTCTTTGAATTCCACTCGGCAAAGTAAAAACATGTGTTAAGTGAATGGAAGCTGAAATATTTGAATACGAGATTTTGCGACATTGTGTGTGTTCAAATAAAGATTCGGTTTGGTTAGTTTGTACTGGCTCGGTGATTTCCGCAGTGTTTCAGTACACTATCGTTAAGACGCTTATTTCTGTATTCATTTGTATTAGTTATGTCAATGACTTTAAATTATTAATAGTATAAAGTGATGTGGAATTTGACTTCTACTTTTACTTCGATATTGCCAGGGCTGGCCCATCGCAGGCATCAACATGGTAAAAAGCTCTTGACATACGATAAACACCTCTGTGTGTCTAGGCTGTGTATTTCTGCATGCGAAGACTTAATATTAAGCTGATATTGTAGGCTAGTTGTAAGCTTAAAATTAGTGTGTGTGTGTGTGTGTGTGTGTGTGTGTGTGGTGTGGTGTGTGTGTGTGCGTGCGTGCGTGCGTGCGTGCGTGCGTGCATGCGTTTTAAATACATTCCAATTCTTACAACATTTTGTATGTCATTTGCTGAATTGTAAATGTCGTTTATTATATATGAACATTTCCTAAAAAAATATTATATAATCCAATAGTAGTCCATGTGCATACTGTAAAATGTCAGATTAAGTCAGATATAGTGGAGTCTGCTCGCAGTGGATCTCAGTCCTTGGATAAGGTAGACGTGTTTTACAGAGGTAATTAAGTTCTTGATTATAATTAAGTTTTAATTTATCATCGGATGTATGTAATTGTATGACGGAAACATGTTATTATGTCCTTGATGTAGGTGTAATTAAGTCACTGGTCACGGGAGTATATATATATATGAATATATATATGTGGGAAACCAATTGTATTGCGATATACGAGGGGTATGACTAAACTATTTATGCGACAGTATGATATGATATTATTTAAATTAAATGCATAACAACAACATTAAAACTAATAGTTAATGATATTATATTTAACCAATTTTACACTATTGCGTAGCATAAAAGGGTTATTTTTAGAAGTAGCAAGGAAATTCCAAAACTATAATTAGTTAGTACTATTTAAAGGATCTTTCGTCATTGTTGTCTAATAGATCCTGACACAGGTAAGAACGTTTTTTTATTCATTTGATGGATGAACCATGTAATTAATAAACTAAGTGACTGGATCACAGTATAGGGAAGACCGGAGCAAAGTGTTACATTGTTAAAAAGTTTTGAAATTTTAGACAACAAAAACTCGTTTACAATGCTTTGATTGAGGTTTCCACCAAAACAAGCAATTTCAAACATACAGTGTCTTTAATCCATTACTTCATATAGATGCCATTGGACACCTCTTATATTGAAAGCATCAATTCACCACGTATCAGCAATGGGTGAATTATGTTTATATTAACTGACAGAGTGGAAAACAGTGCAGGAAGTGTTCAGATTGCTCATTAGCCTTCTGTGATTGGTGCGGGAAAATGCGTATCTATTGAGTAAAGTGTTAATAAAACAAATAAACTATTTATTTACGATTCAGAACTTGTGCTGCATGTAGAGAGGAATCCCTATCTTTTCAATCTGGGTGCCTTTCTGATAATCAGGGATACCACTTGAATTATAAATAAAACAGCATATTTTTGCCAATTAAATTATTTATATTTCATATACAACATGCTTCGATATGCACTAATATACTACATGTACTACATCAATTTTCAATAAGCATTTTATATATTTTTATTTTGCCACCCACCCCCTTTTTTGGTGGCATATAGTAATCGCAGTGCATGTCTGTCGCAGGCTGTCTGTACACACAAATGGGTAGTGAAGTGTCTAGGGTTCAAGGTTGGTAATGTTTTTGGACAGTTGAAAAAAATTATCTGGCTGTTTCTAGACACTTAAAAATCAGCTTGTGTTTTTTTGTCTTGCCGCGACGAAGGACAGACGAGATTAAAGTGTTGCTTTGCCGTCGACAGTGGCGGCATCAAACATTTATATAAAGCTCCAATGTTAAGTTTTCCCTTTTACACTATTTCTCAACAAGTACAAGTGCTAGGACACTTAGTTACGACTAACATCCTGCATCACATTATATACTGCAGATGCTGAGTATGACCTACATTGCATGGTCCATTGACTTTGTTTGATGCTGAATTTTGCTTTTACCTCCAACGTTAAGTTTTCGTTTTTTCACTATTTCTCAACAAGTACAAGTGCTAGGACATTCATACTTGGATCATAGTTACAACTAACACCCTGCATCACATTACATACTGCAAATGCTGAGTGTGTCCTACATTTCATGGTCCATTGACATTGTTCGATGCTGAATTTTGCATTTACCTCCAACGTTAAGTTTTCATTTTTATACTATTTCTCAATAGGTACTAGTGCTAGGACACTCATACTTGGATCATAGTTACAACTAACACTCTGCATTACATAATATAATGCATATGCTGAGTACTTTTTTTTATTTAATTTATTAAAATAGAAATGACTCAAAATCGTTTCTGAAATTGTTACAGTATTTATTCTTTCTACATATCAACACAATTATAATTATTAAATCATTTGCAAACTAGACATTGAACGTTCCTAGGCAATAAATTATAACACAAGGAAATTTGAATCTCCAAGGAATTTATTCGTTGCGAATCGTTCACCATTTTCTTGTGTAAGGTATCGAGGAGCGACTTTCTAATCTCGGTTTAAACATCGGGCTATTTTCTGGTATTTGCCGTGTTTTTTTTATCGGACGGGAAAACCCTGGGATCAAAGCGGATATTTACTATACAGCAACTATCTACATAAGCACTTGATAATAAAGTTAAAAAAAAATTCTTCAACTTTTATAATATGCTTTAAAGACGTTTCTTCGAGTAAGTTCTAGCGCGGAAATTTTTTTTAAATTTTGCACACAAGTAATTTGAAGTAAGACAAGTTTAAAACACTAAAAAAAAATATAGGTCACTGTGTTTGTTTTTTTGCTATGACTATTTTTAAACTACACGGTTTTACATTTTTAGCTCTGCTGGCCAAAGGCCAGAAGTGCTAATGCGATGGCGCGTTGTCTGTCGTCCGTCGTCTGTCGTCTGAGGTTCAGATTTGTAAAAATGACTGGGTTCCACTATCTTAAAGGGTCTGGAGGGGCCCCAAAAGGGTAAAAATTGGGAATTAACTTAATTCGTTTTCATAAGAACCGGTATATCAGATTTATTCATATTTTGCATAAATTATCCCTATGTGTAGGGGTTTGATTGCAGACAAGAATTTAGGGGCTAAAATTTATAGTGGCCCTGTAAGGGGACTTAGAATTTTACATAGGGATACTATGGGAAAACAGAAAATTCTTTTTTTTTTCTTTTATCTGTTCTTAAACCACTTGGCCAATTAAATTGAAACTTCACATGGGTGTTTCTATTGCATAGGAAACTATACAGAAGATTTTTTTTTTTCGATCTGAAATTCAAAATGGCCACCATTACTAAAAATAGTCCAAAACTTAAAAAATCTTCTTCTTATGAATGGCCCAACAGATTTTCAAAATGTTTATGTAGTAATGATGACCAACTATAGTTCTGTTAGATTTGTTCAAATGGTGTCCCTAGGGTTAAAAGTGACCCTGCCCCGAGAGTTCAATTAGGGGACACATGTCAATATAATATATATATCGTTGGCTCAGCGCAAAACCCCAGTAACTGACATTTATCCCAAAATGACTTTTTTCAATAATTTGGTATATAAAGGAAAGTTACACCTCCTATCAAAATATGGTGGTTGAAATTTTTTTTTTAATGTTTTAATTCAAAAAATAGCAAAATCCAGTAACTGCATTCATGATTTTTCTCAGCGCAAAACCCCAGTAACTGCACTGAGTTTTTGCACTAAGTTTTTAAAGTACAATACAAAAAAACAATAATGCAAAAAGCCAGTATTATCTATGATTTTATAAATTCCTGCACTATAATTTTTTATTGACACTCCCTCCCCCTAGAAAAGAAAAAAAATATTTGGATCTGAATGACAGCAGCATGTTTTTAAATTCTATAGATATAAATGTAACAGATTTTTCTACTTCTGAAATAGAGGATGGTAGTGAGATTAGTGATAGAGGCGATGGTAGTGAGATGAATTATTATAGTGGTAGTGTTTGTAAGTCTGGTGATAAAGGGGACGGTAGTGAGATTGGTGATAGAGGTGATGTTAGGGAGATAAATTATTATAGTGGTAGTGGTGACAAGTCTGGTGATACAGGGGATGGTAGTGAGATTGGAAATAGAGGCGTTGATAGTGAGATGAATTTTTATAGCGATAGTGGTGACAAGTCTGGTGATACAGGGGATGGTAGTGAGATTGGGGATTGAGGTGATGGTAGTGAGATAAATTATTATAGTGGTAGTGGTGACAAGTCTGGTGATACAGGGGATGGTAGTGAGATTAGGGATTGAGGCGATGGTAGTGAGATGAATTATTATGTGGTAGTGGTGGTAAGTCTAGTGAAAGAATGGATGGTAGTGAGATGAAAAGTGATAGTGGTGGTAAGTCTGGTGATAGAGGCGTTTGCAATGAGATGAATAATGGTATGGTAAGTCTGGTGAAAGAGGGGATGGCAGTGAGATAAGTGCTAGAGGTGATGATAGTGAGATGAATTATTATAGTGGTAGTGGTGACAAGTCTGGTGATAGAGAGGATGGTAGTGAGATTGGTGATAGAGGCGATGGTAGTGAGATGAATTATTATAGTGGTAGTGGTGACAAGTCTTGTGATACAGGGGATGGTAGTGAGATTGGTGATAGAGGTGATGATGGTAAGATGAACTATTATAGTGGTAGTGTTGGTAAGTCTGGTGATACAGAGTATGGTAGTGAGATGAATTATTATAGTGGTAGTGGTGACAAGTCCAGTGAAAGAATGGATGGTAGTGAGATGAGTTATTATAGTGGTAGTGGTGACAAGTCTGGTGATACAAGGGATGGTAATGAGATTGGTGATATAGGCTATGGTAGTGAGATGAATTATTATAGTGGTAGTGGTGACAAATCTGGTGATACAGGGGATGGTAGTGAGATGAATTATTATAGTGGTAGTGTTGGTAAGTCTGGTGATATAGGGGATGGTAGTGAGATTGGGGATTGTGGTGATGGTAGTGAGATGAATTATTATAGTGGTAGTGGTGACAAGTCTTGTGATACAGGGGATGGTAGTGAGATTGGTGATAGAGGTGATGATAGTGAGATGAATTATTATAGTGGTAGTGGTGACAAGTCTGGTGATACAGGGGATGGTAGTGAGATGAATTATTATAGTGGTAGTGTTGGTATGTCTGGTGATAGAGGGGATGGTAGTGAGATTGGTGATAGAGGTGATGATAGTGAGATGAATTATTATAGTGGTAGTGTTGACAAGTCTGGTGATACAAGGGATGGTAGTGAGATTGGGGATTGAGGCAATGGTAGTGCGATGAATTATTATAGTGGTAGTGGTGGTAAGTCTGGTGATATAGGGGATGGTAGTGAGATTGGGGATTGAGGCAATGGTAGTGCGATGAATTATTATAGTGGTAGTGGTGGTAAGTCTGGTGATACAGAGGATGGTAGTGAGATTGGTGATAGAGGCGATGATAGTGAGATGAATTATTATAGTGGTAGTGGTGACAAGTCTGGTGATACAGGGGATGGTAGTGAGATTGGGGATTGAGGCAATGGTAGTGCGATGAATTATTATAGTGGTAGTGGTGGTAAGTCTGGTGATATAGGGGATGGTTGTGAGATTGGGGATTGAGGCAATGGTAGTGCGATGAATTATTATAGTGGTAGTGGTGGTAAGTCTGGTGATACAGAGGATGGTAGTGAGATTGGTGATAGAGGCGATGATAGTGAGATGAATTATTATAGTGGTAGTGGTGACAAGTCTGGTGATACAGGGGATGGTAGTGAGATTGGTGATAGAGGTGATGATAGTGAGATGAATTATTATAGTGGTAGTGTTTGTAAGTCTGGTGATACAGGGGATGGTAGTGAGATTGGGGATTGAGGCAATGGTAGTGAGATGAATTATTATAGTGGTAGTGGTGGTAAGTCTGGTGATAGAGGTGATGATAGTGAGATGAATTATTATAGTGGTAGTATTTGTAAGTCTGGTGATACAGGGGATGGTAGTGAGATTGGGGATTGAGGCGATGGTAGTGAGATGAATTATTATAGTGGTAGTGGTGGTAAGTCTGGTGATAGAAGGGATAATAGTAAGATTAGTGATAGAGGCAATGGTAGTGAGATGAATAGTGGTAGTGTGGGTGAGTCTAGTGATAAGAGGCGATGATAGTGATATGAATAGTGGTAGTGGTGGCAAGTCAGGTAAAAATGTTTGTAATAGAAGGAATTCTACTGAGATGAATAGTGAAATAGATGGTACTTGTGATAAGAGTTGTAATGTAGAAATGAGTGAGAATACAGTTGATGATGATGATGACAGACCATTGATTTACTTTGCACGACCCGTTAGAAATTTAATCCCTCACACCTCTGAACTCAATAGCCCCTCTAATGAATGTCAAATGGGAAATGTCTTAAATGTAGGAAATCAAAGTAGGGGGAGAATAAAAGTAACAGGAATCTAACTGGAAAAGAAATATTATAAAAAATAAAAGAAACAGAGGTCTCAGCTATACAAGTCATTGTGGGGTGAATAAATATGCTAAATCAGTTAAAAATAGGTTGTTGATTGCTTTGTAAAAGAAATGTCAACTTCATATTACAGAAACCCAAAGGGAAACTTTATTCAATGATTTCTGGGACCTTGGTAATATTGATCGCCAAAGAGACTATATGTCTCGAACAATTCTAGAACAACCAATTCTAAATAAGACCAATAGTAAAAGGAAGGTTTCAAAGAAATACTGTTTGTTTATTAATGGTAACGAAAGCAGCCAACTTGTCCGTTAATTTATTATTCATTTTTAGCATAACTGGCAAATATAGCTATAGTTACTATTAATGTTGAATGACTTCTATTGTAATTTAATTAATGAAAAACGACACGTTATTTGTAATACGATGACTCAAAGCAACACATTTTAAGATAAAACACTGCTAAAAGATGAAAATTTTTGCATTTTTTTTTTAAATTACTAAAGATTATAATTGATAGATACTGCTCAAATAATGTTAAGAAATTTTTTTTATTTGCGATATGAAGTACAGAAATAGTGTTTATAAAGGAAATATATGAATCACTCTGTTTATGGTTTTAAAACAGTTTATAATTCCACAGAGCTTTCTATTCATGCCTATTGTGAAGCTTAATAAATATCAGTGTAAGAAAAGAAATGTCCATTTTAATATTATTTGATTTTTTAATTTAAAAACTAATAAAAAAACAAAATTAATTTTATAAGAAGCAGTTACTATAAGTTATAGCAAGTCATTTGTTATGTGCATGTTTACTATGTATATTTGTATTATGGGCCAGAGGCCAGAATTACTTTTGAATAAAATAGTGTTTGAATAAATATTGTCTACTGTAAAAGTCAAACTCTTTTTTCCATTAAACTAATGTTATTATACTAGCTGTACTGTTTAGTAAATCTTTGGCCATTTTAATTGTACAATATACCTTTTAGAGTAAATACTGATGTTTTGCACAAATAAATTTAAGAGCAAAAAACCAGTAAATGCACTTACTGGAGTTTTGCACAAATATATTTCAGAGCAAAAAATCAGTAAGTGCTGTTACTGGAGTTTTGCGCCGAGTTTTTCAACGCAAATTTCCAACTTAATTTTTCAGATTACTTTTAATACTTTGTTAATAATTTTTTTTATACAAGATACAATGTGAAGAACTGTTTTTAATGAATATGCTTAATTATAATATTAAACTTAAGTCTTTTAACTAGTAATTGATATAATCAGTTTTTTGTCTCTCCTGAAAAGTAAGAAAAATGCAGTTACTGGGGTTTTGCGCTGAGCCAACGATATATTTTTTTTAAATGGAAATTATTTTGCCTATATCTTCTCTAAAGCATTGTTAGGTAAAGGAGGTTAAGATTTGTAAAGATGACTGGGTTCCTTTGTCTTAAGGGGTCAGGAGGGGCCCCAAAAGGGTACAAATTGGGAATTAGTAAAATTGTTTTCTTAAGAACCGGTATGTCAGATTTGTACATATTTGATATAAGATATCCCTAAGTGTAGGGGTTTGATTGCAGATAAGAATTTAGGGGCTAAAATATATAGGGGCCCTGTAAGGGAACTTAGAATTTTACATAGGGACACTGTGGGAAAACAGAAAATTCTCTTTTTTTTCTCATTTATTCTGAAACCACTAGGCCAATTAAACTGAAACTTCACATGGATGTTTCTATTGCATAGGAGACTCTACAAAAGATTTATTTTTTTTATCTAAAATTCAAGATGGCCACCATTACTCAAAATAGTCAAAAACTTAAAAAAATCTTCTCCTCATGAACTTTCCAACAGATTTTTAAAATGTTTATGTAGTAATGATGACCAACTATAGTTTGTTAAATTTGTTCAAATGGTGTCCCTAGAGTTAAAAATGACCCCGCCCTGATGTTTCTATTACATAGTAGAATTTCAAAAAGTGCTATGGCCACTATGAGTCAGTAGAGCGTCCTCAGGCCCTCTTGGGCCTCTTGTTTAAAGAAAAAACAGCAAATGGGTGTAAGTTATAAATCTTGTTTAATTTATTAACAAAGTGATATATTTCAACAAAATATTGTTGTCACTCATGTAACAAAAGATAAAGTATCTAAAACAGAAAAAGTCATGATGCTATTTTGAGTTTCACATTTCATACAGTGATTTTCATAAATTTCTACAAATATAGAATTGGCCGTTAACGATGTATTTTTACACTAATTTAAAAATAGAAAAAGTTCTAACGCGGAGAATTGTTTCATTCTTTCTACAAAGATGCACCATAACAAACTATATCAGAAAATAAAATAAAAAATATATGTCCCCATGCTTGTTACTAAGTTACAGTGCTAAATGTTACCTCCATTTTCATAAAATGGCCGTAAACTATGCATTTTGACACTAATTCAATAATAAAACAAGTTCTAATGCAGAGAATTGTTTCATTCTTTCTACAAAGAGGCACTTTAACAAACTATATCAGAAAACAAAATAAAATGTACAGGTCACAATGCTTGTTACAAAGTTACAGTGCTAAATGTTACCTCCCCTTTTCATAAAATGGATGTAATCGATGCATTTTTAATAAAAAAAAAATGTTCTAACGCGGAGAATTGTTTCATTCTTTCTATGAAGAAGCACAACAACAAGCAATATCATAAAATAAAATAAAGAATAGATGTCACCTTGCTTGTTACTAAGCTACAGTGCTGAATGTTAACTTCCCTTTTCATAGAATGGCCTAAAATTGTCAAAATGGTGAAAATTATCTGTTGTAATTATTATAAATGACGTTTAATTGCAGAAGTAACTTTCATATTTCTAAATGATGCACTAAATAGCAATTATAATATTTGTAATTTATAATGTAATTACTATTATGTTGCTAAATTTAAACATTTCCGGGTAATTGATGAATATCAATATTTTTAATAGTTCGAAATGTTAGAGGCCTAGTGGTAAAACCATGTACTGTCAATCAAGGTTGGATCACCCAACATAATATCTTCAGAGTTTTATCTATGAGTCCATTCAAGTCATTTTTGGTATTTATCTTGGCTATAGTAGTCGCACCGTCATCCATTATTATTACATTAACTTGAAATTTTTATTCCTGTACTTGGCTACTTTCAACATTAATCTTTGAATTGTCATTCAAATTTTAGAACACTGCCTGGTGAACTGGTAGTGATTGTTCTTAATTTTTCATAATATGTGCATTTCCTAGTCTTATGAAAAAAACATCATATGTTTTTTGAATACTTTTTCTTAACATGGTCGCAATATCTGATTTACTGTCACAATCCATGCTTCTGGCAACACATATTGTAATAAATTGGCCTGATTCTGGTGTACTACTTGACTGACTTTATCACTGAAAATTAAAGGAAGCTTATATGAGATAAAGAAATAAATGACAATGTTTGTTTGTATGTAAGCTTAATTTACATCACCACTAGTTTCCCATTTGGGCGATGCACCCAGAAGAGTGAACAGTTTAGTCTTTTTAGGTTTGTGGGGGATAGTGCAGGAAACAAATATCATAGAAACCTAATCATATGATTCACCTGGTTCTTTTGCTTGGTGTATAGCACCATCATAAAGGTCCTCAGTTTAAAGTCCCATCTGAATGACTATTAACACTGAAAATGAGCCAGCCTCAGGTATCAAACTCTCAACCCTGAGATAGAAGTAGTGCTCTACTGACTGAGCTCATCCGTCTGGCTAAAAAAACGACAATGTACTTTAATAAAACAGCACAATATATGGATATAGTTCGACAACTCAAGGGCTATAACTGAGCAGCAATTCCTGTTATAATATTTATGTTCAAACCATTGAACAAAATCTTATGGTTATAAACTTGCATGTATGTGGACATTTTTTACTGAATACAACTGTTATGTTATATAACAAGCAGTCAAGGGGTTGCAAGCTCAAATCCCCGCTTGGCCAGTCTCTGTGATGATTTAGATATATGCAAAGTCCAACATTGTGTCTCATGTTCATTCATCTTTAATCACTGATTCAAGTGGGAAAGTTGTCAGTTACTTGCACGGATATTGGGTGTGCCAAACAAGTAGTCACAGGTTTGATCCCCCTCAGATCATCTGTTGTGCTCATGATTATTTTGTTGTATTCCATAGTAGAAATAAGCTGAAACAGTTAAACTACATTAATAATTACCATTGGCCCCTTTTGATGATTGTCACTCTTTCATTTAGTGCTTCTGTACACGTTGTCTACGTCACGATATTGATTGTTTTTTTCATAGTTAATGAAACCACTACAGGTATTTAAAGCACCGACATCTTTAAGAGGAAACACAGAACATGACGGTGCAAAATTTATTTTTAACATTTACTCAATGTAAGAAAACTGTTCGAATCCCCGCCCGGCAACAGTCTCCAGGATGATAGATATACAACATTTTGTCTCTTTATCAATTGTCTCTCACCTCTGATTCAAGTGGGAAAGCTATCAGTTACTTGCGGAGATGGGGTGTGCTCAAATACTGGTTAATTCCAGGAAACAGTGGTTAGATGATTGTCTGTTAGCCCTTGATGGCATGAAAATGACGCTTAATATTCAACCAATCAATCACTTTTTATAGTTGTTCATCTCTAGAAATCATAAATAAGTTAACTTTTTATGTGATACATCGATATTGATTAGTGAGTTATGATTAAGCATCAACTAACCTTATACTCAATTGCTTTGTGTTGATGTCAAATGATATTGGACTTTTCCTGTTTAAATTAAACGATGTGTCTTGTTTGTTTCCACTGTTCTTATACTTCCACATATACAGTTATTGTATAACATTGACCCATATAAGTGTTTCCATAGTGTCCGTCAATACCAAACTTTTACATGCATCAGAAAAACAATATACTCTTCCATGCTTTTTGATCGCTTCCTTGACAAAATTTACATTTCTGACATCTCAAAATGAAGATACTTCGCTTTGTAAATATCCGAATGCGACTCGACTTTTAATTAACCAAACGGCGAAATTAGACCACGAAACTGAAAGTAACAGAAAGGAATTATGCGCATAGCGATGCGCAGTAACAACCCGCAGAAACGTCTTTAACGAAGGAACGAAAATTTGAATAAAAAAATCATGATTCTGTATTACTCTTGTTATTCATTTGTGATCTAAGTAGTGAACCACAGAGACCCGTATCTGACTGCAATTCATTTTATATGCAGTCTGATACAGGTCTACACTAGTCGCTTAAACCACTTTGTTGTGTTGTTTTCTGTGCTTTAAGGGTTAAAATAATTGACACTTAGGTATCACTTTGTCATCTGTTATTCTGTCCTGGAATTTAACCATAGGAATTGTGATAACTTCAGATACCATTACCATTACATGTACATTATATTAAGCCAGATTGTGAACTAAAATTCTGGTCTATTGATTGATGGTGTCTGTCTGTCTTTCAACAATAACTGACAAGCATTTAAGTTAGTTAATACTTGAAACTATGAATGATGAATCTTACATACTCGTGTTGCTTACATCAATACCTATAAATTGAATGCTACAATTTTAGGGTTATTTCATGAATTAAATGGATGGTTCAAATAAAGATTAAACTGATGGAAACAGAAATAGACAGTTATAAAGACTGATTAAAAAGTATCATTTTAATAGCAAATAATAAAAAGTAAAAAAAATTCGCCTCTGTTTTTCAAATAAAAAATCTGAAGATTGAACTAAAAAAAAAAAAAAGATTCACTTACTCCCCCCTTTTTTTTTAAACAAAAATCCAAAGACCAAGACATCTATTTGGTGTTGCCTAAGGGGTATTTAGCTAAACCATGAGGGTAAAATACCCCCAAAATCACCTTATCTGGGCCACTGTGATAATGAGATGTTTTTTATTCATTTTTATGATTATTTTTTTTTTAAGACATTTATAGCGTTTGATCCTGATGAATGTCCCTTTATTTGAATTCTTCATATTGGACATTTATTAAGACAGGGGCACACTGTTCCCAACAGATGAGATTGCATCATGGTAGAAAGGTTGTGTTCATGGCTTTCTCTATACAAATATTACAAGCCTGCATCTACAAGATTATACTAATTTATTTTAGCTTGATTGGGAAGAAAGCTCAGAGCTTTACAGGAACCTCTCTCGAGTCCGCTTCATTTTCATAATAAATAACTTTTTGTCCAATAAAAGTTAGGCGTTTTTTTTTTTCATAAGTGGTAAAGATGAGCCTCCAAAAGGGTTTATATCATGAAATTAAACAAAAATACTATGCCCTCCATGAGATAGGAGAGCATCCTCAGGCCTGCTTGGACATCTTGTTAAATTTATATAGGTTCTTAACCTGAAAAGGAAGACTGTCAAGTTCATCAGATTCCTTTGAAAATGTATGCTTTGCATCGATATTTTGAATGTGGTTATTAATGTCTCACTACACAGTTACACCCCTTTTTTGCCATGGTAACATGATTCTTACACTTAAAAAATAGGCCTTTGTAATTTGGTTTTGAAATGTTTTCAGTATGGTTCATAGTTAGTAGTTTCTTGCTGCAGATGTGTAGAGAAAAAGTTGGCATAGCATAATATACTGTAATAAGACATCACTGGTGTTAAAAAAGTGACTTTTATAGGATTTCAACAATATGCATGTATTTATGAGCATTTGAGGACTTCAAAAAAATTCAGGGTGTCAATGTACCCTCTTGAGAAAAAACTAAGCTGGTCAACCTACCAGTTATTGTGCATTTCTATATGGGGATACATTCCTGCTATGAAAAAAAATACGTTAAAAAATATCTATGTGGAATTCTTTTTTTACCATGGAAATCCTAGACCTTATTTTATATAGAACAAAGAACAAAATTCAACTGTAGTGACACCTATATGTCAAGGTAATATATTGACAGATTGGGTTTAAACAGAAGCTTTCATGAGTATAACATATAAATGCATGGTTCAAAGTTTTGATGGGCGTATATTAAATGTCTGCTTTGCATACATGCTTCTATTTGAAGAAATTATTCATATTACAGTATATTATAAGATCTCAGCCTTATTTACAACTTAGGCCATAATAAATTAATTGCTAGATTATCATTCCAGTCCGCCCCCTAATTTTCATGCCGTTCGACCATTTTTATTTTCATAAAAAAAAACAATTATCAAAAAAGCATCAAAAATTTTTAAAATGAAAATGAAAAATAAAAAATAAAATCCTTCTGCCCTCCACGTTTTTAAGAAAAATTGGGATGATAATTTAGCAATAAATTTAAAATGGCCTGATCTAAAATAAATTGGTATCAACTGTAAACTTCAATAGTGGAAAATTTACAAAGTAAGGCTGCCCCAAATGACACTAGATGGCAGTTAGGCCATCCTTAAAAAATGTTTGTTTGCTGTGCTCTGACCTAGTATTTTTTAAGTATGTAGGTAGGTAGCTATTTCATTTTTGCCATATTTTGATTTTGCATATTCATTTTTAGCTTATGCGATGGCGCGTTGTCCGTCGGCTGTCGTCTGACGTCTGTCGTCTGTCGTCTGTTATCTGTTAGCAGCACTTTCTCTGAAACCACTAAGCCAATTAAACTGAAACTTCACATGGATGTTTCTATTGCTTAGGAGACTATATAGAAGATTTTTTTTTTATCTGAAATTCAAGATGGTCACCATTACTAAAAATAGTCCTAAACTTAAACAATCTTCTTCTCCTGAACGGCCCAACAGATTTTCAAAATGTTTATGTAGTAATGATGACCAACTACAGTTTTGTTAGATTTGTTCAAATAGTGTCCCAAGGGTTAAATATGACCCCGCCCTGAAAGTTCAATTAGGGGACACATGTCATTATAATATTTTTTATATTTTTTTTTAAAATGGAAATGATTTTGCCTATATCTTCACAGAAGAATTGTTTGGTGAAGGAGGTCCAGATTTATAAAAATGACTGGGTTCCTATGTCTTAAGGGGTCACGAGGGGCCCGAAAAGGGTAAAAATTGGGAATTACTAAATTCGTTTTCTTAAGAACCGGTATGTCAGATTTGTTCATATTTTGCATAAATTATCCCTATGTGTAGGGGTTTGATTGCAGATAAGAATTTAGGGGCTAAAATTTATAGGGGGCCCTGTAAAGGGACTTAGAATTTTACATAGGGATACTATGGGAAAAGAGAAAATTCTCTTTTTCTTTCATCTGTTCTTAAACCACTAAGCCAATTAAACTGAAACTTTACATGGGTGTTTCTATTGCATAGGAAACTATACAGAAGATTTTTTTTTTCGATCTGATATTCAAGACGGCCGCTGTTACTAAAAATAGTCCAAAACTTAAAAAATCTTCTTCTCATGAACGGCCCAACAGATTTTCAAAATGTTTATGTAATACCACCCTACCCCATCCAGTGGTGCAACTGCAAATACCACCCTACCACACCCAGCGTGACAGCAAACATTCTTCTCTTAGTACTCTTCTAACATCTTGTTATTTTTCTGAGATTGCTTGTGATAAATTTTTGCTCTGTATAAACCGAATCAGCTATTTTGAAACTACGTCATCCTATTTTTAGATGGAACCTTCTGTATTAGGGGTGTTTGTAGTATGTTAGCAGATTTATCTGTTACATAAACTATAAAAAAAAACTAGATATCAATATTAAGTGTTTGTGCTACTGTCTGTTCTGATAGCGTAATGGTTACGGTTTTAACTGTTAACCCAAATGTCGCGAGCTCGAGCCATATCTATGTTGAATTTTTATTTGCCATATAATATCAGAGTGCCTTGATATATAATATTGTCTGTGTTATACTATTGTCTGTTAAAACAACTACATAATTAATAAAATGCAATGACTTTTTTGTTTAAATCAACATTCGCAGAGGAAATTTACTTATAATGTTTTATCAATATGAACATGTAATATAACTTAACTGTAATCTGCAGCAGCAAATCAGCACCGGCATCGAAGGCTCCTCAGAAGCCACGATCAGACAGAATTGTTTTAGATGATTTTGACTTGGTGTGGTGAGACGCTATACGTCTCACACAACAATTATTTTGTACTGTTCTACATATAGAGACATGCACTTCTTGAACACTGGATACAGTATCAATGGTTCTAAAAGTGCATTGTTCCCATAGATAGTCATCTGTTGGGTTAATTATGCGGAAAAAAGGTTGCTTTTTCACAATTTCGATGGTTTTACCTAACAGTTCCCAATGTCATCCAAACTTGGCAGAAATTATGAAAATGTTCCACTGTTCCCATATGCACAAAGAAATGGCGTTTTATGTATTTTAACAAAATAATGCCAAACCGCTTAACAAAGCTCTAATTTCTTTGGCGTAAAACCTTACTACCATCATGTAAGTAGGGTAATTCTTAAGTGAGACCTGCTTACAGGCAATTTATATAGAGAAGAGGTTGCTACCAACACTTACAAAATTAAAAAACAAATTGAAACAGTACACTGGGATACTTTTATGGAAAACGAATTGGAAAAAAAAAATCAACATCAATAAGGCTCGAACTCGCGACATTTGGGTTAACAGTTCAAAGCGTTAACACTACGCTATCGAAACAGACACTATTACAATACACTAAATTTTGATATCTAGTTTATTTTATAGTTTATGTAACAGATACATCTGCTATCATACTGCAAACACCCCTAATACGGAAGGTTCCATCTAAAAATAGAATGACGTAGTTTCAAAATAGCTGATTCGGTTTATAGCTAAGCCCCAGTGTATAACTGTTTGATTGCTTTTCAGATAACCTTACCATGGCTGAGACACCGCACTTCAACAACTCTGGTAGTAGGCACATTCACCTCATGACCCCAGAGCAAAATGAGCAAAACCATGGAAGTTTTGATGGGTCTCTCATTCATGACCAAGGTACTTATAGAACAATTACTGGTTAAAGTCAGGAATGATGAATTCATTCATTTTAACTCGACTATTCTATGAATAGGGGAGTTTTTGTACTCACATCGACATCCCACCTGCAAGTTGGTACAAGTTGTTCATAAGTGTGCATTACTTGCAATTATATGCATGGAACTTGGCATAAGTGTGCATGCTTGTATTAGTAGGCAGTAAGTAATAGATTGGGCTCCTAGCTTGAAGGTCAAGGTCATATTGCAGAGTGAAAAGGTCATAGTTTGTTGTTAAAGTTAAGGTGCAAGTTATATAATATAGTATAATATTATATAAACATTACTTTCTCTTCTGTATAATGATTCTTATTTTCTGATAATAATATATAATACTTATTAACCAAATATTGGCTCAATTTTTTTTTGTTAATGTATAGAACATTTTTTGGTTCTTGATCTTATTCACTTTGGAGCCCAAAACTGCATCTTTATGCACTGTTGTCAAATGTATCCAGATTGATATATGTTATGGCGTAAAACACAGTACAATAGTTATTTCTTTATGGGAAATACCTAATTTTATTGTTTGCCCCCACCTCTTCAACTTTTTTCTTCAAATTTTGTTATGTATTAAATGAATACTCACATATACACACTTTTTAGCTCTACTGGGCAAAGGCCGGAAGGGCTAATGGGATGGCACATTGTCCGTTGTCTGTCGATGTCGTACTCGTCTGTCATCCATTAACTTCACATGCATATTTCTAGTGCTTAGGAGACTTTGCAGATTTTTTTTAACAGATTTTGAAAACGTTTATGTAGTAATGTAACCATCTATAGTTCTATTAGATTTGTTCAAATGGTGTCCTTGTGGTTAAACGAGACCCTGCCTCGAGAATTCAATTTGGTTCACACATAATTACACATACCATTATAATAAACCTTTTTTTATCCCCCACCACCGTGGTAGAGTGGAGCGAAGGATATAAAAATGGGCTGTGCCGGTGCGTGCTTGCGTCCATCCGTCCATGCATGCATCCCCTGCTGTTAGCACCGTATATCCTTGAGTTGTCATTGGAATTTTAAATAACTTGGCTTTAATGTTCACTAGGACATGATGATGTGTCATGCGAATGACTTGGGTCTGTTCGTCAAATGTCTAGGTCAAAGCTCAAGGTCAAGTGTTTGGAAATCCATGTATACACTGTGTTTCCTCTTGTCCAGACCGTATCTTCTTTAGTTGTGATTGAAATTTTAAATAACTTGGCTTTAATGTTCACTAGGACATGATGATGTGTCATGCGACTGACGTCAGTCTGTTCGTCAAAGGTCAAGGTTATAACTCAAGGTCAAATGTTTTAAAATCCAATGTATACACTGTGTTTCCTCTTGTATGGACTGTATCTTCTTTAGTTGTGATTGCATTTTTAAATAACTTGGCACAAATGTTCATTAAGACAATGTGTCATGCGACTGACTTGGTTCTGTTCATCAAAGGTTAAGGTCACAGCTCCGTCTGTCTAGTCGCTGCTGTCCGGACCTTATCTTCTTCAGTTGTAATTGAAATTTTAAATAACTTGACACAAACGTTCACTAGGACAAGACCATGTGTGGCATGCGAATGACTTGGTTCTGTTTGTCAAAGGTCAAGGTCATAACTTAAGGTCAAGTGTTTGGTGGGGGATATGACCGCATTAGTGGCAACCTCTTTTTTTTTTTTTAAAAGGAACTGATTTTGCCTATATTTTCACAGAAGCATTGTTTTGTCAAGGAGGTTCAGATTTGTAAATATGACTAGGTTCCAGTGTCTTTAGGGGTTAAGAGGGGCCCTAAAATGGTAAAAATTGGGAATAATAAAAATACAACAAGATGTTTTCTTAAGAACCGGTCAGTCAAATTTGTTCATATTTGGCATAAATTATCACTTTGTGTAGGGATTTAAATGATGATAAGAGTTAAGGGGCTAATATTTATAGGGTCCCTGTAGAATATTACATAGAGATGCTATGGGAAAACAGAAAATTCTCATTTTTTCATTCATTTGGGTAAAATTATTACCTGACAACTAAATTTGAGTTCATAAGCATTTTCAAGTCATTGAAAATAAGATTTGGTTCAATAAGGAGAATTGTCTTCCCATAAATGGGCCAGGGTGGGTAAAAAAGGGTTAATATAGAAATATTCTTCTTCTCAACAACTGGTCAGTCAAATTTGTTCGTATTTGATATGGATTATCTCTATGACTATGAGTTTAAAGTTTATACTTATCAAGGGGCTTGTATTTATAGGAGCTCTGTCAGGGGACTTATAGTTATACATAGGACTGCTATGGGAAAACAGAAATTTCTTTTTTTTCCATCCATTTATGAATTTTGTTTTATTCAGTTTGAATTCTGAAGCATATTCTAGTCATAACAAATATGATTTTGTTCAATAGGACTGATTTCTTTTCCAAAAGAGACAGGTGGGGCCACAAAATGGTTAAAATGGAACATTTTTCAAAAGTCTTTTCAACAACCAGCCAGTTGAACTTTTTCTTATTTAACTATATAAATTATCCCTATGAGTAGAGGATTGAAATTTGTACAAATCAAGGGGCTAGTGTTTATTGGGGCCCTGAAAGGTGACTAAGTTTTACATAGGAATTCTATGGGAAAATGGAAAATTCCAATTTTTTCATCCATTTGTGCAGAATTATTATTCAGATTGAAATCTGAAGCAACTACTAGTCGTAGCAAATAAGATTTAATTCAATAAACAGGATTGAATTTTTATAAGGGACAAGGTGGGGTCACAAAAGCGTTAAAGTTGGAAATTTCTCAAATATCTTATTCTCAACAACCTGTTAGTCAAATTTGTTCATGTATTTGATTTGAATCATCCCTATGATTAAGAGTTCAAGTTTGCAAATCAAGGGACACTGGTATGCATGGCTAGAATTAACTTTTTTGTGCACTGGCAATTTTGGCCAGTGCCTAAAATTTCAACTGGCCAAATTTGAAACCAATTAACCAAATCAATTTTCGCAGAAACTTGTAATCCTACATGTCTAAATAAACCCAAAATTAATTGTTTGAAAGCCTGCGTGTTATTTAATATGCATTATTAGCTTGTATTTACTTTATAGGCAATGGTATCAAAGTTATTATATATGTTAAGGTATTTCAGTTTCAAAGCAGTACTTTACAAAACAAAATATTTTAAAAAAAAAATTGTCTTTGTTATTTATTATACTACCATAAATAAATACATACAGTGATATATCATAAATAAACACTTTTAACTAAACAAAAATATGAATCATGGGTGTAACAATAACAAGTGTACAGAGATTGAGATTGAGACATACACACATTTCTATTTCTATTAATGAAAAAAAAATCATGAAATTGCTTGTCTAATCTGAAATGTTAGGCCATAACTCTTGGTATTCATGAATACATTTAAATCGCTACCTCTTATAAAATACAGCTTTATTTTCACAGACCACTTGTGGGGCATGTGACACTTACCAATGACATTTCTTGTTTAAAATCTATTTTGTATTTCAGTTAAAGTATTGATTCTTGAAAATAATCACCAACATGTTAAAAGAGTTAAAATCACTGACAATAATCCAACTGTTTTGATGATAGTCAGCATCAGTTTAGTGACTTTATAAAGAATATTCTTTTTTTATAAAGTATTTATAGATTGCAGCATTGGTCTAGTGGTATAACATCTACCACGCATGTGGTTTTGATCCCTGGCCCGGTCATACCAAAGACTGGCAAAATATGTCTAGAAGTTTCCTCGCTTGGTGCAGTTGAGGAATATGTCTTGGTCTGTTCGGCCCGGTGTCAGTATAATCTGACTGGGTGGGGTATTATACCATGTGTCTGCGTCATATCACTCATTCTCAAATGGATTGGGATTTTAAACAGAAGAAATAAGTATCAATAGACGTTCTTAAAACATGTTTATTTTAATGATTACGATTAGTAAACGTACATAAGTTTTTTATTCCAGATTATTGCGAACATCAAAATAAAGGTGTTATCGTACCGATTCTTTAATAACCGAGACATTTAACATGTAATGTACAATATGCCACATTATGATGGGTATATTCAACTGTAACACTTATAAACAATGACATTTTCAACTGACATTACTTGGATTTCAACTGCCATATACTTAACTCATAAAATAAGACAGAACATAATATATCTACATATGATATTTTTAAGATATTTTTAAAAATTAAAATATAATTAATTTTTTTTGATGTTTTTCTAATATCATATTCTATATATCAATTGGAATCTGTCTCTGTTGATATCCAATACTTCTTATTATATTAATGTACAAGTAATAACAGAATATATTATGGTTATATCTCGCAAAATATTTCAGATTTACTGTTATATCTGATATATTCATGGTTGTGGGCTCGATTTCAAATTCGGTGTACAATGTAGCGAACATTACTCATTTCCTTAACATAATTATAGTTATGATCAGTACCAAATTTGCTAATAACATTTTTGTGAGTTTCAGGAACATGGTTGTCATTTATATAATACATGGCCTGTTGTATCAACCCATTTTTATTCAAATGAAAACAACTGATTTGGCGAAAATACATGAAAACATAGAAAGTGGAAATCAAATATGTCAAAAATTATATCAATAATTTAATTTCATTTTTATGCGATTTCTGAAATTCAAACGTAAAATAATCTACACATGTATAGAACAATGAATGAATGTTATTTTACATGAAATACTTACAATCGAAGAAAAGTCTACAATTACATTTTGTATCGAACATTACATGCACATAAACATATCAATAACATTCTAATTCTCATTCTAAACACTGTCAAAATAGACGGCTATGTTATCTTAACATTGATCTAGATATTTATAAAATAATTGGTTGTACAGTGGTTTGCAAAGAAAAATATGTATTGACCTCATCTCGTACATTACTTAACGAAACGTTGTCAGATGACAAATACCTTGGGTAAATTCTGATGATGTATTAGCCAAACGAAATAATTAAATCTGGACAAAGCACACTAGTTTATGTCCTTGCAACATATACACTGTTGATTTTGACCTTATCTTCATTAGCTATTTGAAACATTCGTTAAGATTTACCTGTTTCAAATGGCTTGTCTATTTTACATAACACGTCATCGGAATTTACCCAAAGTTTATCAGGGTGTGAGGGCCATCGATACAGCTGTTTTCTTTGATCCATAAAAGATATTTCCCCTTCACTATCTCTTAAATCAACGTTTATGACCTGACCTATATACCAGCTGTCCATACACAGCAGCTACAAAATCATGTGTAACTAGACTGGAATTAAGATCTGATGGTGACTTACCTTCTGATTGAAGATGCATGCCCGCTTGAATCAGAATAGGCTTTAATGCATCTGCTTTACCTTTTGGTGTGTTTGGTGATTTTTGAAGGCTTACAAGCAGGCGCTGTTTTCTTCCTTGTTCTGTTTTTAGCTTGCGCATTAATTTTATGTTTTTTGCTTTCAATTCTGCAAGTTCCTTGTTTGCTTTCAAAAGCACATTGCTAATTCTCATTCTTGGTCCCTAACTACTCCATGGAAATCGCATAGCAACAACAAGATTATTCGCAGATGCAAACACTTTCAAACCCACTTGTGTCCATTTCTTCAACTGGGTGATTGTTATTTTCTTGCTGTGTGGCATGCTCTTTTTGCCATTGATGACATCTTTTTACTGTCTTTCTGTTTTTTCGTCTTCTTTCTTTTAAGTCACACTTGTTTAGCAAATGTGTTGGAATGTAGTTTTTTCGTCTGCGTCCGTGCTTCTTTTGCAAGTAACTCTCCTTGTCTTCTGTTTTTAGTTTATTTCTATAGTCACGACATATTTCTGCTCTTGATTTGACCATTTTTATCTGAAATGAGAACCTATCATTTTGTTAACAAGAGCACTGCACAACAATTATCAAAATATGAATAATAGTATTAATATTTGGAGACCTGTAGTGCACTATACAAACTTTGAAATGTTCGATACATTTTAAAGTAATGTTCAAGACCAATATAAACAATATTTTGATTGATATAGTTATGTTTAGTCCTATAAAAACATTAGCAGAAGCAAAATAGTACTCAGTTGTTTTACAAAACTTTACATTTTATACTTGAGCTGGACAAAAATAACAATTGGTAATATTTTTCTGAATTCAGACAAACTGCATTGATTTTGAACTGTTTAAAATGTTTTACCAGTGTGATACATACAAATTTATGTTGAATATTTTACATCAACATTTATTTGATACAGTGAAATATTGTTTTAATGACTACAACATTTATTTTTATAATATCATTCAAGATATCATATTTATTAAAAATTGTAATGTTCGATACTAAATGTAGCAACCATTACATTGTCATGCAAACATGCAAAGACCGACGTTTGTTTATCATGTAAATATGTTATTTTTAAAATCATCGACATGTGTGCTTTTAATATAAGAAATATTTGAAAGTGAATGATATATAAATATAATTTATTAATCATCAAAAAAAGGCACTGACCAGTTTTCATTTGGGTCCTGTCGAAGGTTATTCGGACATGCTGTGAACAAACTTTCAAATTCGCATTATTCATGCATCACATTTAATATGTCACAAACATAACGTCATCGAACAACGTCATGAATATTGACTTGCCACTGTTTAACTGGAAAATAATAGGATGTAGTATTGAACGTTACAGTATCGTACATTAGACGTGTTTACCGACTGTAATTTTTTTACCTATGTATTAACTAAGAATAAGAGTTAGATGAATGAAGTCCGTTTGGTTGTTGTTTACATTCAAGGTAAGATCGTTTTATTTCAGATGAAATACCTCGTGTTAATAGTATCGAACCTTACAGTCCATTTATATTCTTTTAAATTGGGTTAATATAAGGTGTTGATATTAAGATACAGACTTAAATTTACAGTAAAATGTTATCAATAGTGCTCATATAATGTTTAATAAGTGATTTGATTATCATACACCCCATATACACATATCAAAATATGATTGAAAGGTATTACAAATGGTACCTCTCATACGCTACATCGATATCTGTTTATTTGGCAACCATCATTTCTTAAAAAAAAAAAGAAGAAGCTTTTTTTTTTAGAAAATATGTTCTTCTCCATGCCAATTTTAATGACAAACTGTGTATAGTTTTATATCTCCATAAGTTTGATACAGTGAGTTCACCACTTCAAACACAGAAATATGAAAGAAAAAAGCGACAGTATCGAATGTTACAAATTGCTAACTTTTTGTACTAAATTGTATAGTTTTTTTCCGCATGTCTCGGTTCTCTTTTGTGTTTTGAGTTTGTGTTTTGAGTTGTCTCAAATATTCCTTACGTAAAGAGTCCCATTTACACGAAAATATTGAATGTATTAAGCGGAACATGTATATCCCAATTCATTTGAGAATGAGTGCATGCTACCAAAGTGTGGCAGTACTAAGAATACTGTCCCAAGTAAACACCATCGCTATATGACTGAAAAATTGTTGAAAGTGACGCTAAACACCTTACAACAACAAAAGTACTTACCAAAGATGAACTTTACATTGTAATACAGGGTCCTCCATGGCTGAGTGGTCTAAGGTGCCATCTCAAGATCACTCACCTCTCACCACTAAAAGTTTGAGTCCTGCTCGCTCCAAAAACTTTATGTGAGAAAGTTTCCAGTTACTTGCAGAATGACAATGGTTCTACTCAGTTTGACTTAGTCTGAGGTCTTCCTCCACCAATAAAACTGGATATGCAATATATAATGTGAAATGTGTTAACAATGGCGTAAACCCCATTAAAAAAAATACATTGTAATACTTTTACACTTTGTAACATATTAATGACAGTAGAAGTCAAAACTTACTTTATGCAGCTACTAGCACTAGCAACATTTGTTTGGTTTTAAAATGTTACTATATTTTACTGTTATCCACAGCAGTCCAAGCTGAACAAGGAGGCAGATTGTATGCTCAACCAGAATCAGGTGCCACATCTTATGCATTAAATGGTTACTTAGAAACATTTTCTACTAATGGAGGCAACAGAGGTATAATAGCTACTCTTTTAATGGTAGAAAACTTATCTGCAAATTAAACAAAATTTTCAATCAGTAATACTGTCCATTCATGCATCTGTGAGTCAGACTGCATCTAAAAGAGTTCTCTGCGCATAACTCCAATACTCTTCAAGATAACTTTATGCAACTTTGTACACATGTCAGCATTGTAGTCTTCTTTCTATGAGCGAGTTTTCATTTAAAGTGCCATTTTCTGTTACCATGGAAACAAATAGTCAAGGTTACGAAATACTTTGTTTCCGGTGCATGTCTGACATGTTCTTTAAAATTTTGTTTCCCTTCCTTAATGATTTTGAAGCTGTTTTTTTTTTATTTAAATAAGTTTTTAATTGGCCAATGAGTATGTCACATATTGTACATGTAATTCTTAAGAATATTTATATTATGATGTAACTTAAAAAATTTGGCGATTTCACTACAAAAATCTTAACGTTTGAACACTTTTTGATGAACTGTTAAACTCCCTTTAGATAAGAATATAGTATGTGTAGAAATGGTGATAAATTACAATGTTGTCATTAAGGTTCATTTTCACAAGTATATTTATGGGTAACCGTATACCTTTGTTTTAGGTGAAACTTCACCAAGACCTGAAATTCAGATGCCTGTTCAAGAAGGACTGCCCTCAATTTGTGAATCTGATGGCGAAATATCAATGACATCTCCTAGGTTTGCACAAGGTTACAGTGGTTCCTCTCGTGATGTTCAACAGTTACGGTCTGGTATAAACAATGAACCACTGGCTAATCATCAAATGCATGATCAAGTTGATGAACCACCATCAAATATACAAGCTGGTAAGATGATTTTAGTTAATCCTGAAAAAATTGTAATGCAAGTATACAGACTGCTTAGTGATTGAATAAGTATACTGGCGGTCAATAAAAATGCAGCATGAAATATATTTATTATATTTTTAGACTGCTCTACTTTGTCAAAACTGAAATAAAATAATGTTCAGGGACTTACAACAAACGTTTCATGAAAATGGATTTTATTGCATTTGAGCTGAATTTTAATGTTTAAATGAAGGAGGGTGAAACTGAAAGTTCACAAAACTCAGTAATGAGCATGGCCACCATTTGTGTCGATTACAGACTGGCTTCTACGCCTCATACTGCACATGAGACGCTGAATCCTGTTTTGTGGGATGGCACCTAACTTGTCTTTTTGTCCCTGCACTAACTGTGCCTTGTTGTGTATGACATGACGTCCATTGTCACACTCGCCGTCTGAGCTTGTCCCATAAATGCACAATAGGGCTCAGGTCTGGCGAAAACGCTGTCCAGGGCAAAACTTGCATGTTGTTTTGACCAAGGAACTCTGACGTTATTCTGACCGAATGTGTCCTAGTCCTAGTCCTGCTGAAAGAACGTGACGTCATGGTGATCTGGAAGGGCACAATGCATGGTTCCAAGATTTCGTCAATGTATAGTGAGCAGTTGGACAGCCTACAACCACTATCAGGGGTGTTTGTGGTGCCATGATGTACCGGCCCACACCATTACACTACCCTATCCCCATTGTGCATGCTGTCTGATGCAGCAATCTGCACAACGCTCATGTCGGCGATGTCACACCTTATTCCTCCTATCCAGCACATATATACAAAACCTGGACTCATCAGTGAAAAGAACACATTTCCACTGATTTTGCGTCCACCGTAGATGCTAACAACACCACAACTCACTATTTCGTCGCCTCTTTGGTGTCATTATATTACACCTGTTTGGATCATGGGCTGAAATTCTGGACTAATGCATTGCTGGTTATATCCCTTGCTTCCTGGGCAGTCTGTGTTGCTGTTTGAAAGCGATCTCGAAGTTGCGTAAGGACAGTATGGCGGTCTTGTTAACGAGACTTCACTCTCTAGCATCCTGGACGTGGATGATCAGCAACAGAGTCGGTTTCTTGGTGTCGTCTAACTAACCACATGATAGTGGAGTGAGAACAATGCATACTACGTGCATCAGCATGATATAATAATCCCCGGCTACCATACCAACAGCTTCATGACGTTGGACGTCAATTAAATGTCCCATAGCGAAAAAAAAGTTGAATTATTTTGTTGGCGTTTTAATAGTATGTGGAAAAACAAACAATTTTAATTGTTTTGTCCATTTATGATTTTTTTTATTCAGTTTAAGTTTAAGACTGAAGCATCTATTAGGCCTAACCAATAAGATTTTGTTCAATAAGAAGGAATGACTTTTCAAAAGGGACCAAGTTGGGACACAAAATGGTTAAAATTGAACATTTTCAAAAATCTTATTCTCAATAACCGATCAGTCAAATTTGTTCATATTTGATCAAATAAATTATCCCAATCAAGGGGCACTGGAATGTTTAGAGACACTGTAAGGGAATTTTGAGTTTTACATAGGAATACTATAGGAAAATGGAAAATATGGGTTTAAATTTTGTACAAATCAAGGGTCTATTTATAGGGGCCCTGTAAGGGGGTAGGTGGGGGAGGGGGTTGAGTTTTATATAGGAATAATATTGGAAAACGGAAAATTCTCTCTCTTGTTTTCATTTATTTACGACTTTTTTTTTATTCAGTTTGAAGCATATTCTAGTCATAACAAATAAGATTTTGTTCGATTCTAAGGATTGACTTTCTAAAAGTGGCCAGGTGGGGTCACAAAATGGTTAAAATTGAACATTGTCATAAATGTTAATCTCAGCAACCGGTTTGACAATCAAATTTGTTCATATTTGATATAAATTATCCCTATGAGTTCTAAGTTTGTACAAATCAAGGGGCACTGGGATGTATAGAGGCCCTGTAAGAAGTCTTTGAGTTTTACATAAGAATACTATGGGAAAATGGAAAATTCTCATTTTTTCTTCCATTTGTGTAAATATGTTGTTTAATTTGAGATCTAAAGCATTGTCTAGTAACAATAAATTTGATTTTGTTCAATAAAGAGGATTGAATTTCCACAAGGGGCAAGGGGTTGGTGGGACAATAAGGTTAAAATTTGGAATTTTCACAAAGCTTTCTCTTAATAACCTTTCAGTTAAACTAGTTCATATTTTATATAAATTATCCTTACATCAACAAGGATTGAAGATTCTTCATAACAAGGGGATGTGATATATATTAGGGCCCTGTAATGTGACTTTTACTTTAACATAGGAATATTATAGGGAAAACTGCTTATTTTTATTTTTGCATCCATGTGTACTTCTTTTTAGTTCACCTGAGCCGAAGGGTCACAGGTGAGCTTTTGTGATCGCCTGGTGTCCGTTTAACAACTTCTCTTCTGAAACCACTGGGCCAATTTTGATATAACTTCGCAGAAATGTTCCTTGGGTGACCCTCTACCATATTTGTTCAAGCCATCTTGATTCATAAAAAAACATGGTCCCCAGGGGGCAGGGCAAGTTTAATTAGTAAAATCTTCTTGTCAGAAACTACTGGCCCGATTTTAAAATAATTTCACAAATGTTCTTTGGGTGACCCTCTACCAAGTTTGTTCAAGCCATCTTGATTTATCAAAAACATGGCGGCCAAGGGGTGGGGTTAGTTTATAATTGTCAGAAACTACTGGCTCGATTTTAAAATAAGTTCACAGAAATGATCCTTGGGTGACCCTCTACCAAGTTTGTTCAAGCCATCTTGATTCATCAAAAAACATGGACCCCAGGGGGCGGGGCAAGTTTAAATTGTAAAAACTTACAAAATCTTCTTGTCAGAAACTTTTAGCTCAATTTTAAAATAATTTCACAGAAATGATCCTTGGGTGACCCTCTACCAAGTTTGTTCAAGCCATCTTGATTCGTCAAAAAACATGGCCCCTAGGGGGCTGGGCAAGTTTAATCAGTAAAAACTTAAAAAATCTTCTTGTCAGAAACTACTGGCTCAATTTTAAAATAATTTCACAGAAATGCTCCTTGGGTGACCCTCTACCAAGTTTGTTCAAGCCATCTTGATTCGTCAAAAAACATGGTGGCCAGGGGTGGGGTTAGTTTACTATATCAGCTATAGTAAAAACTTAAAAAATCTTCTTGTCAGAAACTACTGGCTCGATTTTAAAATAATTTCACAGAAATGATCCTTGGGTGACCCTCTACCAAGTTTGTTCAAGCCATCTTGATTCATCAAAAAACATGGACCCCAGGGGGCAAGGCAAGTTTAAATTGTAAAAACTTAAAAAAATTTCTTGTCAGAAACTACTGGCTCGATTTAAAAATAATTTCAAAGAAATGTTCCTTGGAGGTCCCTTCCCCAAGTTTGTTCAAACCGTAGTGATTTGTCAAAAAACATGGCAGTCAGAGGGTGGGGTTAGTTTACTATATAAGCTTTAGTAAAAATTTAAAAAATCTTCTTGTAAGAAACCACTGGATCAATTTTAAAACAATTTCGTAGAAATGTTCCTTGGGTGACCCTTTACCAAGTTTGTTCAAGCCGTTGTGATTTGTTAAAAAACATGATCGCCACAGTGAGGTGCTATTTTACTATATAGGCAGTTATAGTAAAAACTTCAAAAGCATTCTTGCCAGAATTTACTGACCTCATTTCAATGTAATTTCACTGACATTATACCATGGGTGAACCTCTACCAAGTTTAAACTCTTCTACGCATCTGTTACATCTTCAAAACAAATCAAAATTCTAACTTCTCGCCCATCTTGTTTTTCTGGAATTTTCAGTGTACATGTATTATATAATCTACTTAAGTTGGGTGACTTAAGGTTAGTCAGGTGAGCGATATAGGGCCATCTTGGCCCTCTTGTTATTCTTTTGTTCTTGACACTAGCTTGGCCCTCTTGTTTTTTTTACAGATGAATGGAATTTAAAGTATTTCCTTTTTATAGCAATTAAGTTTTTGTTCACTACGAGTGAGTAGAGCATCCTCATGCCATCTTGGGCCTCTTGTTTGAATATACATGAAAATGTTTTACTTTCAAACGAGCATTATCTGTAAATAAGTACAAAAAACCATAATCATTTAAAAACTTCTTAACATTATAAACCCAATTTTTACATCCTTTTGCACAATCACTATAACCTTTATGATATAATTGATGTATAATGATGTTGTTAGTATTAATAGGGCAGATTGGACCATAATGGATAGTGCCATGATTCTTGAAATCTATGATATTTAGCTTGTTAATACTGCTTGAATTAGACATTGGACCTTCCGGTTCAGATCAGAATTAACAGAGTTGTAGCTCTTAATTGATTGAAAAGATCTGATATTTGTCTTTAAACACTACCAGTAAGTACATGTACCTTCAATTTTCGTCGCTTTAGACTAAACTACATTGTTCAGAATATTTGCAAGTATCGGTATGGCAATTTCATGATAAGGTGAGATATTATTAGAAATGACATATTGCAGAGCTGGAGTGATTGAAAAATGTGTTTAACATATCTCTTATTTTGTTAATTAAGGAAATATTGAATTACCAATGCAATCGACCGTTGATATGCCAAGAATACCAAACTACATAAAGAAGTATAAGTATTGCTTGGGTTCCTTCAACGGAGTTGAGAACAGTGAGGAACAGAATAAAGAAATAGCATGTCAAATGCTTTACCAAATAGAAGGTAAATAGAGAAAAACGCTAAATGTGTTGGTTGGAGTTTCAAATAGAAGTAGTGATAACAAATTATGTACTAAGAAAAGTTAAAGTGAATGGAATTAGAAATATTAAAGTTGGTTTCTAAAAAGATATCTACACATTTAACCATGCCAAAATAATATACTGAAAAGGTGTTTCCTAACTTGGGCTACATGCCTAGGTTAGACTGAAATAAATTTCCTGCTTAAAAAGACAACATTTTTTGTTACGTATTAAATGAGTCACGTGATTTCATTTTGATTTCAGTTTGATCTGTTATACGTGTTTTTGGTAGTAAAAATTGATTCATCTTAGAAAGAGTTTGAATAATGATGCAATGTGTTAAAACAGTATTTCAGTGCTATCTATTTCTATCTTTTTTTAGAATGGGGATTTCGTTTAAGATTATCAATCCAATTTCAATATCGATTTTACCACGTTTTGGTGGATTTGATGTACTAAAAACTATTTTTAGATTATATTTGTTGTTGATAATGAGATGATTTTTAGCTCGCCGGGACGAAGTCCAAGGAAAACTATTGTCATGACCCTGGCGTAGTCGATGTCTGTAGACACCCAGGTTAAACTTTTGCGTACAAGTTTCAGATATCTATGCAACCACTCATTGGATATGAATGAAACTTTGCATGTGTGTTTACCATCATCAATGGAACACACAGAGATAAGAACCATAACTCTGGATTGCATTTTGGCACAGTTATTGCCCTTTTTGGACTTAGACACCCAGAGGCGAGCTTTGTTGGTCTTTTGACAACTCTTGTTATCCATTTTTAGCTCTGCTGGCCAAAGGCCAGAAGTGCTTATGCGATGGCGCGTTGTCTGTCGTCTGTCGTCTGTTAGCAGCACTTTCTCTGAAACCACTAGGCCATTTAAACTGAAACTTCACATGCATGTTTCTGTTGCATAGGAGACTATATAGAAGATTTTTTTTTTTCGATCTGAAATTCAAGATGGCCGCCGTTACTAAAAATAGTCCAAAATCTTCTTCTCATGAACGGCCCAACAGATTTTCAAAATGTTTATGTAGTAATGATGACCAACTATAGTATTGTTAGATTTGTTCAAATGGTGTCCCTAGGGTTAAATATGACCCCGCCCTGAGGGTTCAATTAGGGGACACATGTCGTTATAATATATATATATTTTTTTTTTTAAATTGAAATGATTTTGCCTATATCTTCACAGAAGCATTGTTTGGTGAAGGAGGTTCAGATTTGTAAAAATGAATGGGTTCCACTGTCTATAGGGCTCAGGAGGTGCTCCAAAAGAGTAAAAATTCGGAATTACTAAAATCGTTTTCTTGAGAACCGGTATGTCAGATTTGTTCATATTTGGCTTAAATTATCCCTTTGTGTAGGGGTTTGATTGCAGATAAGAATTTAGTGGCTAAAATTTATAGGGGCCCTGTAAGGGGACTTAGAATTTTACATAGGGATACTATGGGAAAACAGAAAATTCTCTTTTTCTTTCATTTATTCTGAAACCACTAGGCAAATTTAACTGAAACTTCACATGCATGTTTCTGTTGCATAGGAGACTATACAGAAGGTTTTTTTTTTCGATCTGAAATTCCAGATGGCCGCCGTTTCTAAAAATAGTTCAAAACTTAAAAAATCTTCTGCTCATGAACGGCCCAACAGATTTTCAAAATGTTTATGTAGTAATGATGACCAACTATAGTTTTGTTAGATTTGTTCAAATGTTGTCCCTAGGGTTAACTATGACCCCGCCCCGAGGGTTCAATTAGGGGACACATGTCAATATAATATTTTTTTTTTTTTTTTTAAAAATGGAAATGATTTTGCCTATATCTTCACAGAAGCATTGTTTGGTGAAGGAGGTTCAGATTTGTAAAAATGAATTGGTTCCACTGTCTTAAGGGGTCAGGAGGGGCCCCAAAAGGGTAAAAATTGGGAATTACAAAAATCGTTTTCTTGAGAACTGGTATGTCAGATTTGTTCATATTTGGCATAAATTATCCCTATGTGTAGGGGTTTGATTGCAGATAAGAATTTAGTGGGTAAAATTTATAGGGCCCTGTAAGGGGACTTAGAATTTGACATAGGGATACAATGGGAAAACAGAAAATTCTCTTTTTCTTTCATCTATTCTTAAACCACTAGGGCAATTAAACTGAAACTTCACATGCATGTTTCTGTTGCATAGGAGACTATACAGAAGATTTTTTTTTCGATCTGAAATTCAAGATGGCTGCTATAACTAAAAATTGTCCAAAACTTAAAAAATCTTTTCTCATGAATGGCCCAACAGATTTTCAAGATGTTTATGTAGTAATGATGACCAACTATAGTATTGTTAGATTTGTTCAAATGGTGTCCCTAGGGTTAAATATGACCCCGCCCCGAGGGTTCAATTAGGGGAAACATGTCACCATAATATATATTTTTTTTTTTTTAGAAAGGGAAATGATTTTGCCTTTATCTTCACAGAAGCATTGTTTGGTAAAGGAGGTTCAGATTTGTAAAAATGAATTGATTCCACTGTCTTAAGGGGTCAGGAGGGGCCCCAAAAGGGTAAAAATGGGGAATTACTAAAATCGTTCTTTGAGAACCGGTATGTCGGATTTGTTCATATTTAGCATAAATTATCCCTATGTGTAGGGGTTTGATTGCAGATAAGAATTTAGTGGCTAACATTTATAAGGACCCTGTAAGGGGACTTAGAATTTGACATAGGGATACAATGGGAAAACAGAAAATTCTCTTTTTCTTTCATCTATTCTTAAACCACTAGGGCAATTAAACTGAAACTTCACATGCATGTTTCTGTTGCATAGGAGACTCTATAGAAGATTTTTTTTCCCATCTGAAATTCAAGATGGCCGCTATTACTAAAAATTGTCCAAAACTTAAAAAATCTTCTTCTCATGAATGGCCCAACAGATTTTCAAAATATTTATGTAGTAATGATGACCAACTATAGTATTGTTAGATTTGTTCAAATGGTGTCCCTAGGGTTGAATATGACCACGCCCCGATAGTTCAATTAGGGGACACATGTCATTATAATATATATATTTTTTTTAAATTGAAATGATTTGCCTATATCTTCTAGGAAGCATTGTTTGGTGAAGGAGGTTCAGAATTGTAAAAAAGACTGGGTTCCACTGTCTTAAGGGGTCAGGAGGGGCCCAAAAAGGGTAAAAATTGGGAATTACTAAATTTGTTTTCTAAAGAACCGGTTTGTCAGATTTGTTCATATTTTGCATAAATTATCCCTATGTGTAGGGGTTTGATTGCAGATAAGAATTTAGTGGCTAAAATTTATAGGGGCCCTGTAAGGGGACTTAGAATTTTACATAGGGATACTATGGGAAAACAGAAAATTCTCTTTTTCTTACATCTGTTCTTAAACCTCTAGGCCAATTAAACTGTAACTTTACATGGGTGTTTCTATTGCATAGGAGACTATACAGAAGATTTTTTTTTTCGATCTGAATTTCAAGATGGCCATCGTTACTAAAAATAGTTCAAAACTTAAAAAATCTTCTTCTCATGAACAGCCCAACAGATTTTCAAAATGTTTATGTAGTAATGATGACCAACTATAGTTCTGTTAGATTTGTTCAAATGGTGTCCCTAGGGTTAAAAATGACCTTGCCCTGAGAGTTCAATTAGGGGACACATGTCAATATAATATTTTTTTTTTTTTTTTTTTAAATGGAAATAATTTTGCCTATATCTTCACTAAAGCATTTTTAGGTAAAGAAGGTTAAGATTTGTAAAAATGACTGGGTTCCATTGTCTTAACGGGTCAGGAGGGGCCCCAAAAAGGTACAAATTGGGAATTAGTAAAATTGTTTTCTTAAGGACCAGTATGTCATATTTGTACATATTTGATATAAATTATTCCTAAGTGTAGGGGTTTGATTGCAGATAAGAATTTAGGGGCTAAAATATATAGGGGCCCTGTAAGGGGACTTAGAATTTTACATAGAGTTACTTTGGGAAAACAGAAAATTCTCTTTTTTTTCATTTATTCTGAAACCACTAGGCCAATTAAACTGAAACTTCACATGAATGTTTCTATTGCATAGGAGACTATACAAAAGATTTATTTTTTCTATCTAAAATTCAAGATGGCCACCATTACTAAAAAATAGTCCAAAACTTAAAAAATCTTCTTCTCATGAATGGTCCAACAGATTTTCAAAATGTTTATGTTATAATGATGACCAACTATAGTTTTGTTAGATTTGTTCAAATGGTGTCTCCAGAGTTAAAAATGACCCCGCCCCAATGTTTCTATTGCATAGTAGAATTTCAAAAAGTGCTATAGCTACTATGAGTCAGTAGAGCATCCTCAGGCCCTCTTGGGCCTCTTGTTATGATCTGGTACTGATATATTGCCCTCTCCAGTGAAGTTAGTGTGTAGGCCTATATGTCATGGTGAATTAAATAATATAAAGGCAATACAGGCATTCCATTCACTTAATGTTGTTTTCAAAAAAACATAACTGTTGATAATGAAAATGAATAGTGTTGGTGAATTATTTATAACAGATAAGCAATAATTATAATTTAATTTTACCACCCCTGAGTTTTAATTGTTTTCCATTTTTTACTTATTTCATTAAATAGCTATTGTTTTAGAACAGCATCCAAATAGTCGACCGTGCTGTTTAAATTATTCTCTAATTATACAGGTTTAAATCAAGTGAAATGCATAAAGTGCAAGAAAGTCAGTGATATGCATGCTGACCAGCACCACACAGAATCTTGCGAAATGAACGACTGGATACAAATTGCAGGTTTATTAGTAAGTTTCGTATCATTGCCTAAAGTGTTTGGTTGTAGCAAAGTTTAGCAGTTGTACATGTGTGTAGTGCACATCAGGGCTGCATAACTTTTAATATAAAAATCACTTTAAGTGGATTTGACAATTTCTTTGTATGTTCAATTTTTACCAACATTTGAAAGTGATTGTATTTGCAGAAAATATGTTTGAGCCAAAATGTGGTTCACTTGGATGAATATTAGAAATATTATAAATAATTTTGTTGGTTTTACATATACAAAATTTTCTGTCATAAGCTTTTGTGAAGCACATCCTTCGTATCTATTAGAGAACATTTTTGAAAGAACCATGCCTTGTATTCACAAGACGTCTAAAAATGGGAGTTTACATGTTGGGTCCAGTTAGCTTAGTTTGGTAGTGTATTTGACTTTCAATCCAGGAGTCACAAGTTTGAATACTCTGCTGGCCACAGACTTCGTGATGATAATAATAAACGATATTGTGTCTCGTTGTCATTTGTCTTTCACTGCTGTTTCAAAAAATTATCAGTTACTTTACAGAGATGGATGTGCATTAGTACTTGTTATCTTTCCAGGATCACAGGAAAGAGTTGTTAGGTTAACTGATAGCTGTTAGCTATGATAAATATTCAATCAGTTGAGTATACACTGGGGCTCAATTTTAAATTTTTAATAGCATTATTTCTGGATAGTTTCAATATCTCAGTGAATTATATATTGATAAACATATGCGCTATCTGTATAATGTTTACAATGTAGCTATGACTGGGCAGGTTAGATAGTAGCATGTCTGACGATCAATCCAGGGGTTGCGAGTTTGAATCCACCATTCGGCCACAATCTCTGTGATGATTGCTTCTCATTCATATCTCACCGCTGATTCAAGTGAAAAAGTTACCAGTCACTTGCGGAGATAGGTTTGCTCGAGTTCTGGTTAACCTTCCAGGTTCCCAGGAATTAGTTGTTGGGTAACTGTTTGTCTCTCAGTCCTTTAATGCATAAAAATGATGCTAAATTTTCAAACAAACAAAATTTATTATATGCCTTTATAAACCCACACTGTGAACAAACTAGAAAACATTATGTACAAGCTCAGCATAGCATGACTTCAAGAAAATTAATGATCAGGCACAATATCTAAACAGAAAATGTCAGCAGGTGAAATGGAACATTGTATCATATTGTAGAAATCCAGACATAACAAGGTTATATTAATGTTAGGTACGAGGGGCATTTCAAAAGTAATGCAACTGATTATCGTGGGGCCTCGCCTTGCACGGGATTTTCGTGAAAATTGTACCGATGTAGCGAGACATCCATTCTCTACACATACATACCAAGTTTACAGGTGTACATGCAATATTATCGCTAATACAGTGATAAAAGCAACATATAGTCATTGACACTATAGTAAAATGGTTGGCAAGAGAAGTGTAAAGGCAGCTGAAATTCGAGATTATGTAAAGACTCGATGCCAGCTTGGCGTATCAGCGAAGGAGATTTTTGACGAATTGTGTGTTGTTCATGGATCGAATGAAGTGTCATATGCCACCGTCACGAGGTGGATTAAGAAGTTTAAAAGCGGTTGTGACTCCATTAATGATGCACCAAAATCGGGACGTCTTTGTAGTGCTACTTCTAACATTATGGTTAACAAAGTATGTGATGTGGTTAAGTCTGACGCCAGACTAACTATTCATCAGAAAGCTAGTATAGTTGGTATTTCAGCGGCAAGCGTATTCCGCATTCTAAAACCATTTTTTAAAAATGAGACGTATTACAGGTAGATGGATCTCTCATTTGTTGTCAGACAAGCAAAAGCGTGTCCGACTTGAAACCGCCAGAAAACTGCTTAAAATGTTTCCAAAATATCAAAGAAAGCAGTTTTCTGACATTATTACTGGAGATGAGACATGGGTACACTTTTTCGAGCCTACCAGAAAAATTAACAACAAAATATGGGCTACCAAAAACTGTCGCCACCCCACAATTGCCAAAAGATTGATCAGTGCTAAGAAAGCAATGTTTGTTATTTTCTTTGATATACGTGGTCCTATTATGCAACTGGTTGTACCAAATAGAAAATCTGTGACTGGTATATTTTATAAAGAAAAAGTGTTGAAGAAACTTAAAAAACAATGTTTCAAACGTCGCTTAAAGCACCTATCCCTGTTGCATGACAACGCCCCTACGCATTAGTCTGCTTTTGTGACCTCGTTTTTGAACAAGGAAAGGGTTCGAGTTCTTCCACATGCACCATATTCCCCAGACCTAGCCTCGTGTGACTATTTCTTGTTCCCTAAACTGAAAAAAACATTTAGGTTGTTGACGGTATAGGTCCCGACAGGCCCTGGGGTCCGCTGTTTATCATTGTATGCTGGGTATACCTGAAAATGAGTATGAAGATGCCTTTAAGAACTGGATTATACATTTGAAACTTTGTGTACGTAACAAGGGGGATTACTTTGAGGGTATGACGCGTAAATAATTTAATATCTATCAGACGCATGCTTTATATTACCCCAGTTGCATTACTTTTGAAATGCCCCTCATATATTATAAAAAAAAACAATTTGTATACTATAGATTTTACTTTTTTTATAAACTTTGGTCCCATTATAATGCAATTGCCGGTATCCATGGAACAAAACTGTGATTACCTGGAACCACGTAAATATACCAAGGTGCACTGTACTACACTATTTGGCAATACTTTATCCGGTCGTGGTACCGTAAACAAACACATGACAATGTGTGATAAAACATGACAGACCATTGTTTGTCAGACTGAGTGCAGATGAATTAAAAGAAATGTTGTTAATAACAATAAGAGGTTGTTACCATGTCAGTCTGAATTATCAAGGTGTAATTTATGCACAAATACATGGTAACAGTTTGGAAATACTTAACAAGCTCTCAAACACTTAGCGATTAAATTGAGATTTTCAATCAGTTCATGAATTATTATACCATGAGTTTTTAATAAATTTGGTAGAAAATATCAATTTCAAATTTGGGAGCCAAAAAAAACAACGTGTTTCGCGTTATATAGGACTGCGTTATAATAGGACCTATGTTTATTTATTTTTTATTTATATAAAAGAAGAAAACATTTATTGAAGTATAGAATCATGATTTATTATCCTTCACTATAGGTTGAGGAATATAGACTTGATGTTATCGACTGGTCTTTCCCAGTTTTCATCTGCGTGTCGTGTCTGCACTGGAAATACAAGACAGATTGTAACAGATTATATTGTTGTGTTATATGCATGTTTTGAAACAAAATTGTAACATCATAATTAAGTGCCTTATTAAATTTCTCACACTTCAATTAATTTTGTCCTGTACTGTATATAAAAATGCACTTCCAGATCACTGAAAATATTACCACTGGTTATTAGGGTGTCTTGTTTCCAAATAGATTGTACTCTGTTGGTTCAAATACATAGGGAAAACATGCGGTTGACCAGATTTTTATTCTCACAATTCAAAATACCGGTAGTTAAATGACACCCCATCATATCTGTCCATGTGTTATAATTGATCATTGCACATCTTAAAAACTGTAAGATTTTCATCCAACAGCATCCAAAATTGGAAGAACTCAAGAAAATTTTCCAACTTTCTCACCTTGTAAAGATAAATGTGACTATTTAAGTATTTTAAAAAATAAATTCAACAAATGTACACAACTCGCTAAGGGAAGGTTATTGTTAAACGAGACCATAAATACGTTGTTTTATTGATTTAAATGGTAGAGTGAATTATGTGATTTCTACATATGTAGGTAATTTGTCATTGCTGCACTTAGTCAAAAGAAAAATAACACATTTTACCTCATTTTGATATTCACTAATACTAAATTATCCAAATATTCTAAATTGGTTATTATTTTGTTACTTTTCTAAAATCTTCCAAAAATGTTGACAAATGATTTAAAATTTATTTTATCATGCCGTTTTCTTAATTTTAGAATGATGGACCACAGGGACATATACCCGGTTAGTTGACCATTTGTATGATATATTTTGATAAGCTGCCTGCATGGCACAGTGTTACATGCTATGTGGTGGCCCTGTAATAGCCCCATCCTTATTGTTGTTTAAGCCAGTGTTGGGAGGCATGATGGAGTCCATTCAGAGTTGTTTTGAATTAAAGTACTGCTTAAAAAGCAGAAAATTATGGCAAAATTAAATGTCAACTTCAAGGTTTATTCATTTCGAATATACTGGGTAAGGATTTCTGCATATTTTTCTAGGGTGTGGATTTCTTGTCCTGCACCATACCCTCCTCAAGCTTTGATGTAATGCTATATGATGTATTTATTGATGAAAGATACTTATAATATGAGAATACACCTTTTTTTCAGTCACACTGAGAAAGATCAAACATGAAAAGGGTTATGGTGTCAAATGTCATTCCTTGGGGGATATTGAAATCTCCTTGACATGATGTATAGTTCTGTTGCATTGACAATGTCAAGGTCACACTTTTAGGTCAAACTTATGAAAAATACAGGTCAGTAGGTCAAGGTCATGTTTTTGTTAAAAACCCTAAATATAGTCGCAATGCTACATTCATAGGCCTGTTTTGGACCTTTAAACACTTCCTAGTGACATTTTTTGTTGTTTAATAAGTGGTGATCAAGTTTGTCTTTATTACATGGCTCATACTTAATTACCGGTAGCCATACTTGGTCCATGTTTGTTGTATATTTCACTCTTTATAACTGGTTATTTCCCTCAATTTTAATGTAGTCTGTTTGCTGGGATAAAGGTAGTTTGAACCTCAAGGTTGTTTGATTTCTATATATAAAGTTGCATAGAAATTTTTTTAAAACAATTTAATGGCACAGAGCTCTTGAATTTTGGATGTAGTTTTTTTACAACTTAGTCAAACCATGCTCGAAGTCTGCTGGGGTTGAACCAGTACTAAGCATGCCCAGATAAAATGTCTTGCCCACAACACTTACACATAGCTGTGGTGGGGTATGAGACCCATGACATTACAGTCTTCAGTTGGATGCGCCACAACTAGATCATGCACATATAAGTTATTAAACTGGAACTAAATTAGTTTGGAATTATAATTCTGAGAAGATTGACTACCTAATCCTCATTGGTATGTGCTGTCAACATTCAATGCTGATGGCATAATGTATCAAGAAAACATTAATTGATTGTGAAGGTTGTTCTGTAATTATTTTTCAGCGATAAGGAACCAGCATGGTGGTAATGCTGATACAAGAATGAACAACTTTCCTGTGCAGCCCCAACTTTCAGAATCTAGGGCAGATCGAAGGATGGACGAAATGATTGAGCAAATCCAAAGTTTAAGACTCGATTTCCAGTCCCTACAGCAAAACTGTAACTATTTCATTTAATGTTACATAATAACATATGAATAAGTTTGAATTTGTTTTCATCCTTTTTCCATCCACAACTATAAACAACTGATCAAAAATCATTGGTTGTATTTTTCTTGCATTAATTTCTCACCAGTGTTATTTGAGATAATGGTATTTATGCACCAAACTTTTCATATTTTGTATAAATTGTCCTAATGCGTAAAAGTTTTACGTTTATATAGTTCAAATAATGAAGCTATTGCTATTTGCTCTAAAAAATCAAACTTAACATTGATATAATTTTGTAATTAGAACTTAATCTATGAAAAAAAATAGTATTCATTTTGATTGTGACAATTATTATTTTTTTTTTTTTTTTTAGCAGAGAACATTAGAAGTGCTGTTAGATTCCCAGTACAGCCTGAACAACAAGAAGTTAGGTCTGAATCTAGGTATGGCAACACTTCACAACCCCAAGGACTGGATCTAGATTTCATGCAACAAAACAGTAACTATCTTTCAATCATTCTTAGGCAGCTGTTTACATTATGGAAATGTTCACTTGTTGTACTTTAATGATAAAATAATTTAAAAATACTCTGGTACTGTGAAATCATTAATTTTCGTGGGGTACTAATTGTCGTGGATTTCGTGGGAAGCCTAGACAACGAAATCAAATACCCACAAACTTGGTTTACGCAATAATGTAATGCTGTCACTATGAATTACCTCTGTTTTCATATGCGTTCATGCATCGCATTGTGGTAAATAATCCATCCTTTATTTATATAATATTATTATGTTCTTTCTTCATATTGCATCAATATTTACATTGATGAATTTGTAAGTAGTGTAAGAATTTTTTATTACTCATATAATCTTTAATTCTACGTCCATCCGCTCATAGACGTGTGTGTGTAGTGAGATGTGCTATAATTTCAATCAAATGTCAGAGTTGCTAAAAGTAGACCATCACCTTGCAGCAAAATGCTATCGAGTTGAAACAATGTGACGTATAGGCCTACATAAACATTGTAAAAAAAGTGTAAAACGTTGTAAAAGGACAGTATGGGTGCGTACACAAGAAATCTACAACACAAGTTTCTAGTGAAGGAATATCTTTTATTAAGTGTTTTTTTATTATTGTTTCTCTTAATGATTAAATATATGGTGATACATTTTTAATGAATAAAACAAACAAATCTCTTTAAAGATGCAGCACATTGGATTACTGTCCATTTTCAAAGTCGCGTGACGTGGCACTATTGTTATTTACACCAGGCCCTTTCTTGATTAGATGTCGTCCTTACCTCACCTAGTGTTTGCATAACAATTAGTTCTATATCGTACTTGTATATTAGGGTACTAATTGGCATATGTCAACTCTTATTGACACAAAGGGGTGCGGTAAACCCTGGGGCGGGAGGTGTGTATTACAGCAGAGGTTAATTACTGGAACACACTATGCCAAACTTTAGAAATGCACAATGTTTGATTATAACAAAAATGATTGTAATTTAATGTGCTTGTAGTATTGCTAAAACCATTCCTTTAGACCCTTTAGTAACTGTTTTTAAAAAAGCAAGTAAATACATAAATTGAAATGTGTATTTCTTAAAATAGCGGACCGAGCATTTAACTATTGTTTACATGTTTAACAGTCTGTAGTGACGTGGTTGTTTTCTGAGTGTTCCTCAGCCAATGTTCCGAAGTACACAACTCAATATGCTCATACCGGTAAATTACTGTCCGTCGCCATTGTGAACAAACTCATAGTAACCCATTTTATGTTGAAGTGTTTATTAGAAAGAAATGACCTTTGATTTGTAAACAAACACCCGTTCACAGTTATTTAAAATAATGCATTTTTTATTTGTATCTTTGTTTGCATACTTTTTCAGAGGTCTAATAAACTTGAAATCTTTGAACTGGAATTAAATTATTAAACAAAAATCAGTAGTTTCGGAATTTTAATGAGCCTTTAAGAGTGGTATGATTTTAGCAATATTATGAATACAAAAAGATAAAAAAATTAAGCTTTTATTCAAAAATAAAAAAGATATTTGATTTCAACTTTTTAGCTCACCTTAGCCAAAGGCTCACAGGTGAGCTTTTGTGATAGCCTGGTATCTGTCGTCTGTCGTCCATCGTCTGTTGCCGTCATTAACTTTTAGGTTCTAACAACTTCTCTTCTGAAACCACTTGGCCAATTTTGATATAACTTCACAGAACCATTTCTTGGGTGACCCTCTAACAATTTGTTCAAGCCATCTTGATTCGTCAAAAAACATGGCCGCCAGGGGGTGGGGCAAGTTTAAGTAGTAAAAACTTAATAAATCTTCTTGTCAGAAACGACTTGCTCGATTTAAAAAATGTTCCTTGGGTGACCCTCTACCAAGTTTGTTAAAGCCATTTTGATTCGTTAGAAAACATGGCGGGGGTGGGGCTAGTTTACTAAATTAGCTATAATAAAGACTTAAAAAATCTTCTTGTCAGAAACTATTGGCTCGATTTAAAAATAATTTCACAGAAATGTTCCTTGGGTGACCCTCTACCAAGTTTGTTCAAGCCATCTTGATTCGTCAAAATACATGGCCGCCTGGGGGTGGGGCAAGTTTAATTTGTAAAAACTTAAAAAATCTTCTTGTCAGAAACAACTGGCTTGATTTTAAAATAATTTTACAGATATTGTTCTTGGGTGACCCTTTATCAAGTTTGTTCAGGCCATCTTGATTCGCAAAAAAAACATGGCGGCCAAGGGGTGGGGTTAGTTTTCTATATAAGCTATAGTTAAAACTTAAAAATCTTCTCGTCAGAAACTTCTGGCTCGATTTTAGAATAATTTCACAGAAATGTTCCTTGGGTGACCCTCTACCAAGTTTGTTCAGGCCATCTTGATTCGTCAAAAAACATGGCAACCAGGGGGTGGGGTTAATTTACTATATAAACTTTAGTAAAAACTTAAACAATCTTCTTGTCAGAAACTACTGGCTCGATTTTAAAATATTTTCACAGAAATGATCTTTGGATGACCCTCTACCAAGTTTATTCAAGCCATCTTGATTTGTCAAAAACATGGCTGCCGGGGGGCAGGGCAAGTTTAATTAGTAAAAACTTAAAAAAATCTTCTTGTCAGAATCTACTGACCTGATTTTGATGTAATTTCACTGACATTAACCACGGGTGAACCTCTACCAAGTTTGAACTCCTCTACGCATCTGTTTCAAAACAAATCAGAATTCTAACTACTTGCCTATCTCGTTTTTCTGGAATTTTGAGTGTACATGTATTATATAATCTACTTAAGTTGGGTGACCAATGACCAATTTTAAAGCCCAAAAACTTTCTGCCTGGGCAGCGAGAAAGTATATGAGTTGTTAACCGACCGCTTTAAAACTACTGATGGTGTATACACACAGATCCATGTAATACAAAGCAAAAAAATGTTTTGATTAATATTGACATGTGCATTTATAGATATTTTCCTTCAATAGTGTTGGCTGTGTCACAAAATCAATAAGATTGTTGCATAACATAAGCACAGACCAAACAAAAAATGCTATCATAAATCAAAACCCAAAACAATGGCCTATTTTCAATTAATTGGATGGCTGTGTCTCAGATGTAATGAGACTGTAGCACAGTAATTTATTGAAATCAAATATGATATTTTAATATATTTTTATTTTATTTTACTTATTATTTTACGTTGATTGTGAAATAAGTTCTTTAAACTTTAAAATTACTGGTAAACAATTCACGCTCGAAGTCTTCCTGGGTAGAACTAGTACTAGACATATGCGTATAAAATTTCTTGTTCAAGGACACTACATACACATAGCTGTGGCACAGGATCACACCACTGACCCCATGATTCCGTGGCTGATGCTTTACCACCAGACAACGCGCTCCACAATGTGATGCAGTATATGTCAAATAGTGAAATAGATTAATATTGGCGAATTATTTTGACAACTGTTGCCCCATACACAGCGTATACACGATCATGTAAAAACTATTCTTTTTGCAGTTGGTAGACAACCTTATTATTCCATGTCAAGAGGTGGAAATGACTGTAGCTTCACTACTGCTGTGCAAAGTATTCCAGCTGGAGGAGAGGGATCGATCAGTCTTCCACCGGTGTTATCAGATGTAAACAGTAGTCCAGGTAGAGTTATGTTTGCTGAAAAGTCTTTCCAAATTAATTTTTGTAATTTTGTGTTTGTCAGTACATGTGTCAGAGAATCATTTCATATTGTTTCATTTTTTGCATTTTCAGGCTAAACAGCTATGATCCCTTTATTTATAGCTGTTATTTGTGATAAAATCATTTAATTTTAAAACATTTTTTAAAGATTACAGTCATGTATGCCAAGAAATTTAGTGTATTTTTAGCTCTACTGGCCAAAGGCCAGAAGTGCTTATGCGATGGCGCGTTGTCTGTCGTCCGTCGTCTGTTGTCTGTTAGCAGCACTTTCTCTGAAACCACTAGGCCAATTAAACTGAAACTTCACATGGGTGTTTCTATTGCATAGGAGACTATACAGAAGATTTTTTTTTTCGATCTGAAGTTCAAGATGGCCGCCATTCATTAAAAATAGTCGAAATCTTAAAAAATCTTCTTCTCATGAACGGCCCAACAGATTTTCAAAATATTTATGTAGTAATGATGACCAACTATAGTTCTGTTAGATTTGTTCAAATGGTGTCCCTAGGGTTAAAAATGACCCTGCCCCGAGAGTTCAATTAGGGAACACATGTCAATATAATATTTATTTATTTTTTTAAATGGAAATAATTTTTGCCTATATCTTCACTAACGCATTGTTAGGTGAAGGAGGTTAAGATTTGTAAAAATGACTTGGATCCTATGTCTTAAGGGGTCAGGAGGGGCCCCAAAAAGGTACAAATTGGGAATTAATAAAATTATTTTCTTAAGAATCGGTATGACAGATTTGTACATATTTGATATAAATTATCCCTAAGTGTAGGGGTTTGATTGCAGTTAAGAATTTAGGGGCTAAGATATATAGGGGCCCTGTAAGAGGACTTAGAATTTTACATAGGGATACTGTTGGAAAACAGAAAATTCTCTTTTTTTTCATTTATTCTGAAACCACTAGGCCAATTAAACTGAAACTTCACATGGATGTTTCTATTGCATAGGAGACTATACAAAAGATTTATTTTTTCTATCTAAATTTCAAGATGGCCACTGTTACTAAAAATAGTCCAAAACTTAAAAATTCTCATGAACGGTCAAACAGATTTTCAAAATGTTTATGTAGTAATGATGACCAACTATAGTTTTGTTAGATTTGTTCAAATGGTGTCCCTAGATTTAAAAATGACCCTGCCCTGATGTTTCTATTGCATATTAGAATTTCAAAAAATGCTATGGCCACTATGAGTCAGTAGAGCGTCCTCAGACCCTCTTGGACCTCTTGTTTATATTTATCAGAATATTTATATGTACTATCAGAATTATACTTTTTTTTACATTCTCAGTCTAAATGGTTATTTTTCTTAATGTTTAACAGTGTTTAGTCTCAAGATAAAATTGCTTATTGTTAAAATGTTTTAATTGCATGACTGCAGAGAAATTTTAAGAATGTTTCAGATAATGCAGCACAGTTCTTGTATTAACCCTTTGCTCCATAGATACCGGTATGCGTTTTCCCGCACCAATCACAGAAGGCCTTTGAAAACAGTGCAGGAAGAGTTCAGATTGCTTGTAACAAGCAATCTGAACACTTCCTGCACTGTTTTCCACTCTGTCAGTTAATATAAACACAATTCACCCATTGCTGATACATGTATGTGGTGAATTAATGCTTTCAATTTTGAAGAGTCCAAGAAAATGCTTATGAAGCAAAAGGTAAATAGGTGATAGACGATTGCCTAATGCATTAAATTACCTCTCTTTACATTAGGATAAGAACATGTTTATAATATTGAAGTTGCGTAATGACTAAATTAAACATGTTTTTGATGACTTTTAGCTCAGATTTCAAAGAAACTTATTTCTCTCAGTGTATAATATAAAATGAACATTCTCGCATCCTATGTTTCTTTTTAGCTTAACTTTTTGACAAATAAAGGAGTGGGTTGGTGAAACCTTGTGACATTTAGTATCATGTATGTTCAAGGTGAAATTTTTCATAATAATTTTCTTAATATTCAAAGGTTTTGGACAAATGTTGGCTCGGTTACCACAGTCAGTAGAACTAATAACTATCAATCCAGGGGTCATGAGTTTGAATCTGAGTCTGTGATGATTGCTATACAACTTTGTGTCTCATTGTCATTGATTCAATTGGGAAAGTTATCAGTTACTTGAGAAGATGGGTGTGTTTGGGTACTGGTTAACCTTTCAGGATCCCAGGAGACAGTGGTTAGATTAAATGATTGTCTGTTAGCCCTCGATGGCATAAAAATGACGCTTAATATTTACTAAATTAGATGAGGTGAATAATTCTTTCCATGGGGTCCTCCGTGACCAAGTGTTCTAAGACGCCATTTCAAGATCATTTACCTCTCATTGCTAAGGTCGTATTTTCGAGTCCCGCTCGCTCCAAAACTTTATGTGAGAAAGTTTTCCAGCTACTTGCGGAAGAACGATGGTTCTACTCAGATTCATTCTGAGGTCTTCCGCCACCAACAAAACTGGATATGCAATATATAACCTGAAATGTGTTGAAAATGGCATGTAACCCCATTTTAAAAAAAGCTCTTTCCAGATGTCTCTGCGCTATGTTTTGTCAAAACCTTTTGGGTATTAATAAAGTTATGTAGCAAAATCATACCTGAAGCATGAGGTATGTGTGACATAATATTCCATGTTTAATACCGAAATGTCAGGTGGATTTCTCATCCTGGGGGGCTAAGGTAATTTACTTAACAGATAATAGCCGGAAAATTAGATAATACTTGCTATTTTTAAAACAAATCTCTTGACACTTTGTAAAGAAATACAGGAAGGTAAATAGGCCAGGCTATGACCTTTAATATGGCATATATGCCAGTCGGGTTTATGCATCTGAGAGTCAATCCAGGGTTACTGAGTTTGATTCCCAGCTTAACCAAAGTCTCATTGATGGTTATGAACTTTTTTCTATGGATAAGATTCCTGCCTCAGAAAATGTTGGGAAATAGTCAGTGACTATTGTGTCTGGGCATTCTGCCCTGGAACATTTGCTGTTAAATAACTGAAACTTACAAATAAAAAATGGCATGTGTTTCAAAAAACAAACAAGGCATATAATTATGTTTAATTTTTAGCTCTACTGGCCAAAGGCCAGAAGGGCTTATGCGATGGCGCATTTTCCAATGTGTATCATCCATTGCCATCTTCTGTTGCCATTAGCAGCACTTTTTCTTAAACCACCAGGCCAATTAACTCAAACTTCTATTTCATAGGAGACTACCGTAATTTGCAGATTATAACCCACTACCAATATATGCCGCAGGCTGATTTGAAGACAAAACTGGTGGGATAAAGCCATAAACGTGTAGCCATGAAATCTTTGTGTTCAGGCACCCAAATTGGTTATTTACTATGTCCGGTCATATTTAGAGATTCAATGTCAGAAATATCTTGTAAACTATGGGACATATTTAAATAACATGGCACAGAATGTTCACCATAATCAGACGATGTGTTGTGTGTAAGACTGTCCGTAGCTCATAGGTAATGGTCACATTGAGAGGTTAAGAGTGTTTCTCCATATCTTGTTAGCCTGATTTTTAAATTACGAACTTACCACAAAATTTCACCATAACGAGATAACGTTTGCTCACAGTTCTGTACTGGTGGACTCGACATTATATTGAAGTTATCTCGGGATCTAGATATTGCAGATGAACATCAGACTATATGCAACGTGTAGTAATAACATATGGTCTTCTACAAGAACTCTTAAATGTAACTGTTTTTAAAAATGTCACAAAATCATTGAAAAAATCTTTTTCACATGTCCCCAAAATTTATTATCCCCCGCCACCGCTTGTAGAGCAGAGCAAGAGGATAAAGAAATGGCTGCGTCCGTCCCAGTGTCTTTCCCTGCGTCCACAACATGTCTCTTTCAGTTGTGATTGGAATTTTAAATAACAAATGTTCACTAGGACATTATGATGTGTCATGCGAATGACTTGGATCTGTTCATCAAAGGTCCAGGTCATAGCTCAAGGTCATGTGTTTGGAAATCCAATTTATATACTGTATTTCCTCTTGTCCGGACCGTATCTTCTTTAGTTGTGATTGGAATTTTAAATAACTTGGCACAAATGTTCACTAGGACAAGATGTGTCATGCGAATGACTTGGGTCTGTTCGTCAAAGGTCAAGGTCATAGCTCCATCCGTCCATCCGCTGCTGTCCTGACCTTATCTTCTTTAGTTGTGATTTGAATTTTAAATAACTTGACACAAACGTTCACTAGGACAAGATGATGTGTCATGCCAATGACTTGGGTCTGTTTGTCAAAGGTCAAGGTCATAGCTCAAGGTCAAGTGTTTGAAAATCCAATGAATACACTGTTTCGTCCTGTCCAGACCATATCTACTTTAGTTGTGATTGCATTTTTAATAACTTGACACAAATGTTCACTATGACAAGACAATGTGTCATGCGACTGATTTGGGTCTGTTTGTCAAAGGTCAAGGTCACAGCTCCGCCCATCCATCCGCTGCTGTCCAGACCTTATCTTCTTTAGTTGTTATTGGATTTTCAAATAACTCAGTACAAATGTTTAACTAGGACAAGATGATGTGTCATGCGAATGGCTTGGGCCTGTTCTTCAAAGATCAAGGTCACAGGTCTGTCTGTCTGTCAACTGCTGTTCGGACCGTATCTTCTTTAGTTGTGATTGGTAAATAATTTGGCACAAATGCTAACAAGCCCAAGACGATGTGTCATGTGAATGTGTTGGGTCTGTTCTTCAAAGAAATTTTTTCTTTTGTTTTTGGGTTATAACTTACATATTTATGGTTCGATTTAGAATACATCACACCAGTTTGTGGCATTTACATGTGATTTCTGTGCTTGATGATGTTTTCATTTTGCATAATTTAAATCCACTTCTCTGGAAATGCCTGTAAGGGTTAACAAGGTGGAGCGGGGGGATATGACCATGCTAGTGGCAACCTCTTGTTCTCTTAACAGCGGACCAAAGACCAGCAGCTGCTGCTAACAACTTGTCGGGGAACAATTACCTCAAAGCCACATCAGATGAACACCCTTCGACAAATGCTGAACCAAGAGAGAATATGACTGAAAATGGACTGAGCAATGCACCATTAGTTCCACCTAAACTGAAACAATTAAAAAATCAACAAGGTGCAGTTTCTAGGCCTCCAAGACAACAAGGTCAGTTTCAGTTAGGTTCATAATAATTGGTCCACCATTTCCTGGCAAAGGGGTTGGGGTCTTACTGTGTTTTGTTTATTGTGCAATTTGATTTAGATCTTTTGGATATGGATTATACATTGTAGAACGAGTAGGTGGACACATGGGGTATGCCTTAAAATCAGGCAAACACCTTTTACAGTGACTTAAAATGAATTTTAAAGCTATTTTGGTGATTTTTTTATTGCACCCTTGAAACATTTTTATACACCCCTCTTACTGACACAAAGTTAAAGATGAAGTTCATTATGTATATTAAATTTATAAATAAGAAACATGCTCATTTCGCATAGAAGGTAATGTAGGTTTGATCTCTGGCCAGGTCATTTCAAAGAATTTAAAATTTGTACTAGCTGCCCCATAGCTTGGGGCTCAGCATTTTGAATTGGCGACCTGTTGTTAATATACTGTAACATGGTGTGAGGTACAGTTATATATTATTTTGTAAATAATTCATGTGACAAGAAACCTCAGTACACTTGCTTTTATTACTGTCTACTTTTTCAAGTAGAGATCATTGTAATTATAATGACTGAAAGACAGTTGCATATGATCCTAAATGCTATTTAATAAAACACAGTTTATTTATAAGGTCGAGGTAGGCATAATTATTATAAAGAGACAATCCATATATTTGATTTCTTGAATTGGTTGAGCACTTTAATGAATTCCTTTTTTTTTCTTTCTATTTTGCAAACCCGTATTCAGGCTTGTCGCATGTTGAAGAAAAACAAAAAAGCATTTTAATGGAAATGGGATTTGAAGAAGCACTGATTATGAGGACCATAGGCACATTTGGTAATATAAGAATCTTACATGATTATGATTTATAAAAGTTATGAATTGCATGTCGCTGGGTCTCGGGGTTTGGCCCTGGGGGTGGGACCTACTTTACTAAATCTATATAAGATAAAACATTTCTGTTGACTGAATAGACACATTTGAATGTTTTTTTGGTATGATTTGTTGTTGCTGACAAGACAGTTGGGGCTTATGTGCTTATGTTTTATTGAGTGGGTCTCATGGTTTGACCATTGGGGTGGGTACTACTGAGGTGATTTGTTGATGGAGATGTGACATTCAGAATCCATGTTTGGAGTTTTGCCACGTTATAATAGATTTATATATATAGCTTTATGTCATGAAGGATAATCAGGAGACTGTTAAGGCCCATGGGCCTTTCGTTTATTTTACTATGTATAATTTAAATACTAGTACTACTAGTTCTCTATTCCATTTCAAAATTGTTACCATTTCAAGATCCCCCATCCCCATTTTTATTTGTATTAAATACTCTATTTGTATTAAAATATGTTTTTAAATTCTTAAACATGCAGTTTCAAACTAATGCTTGGAGATTAACAGCTTTATTTAGTTATATGTTCATTGGTGTAAAGATTGATTTTGAGAGTTAACATATTAATAATTATTCAGTATTTCCTATAAATGTTGTATTGATACTTACTGCTACAATCTTTGTCTTCATTTTTCAGGGACTAAAGTCTTATTGGCAGACATCAATGGATTCTTAGACCTTTTGTCAAAAAATAAAAATATTCAAGTTCCTGGTAAGTCTGGAAGAAAACAACAGCAAGCTCAGCTGGGTCACATGTATTCCTAAAGCCAGTTTTGTGTGTGTGTTTTTTCTTCATCATTGGTTGTTTTATTTTTGTTGGTTGTTTTAATGACTTGTCAACCAATCTATAAATACATACTTAGTCACATTAAACTATTTTCCTTGTATGGTGCCCTTTATATCTCCACCAATCTCTGTATATTTTTATAAAAGCTTAAAAGCTTTTCAAAATCACAAACTCAATCATTGTTGAGCCCACTTGTGGTGAGTTCAACATAGTCATCACAATACATGTACTGAGATGACGTGTCGCACATAAGACCCAGGCCCATAGCTCAAAGGTCAAGGTCATTAAGAGTTACAAGGTCAGAAATAGGTCTAAATGTCCCTGTCTGCTTCATATCTTGTAAAGCACTGGTCAGATTTTGAAAGAATGTGACACAATGTTCACCATAATGAGACAAAGTGTCATGTGTGAAGCACAGGCCCAATGGTCAACGTCAGAAATAGGTACAATATTTCATGTCCTGTCCATATCTTGTAAACGACTTGACAGATTTTAAAATAACATGGCACAAATATTGATCATAATGAGATGATGTAAAGTGCATATGGCCATTGTCTGTAAACCAAAGGTTAATAGTCTACCTAGATGTTCTGAAAGGTCAGAAATAGGTACAATATTTCATGTCTGCTTCATATCTTGTAAACCATTTGACAGATTTTGAAATAACATGGCACAAAATGAAAGTTTATCATAATCAGATAACTTGTCATGTATAAGATCCAGGCTCATAGCTCAAAGGTCAAGGTCACCTTAGAGGTTCAACGTCAGAAATATGTACACTATTTCATGTTGATTCCGTATCTTCTAAATCATAGTCAGAATTTGAAATAACTTGATACATAAATTAAATTCACTATAAAGAGATTATGTTTTGCACGCAAGACCAAGAGCCATATGTCAAAGGTAAATGTCAAACTTACAGGTTAAAAGTCAGAAATAGGTACAATATTTGGTGTCCTCTCCATATATTGTAAACAATTTGATAGATTTTGAAATAACATTCCACAAATGCTACACATAATGAGACAATGTTCGCTGACATATCTACACGGGCGGGTTTTACATTGTAGCCTTAGGGCATCTAGTAATATAACATGGCCACCTTGTTACCTTTTCAGTTTTCATTTATCTTCAACAAACTTAAACTGGCAAAATTGAAAGCTGGAATTATTGTTATTTCAATTTTAAAAAAAAATGTGAGCACTATTTGACTTGGTGTGTGCTCCAGCATCAATAGTTTCATTGAATCATCACTAAACAATAGATATGTAACTCTGTAATGTCTTTGGAAAGTTGTTGAACTAGTCAAATTGGATAATAAATGTTTGAATTATGGCCCTTGATTGTGAAAACAATTTTTTTAACTTCTTGCACACTCTAGCACCAGGGACATATAAACAGAGATAGGCAACTACAGAGGCACTTGTTTAGATTTCAGGTGGCACACTTGGCTTTTCAAAATCTTAGAACACAACTCCTCCTGAAGAACCAACAGAATTTTGTGATTTTGGTATTAAAAAAAAGGGCTTGATTGTAACTTTTTGGTGGTGAACTTTTCTTTTTTAAATTCAAAGAAATGAAGATTTTTTATGCTTTAATAAGTTATTTTTAAATGATCAACATAACATGACGACATGTCACGCGTAAGACCCACACCCGTACCTCAAATGTCAAGATCACAATTTAACTCTGTTTGACGACACTTTCAATCTGTTTGAGATTTTGTGTCAGGTCTGTAATTTTGTCATGCATAGTTGGATTTATAGATACTTTCTACAAATGATCAACATAACATTATGACATGTCACGCTAAAAACAAGACTCCCACTTCAATGATCAATTAAACTTTGTCAACACTTTCAGAAACACTTTCAATCTTTTTTAGATTTCTTGTCCTGTCTGTAACTTTTTCATGTATAGATGGATTTTATAAATTCTTGCTACAAATGATCAACATAACATTATGACATGTCGCGCTAAAAACAAGACTCCCACTTCAAAAGTTAAGATTACAATTAAACTTTGTTTGGCAACACTTTCAGCCTTTTTGAGATTTCGTGTCCTCTCTGTAACTTTGTCATGTATAGATGGATTTTTTAAGTTCTTACTACAAATGATCAACATAACATGACAATATGTCATGCGTAACACCCAGACTCTCACTTCAAAGGTCAGTTCACACTTTAACTTTGTTGACAACACTTTCAGTCTATTTGAGATTTTGTGTCCAGTCTGTAACTTTGTCACTTATGGTTAAATTTTAAAAAAACTTGGCTCAATTCATCAGCATGACATGATGACGTGTCGTGCATTAGACCCACACCTGTACCTCAAAGGTCAAGGTCACACTTTTAGTTTGTTTGACGACACTTTGAGTCTGTGTGAGATTTCATGTCTGGTCCTTAACTTTGTCATACATGGATGGATTTCAAAATCACTTGGCTCATTTGATCAACATAACATGATAAAGTGTTGCGTGTAAGACTCAAAGGTCAAGGTCACATGTTCAGCTTGAGATATCAAGTCCGGTCTGTAACTTTTATCATATATAGATGGATTTTAACACTTTGCTCAATTGATCGATTGATCGACATGACATGACAGCGTGTCATGTGTAAGACCCAGAACCTTACCTCAAAGGTCAAGGTCACACTTTCAGTTTGTTTGATATTTCATATCTGGTCTGTAACTTTGTCTTACATGGATGTATTTTAAAATAGCTTAACACAAGTGATTAACATTTCATAATGATGTGTCACCTGCATTTACCTGTAGAAATACCCAGACCTTTACATCAGATGTCAAGGTCACACTTTAATGTAAAAAACATGAAATTGCATATTTAGCCTGAAACGTCAGTCCATTAGTCTTGATATTCATGGGTACATTTAATTCGCTACCAATTATAAAATATATCATTATTTTCATATACCATTTGGGGAGGGGGGGGGGGGGGGGGCATGTAACACTTACCAGTGACATTCATTGTTTTATGATAATTTTTTCATTTTTAGCCCTTTTTAAAAGTAATAAATAAAAAAAAATTCTTTAAATATTTATTATGATATTTTCACAATTGATGGAGAACTTACTTCAATATATTTTCATGGTGTTTTGTTAAAATGTATTTGTTAAATCAAGTACAAAAAACGTTTTTCGTAGAAATGTCCACATTTTTCTTTTCCAACTCATAATTATTTTAATTCAGAAGTAAAATATTAATAATTGATAATTGGAAATGGTCATCATTTTTATCAGCTTGTTTTTGGTACCAAAATTATTAAATTCAGACAAAGATTCAAAGTTATTAGAGCTATTAAAGAATACTAAAAGTGTCGCCCAAAATTATTAGCCCTCCATGCTGAGTCTATGTACATGTAATTAAGCCACTGCCAGCACCAACAGTTTTCATTGGCTTTTCATCAAACTTACACAGTAGTTATATAACCAAAGTGCCTCACATATGTTCTTGAACTAGTGAAATTGATAATAAAATGTCAGAGTTATGGCCCTTATTGTTGTGTGCGCCCAAGCATCTGTATATTTCAATGGATCTTCACTAAATATACACAGTAGGTATAAAGCCATATCTTAAATCCTTGAACTGGCAAAATCTGATAATTCATGTTGGAGTAATGGTCGTTCGTTTTTGACCTCGCTAAACCAAATGTTAGATAACAATAAAGTCATGAACCAGATCTTGAGCTGGTCAAATTGGGTAATTTTTATCAGAGTCATGGTAGTTGAATCATCAGATATTGCGTTTTTATATGCCGTTTTTGAACATTTTTGAAAAAAAAGGACAAATGTTTTCATACAGGTTAAATTGAAATGCTAGCATGCAGATTTCAACATCTGCTTAGTAACTCAACAAATTTCAGATTCTCTTCAAATTTTAACACAAGGTTGTTTACCACAAAACATTGTACTGGATTGCAATTCAGCTCCTCATATCGAATTTCTCTTTTTAAATGAAACTAATTTTGCTTAAATGTTTACAGAAGCATTGTTAGGTAAAGGAGATTCAGATGTGTTAAAATAACTGGATTCCACTTTCATAAGGTGTCAGGAGGGGCTCCATAAGGATAAATTATTACTTTGAGTAGAGATTGTGAACACTGTAAAGGGACTTAAAGTTTTTACATATATTGGGATACTATGGGAAATTGAAATATTCTCATTTTTTTAACTGATAAAATAGCAAGTATGCTTATTACAGTTAGTTGGTTGATAGAATATTTATCGTCATTTTTATGCCATCCAGGGCTAACAGACGATCAGTTAACCTAACCACTGTTTCCTGGCATCCTGGAAGGTTTACCAGTACTCGAGCACACCTTGTCTTCACAAGTAACTGATAACTTTCCCACTTTAATCAGCGGTGAGAGATGATTGATAATGAGAGGCAATGTCGTATATATAGGAGACTGTAGCCGGGCAGGGATTCAAACTCATGAACCCTGGATTGATAGTCAGACACGCTACCGACTGAGCTAATAGGGCCCGGCTTATTACAGGAATCCATAGTGCATATCAACCATTGTACATCTAACTTAAAATAAATTTGTCCTTTTCTAGTAATTGGCTGAGACTAGGTTATCTTTTATGCTGTTATTGCCTGTTGTATACTGAACAGAACAGCTTACCCTTTGGACTTGAGTAAGAAAGAAAATTAAGGATAGCAATGACCAAGATTATATTAATAAATTTGACAGTTATTGTTGTATACACATTTCAATAACATTATTTTATATTTTGATGAAGATATTGGAAATACTAAAATGGCGGGTAAGCTGTTCCATTCAGTATATGTTGCAATGTAATTTTTATTTGCCTTTGTGATGGAATATTGACAGTTTATATGTTTACAATAAAAAAAAAATACAGTTTTAAAGGTAATGTTACAATACTGTACCAATAAGTGTTTTGTTGATACAGTTATCAACACGAAATAATTATGCCTACACAAGTCACACAACAGCAGTTACTGGACTTTGCACTTGACTTTAACCTATGCAAATACATGTAGTGTAGTTTACATTTAACTCTTAGATGTTGTCATGCTTTCTCAGCCAATAAAATCACTCACATTTTTTCAAAACAGAACAATTCATTTTACATAGAAAGTCATGACCGTCAGTAGATGTTGACCTACTTTCTCAGCCAATGAAATCGCTCCAAGGACAAAATAGTAGATCAACATCTAAACTGGTTAGAAATTACGTGGAGTTTTCTATAAAATTCCATATAACCTCTAACCTATTCATAGAAATACTAGTGAATTTCACAGTGGAATAAATGAAATGTGACACTGATTTTATCTTACGTAAGCGTATATTTATAGTTCCTGCAATGAGACATGTAACTGGATACTTCCCACTCCAACCCTCCCCACCAAAAAAAAAAACCCCACCAACAACACAAAACATGTGTTGATGATAAAATAGACAAAAAGGGTTCTCAATATATTTTTCTATAAAATGATGAAATTAAATATCATATAATTATGATGTAAGATTTATAAACTTGAACAAAAACAAGTGATGATCAGTGTAGCCTGTCTTTGATATACTCCCTGGCATTAACATTTATGGGTTACGCAACTTTTGATGAACGCAGTTATTACTTGTACACCAAGTTAAAGTTCAAACTTAATCTTCCCATGATCTTGTTACAGTAATTTTTACCAAACATATTTGGAGTAGCAGTAATTTACACTTTGAGCCATGCAGCATGTATTGAGAGAACTTGCTCAGTATCAATCTTTTTAGTATCTGGACTGAAAATGCATGCAGTTTATTTTTCCGTTGAGTGAAAAAATAAAATGATGGTTCTATGCCTGGCGTGTACTGGATATACGAGGTACAAAAATGGTTTCTGTTAGATAAATTCTCTTATTCAAATAATATTTCATGTTTTGCCATATAATTGTTAAATACAGGTCAAGTTTGACATTTGTCAAAATCGTTTAAATTTTACAGGATTTATAACCCCATTTCGACTTAATTTTTGGGAAAATAAGCGTTTCCAATCATACTTTCTGAAAGGATCTATGGATTAAATAGGAGCACGTCATAGCTTACAGCAACACTAGCGTCCATAGAGATGACATGGCTATCTCGGATCGTAACTGAGATATAAGTTTGATTACATCTATTAGTTGTGAATTTGTTGACAGTTCAATTAATGTTAAAGTCGAAGGACAATATCTAACTGTTCATATAAGTAGTTCATGATTTGAAAATTAAATTATTATAGGCTAACACCTGTCTTTTGAGGTGATGTAGAAGGGTTATATTAGTGCATTACCCTGTTTACTCATATAAGTGTCCATTGTCTTGAACACAACAGATCAGTTCACCATTTTATTTTTGTTCAAACCCTTTTATTCATTTTTAGTGTAACAAAGTGATGTTAGAGATCGCAGAGAAATGATAAAAAGTCATATAATATGAGGCAATTAACGTTATGTTTACTCAATATACATGTTCGAAATCATTTTATTACACATGACCCAAAACAATGTTTACTTTTAAATAAAGCTATATTTTACTTTACATATCAATTGTACATACAGAAATGAAGCAGACATAACTGTTTTGGAAGCCAATTGTTAGTGTCCATTAATGTTAACATTGACATGTAGCCATATAGTAGGAGTTATACATTTTCTAGATTGTCAAGACTTAGTGCAGTCCGTAATCAAAAGGCTCTGCAAGAATATACTTCACAGGTGCACAGATTTATGGGGACCATATTTCTGACTTTTTGATGACTTGTCTCTTTCATTATGTTTTCACCAAATTTTCATTCACTGTTTCTCTATATACTCCAGCATATCAATATGCCTTTGATTTGATTCTTCTGGTTTTACAGTGCTGTTTTTTTCTTTGTTCATACAGTCAATTTCCATCCTATAATGAAATATACAAATATTATTCAAAATATTGACAATAAATGTTATTTATTGTAGCAAAATGACCACGGGCCGACAACTCACAGAATACAAGTATACTCAAATAAAATTTACAATTTTAATTTTACAGGAATAGAAATATGAATATACAATTATACAATATATACAATACAAAGATAATTACTCAACAACAAAAAAAACAGCTGGTTTAAAAAGGTCCTATGATGGAATTAACACTTTTTTTTACACAGTTCTATCTCTTTCACGTTCCGTAAACCTACTGCTAACATCATATAAATGTTAAAACTGTTTTTACAATGCACTAATATTGTTAATTTCTTAATACTTATTGGAATTTGATGAAATAAACTTCAAATGATTATTATCAAAGAATAAAAATGTAAAAAGATCTTAAAAACGTTACTCCTATTGAGCTATTGATACATTATAACAATTCCACGCTACCTGTTCTAAATATAGCCTATATCATTACAATGGACACATACTAGCTGACACTAATAAATTATACCACAGCAACCTAACTAATTGTTACATATATAATACTATGTTCAATAAAATTATATTAATAAGGAGTAATATGGTAACACATATGGTTTCACTTCTCTTTCCTTGTTAGAAATAAAAATATAACATAATTTGTTCTTACATGTTATGGTTTGGGTATTGATAGAATAAAAACTAAATGTTTTTAAAGTTGGTATTTATTTTAAATAAAAAGCAATAAGATATTTAAAATTCATAACAATAATAGACTTACATTACCATGTGTTCCTCCATCTCTACTTATTTTGCTTTATGCATTTTGTTTACTGACACAGGTCCCTTATTAATTTTATGGAAATCAAGGGAAGAATCTGATCTGCTATCTGATATTCATAATGGAACAAAACAATCATGACCAGATCTCAAAATATCCCATGTTGATATGGGTGTAGCCATTTTCCTATATAGCAATGGTCGTCTGCTAATCAGCTGGTATTGTGATGAGCTCCTAACCTCATTCTGATAATGGAATATCTGGCATGCATACAATTTAAGAAAGGCCTATTGATATTTGATGTGTAGCTGTATAGTTAAAATACAGGCCAAGTTTATATTTGTCAATTTCGGTCAAATTTTACTTGAGTTATGGCCCCAATTGACATAATTTTCAGTAAAATATTAGTTTCAGATCAATATCTTGAAAAAATTGTCTTTGCATTTAATCAATACATGATGTATAGCTGTATAAGTAAAAAAAATACACACCAAGTTTGATATTTTGTTAATATTGGTAATATTTTACAGGTGTTATTGCCCTTTTTTACTTTTTTTTTGTTAAACTTTAACTTATATAAAGGGCATCTGAGTTCTATGAGTTCTATGGAGTAGCAGGATCATTGGACACATTTTTAGATTACATGTAACAAATTGCAGTTGAAGTATCTGTTTTTGAATATATATCAAGTAATTCATTCCCTAATTAATTTTGTTAATTGGATAATTATGGCATGCACAAAATATAAAGCACTTATAAATGCTAAATATAATTTTCTGCATTTTTTAATAATAAGGTCAGCAAAGCCTCTTCTGTTGTTTTATTTGCAATATAAATATATATATATATATTGTTTCCTTTTACAAGATAGTCAAGCAAAGCTCAAGTGGGTTTATTCTGATCGGCCTGTGTCCATTGTCCGTCATTAACTTTTGCTTCAAACAACTTCTCTGAAACTACTTGACAGACAAGTCCAAATTTGGTGTGAAGCATTATTACATGAAGCTCTTTCAATTGTTTGTTCAAATCATGACACTGGGTTCAAATTTGACCCCCACCCGGGTTATTATCAGTTTTTAGCTCTACTGGCCAAAGGCCAGCAGGGCTTATGTCATGGTAAATTGTCCGTCATTGTCCATCCTTTAACTTTTTTCTTGTAGACACAATAGCACCTTCATTTTTCATTGAATCTTAACCAAACTTGCACAGGAGTTATACAATCACACGATCTCAGAAAAGTTTTTGAACCAGCGTAGATTGACCACAAATGCCCCGCCACAGGGCGTATAAGCACATTTTAAGTGAAACTTTCAAAAGACATTTTCTCTGAAAGTTTAAGGCATAGGCCTTAGATATTTTACATAAAGCATTGCATGGAGGTCGCCTAAAGATTTGTTGAAGTTGATTCTCTGGTTTCAAATTATGGGCCGCCACAGGGGTCACTGTTTTACATACAGTTATATAGGAAAAATGTTGTAGAAACGATAGCACCATCATTTCTCACTGAATCTTAACCAAACTTGCACAGGAGTTATATAACCGCCCCAGGGACTTATCAGTTAAACATAGGGAAATTTTCCTCTTTCTTAAGAACTGACTGATTTGTTTATATTTGGTATAGATGATCCCTATGAGTAAGTTTATCAAGTTTGTTCAAATAAAGGGCTAGAGTCCACTGAGGCCCAGTAAAGGAACTTTGATTTTTCCATAGGAATAGTATGAAAAAAACAGAAACTATGTTTTTCTCATCGCTTCTTTGGTATTATTTAAATTATATTGATGTCTGAAGCATTATTTAGTCATAACAGTTGAGAATGGGTCAAATAGGATTTGATATCCATAAGGGACCAGCAGGGGCCCAAAAGGTGATAAAATTTTGAAATTTCAAAAATCTTCTTCTCAAGAACTGTTGAGCCAAATTCATTCATGTCTGGCATAAATGATCTATATGAGTAGGAGTTTCAATTTTGTTCAAATGATTTGGTTAGGATTTATTTGGGCCCAGTAAGGAGACTTTAATTTTTACATAGGAATACTACAGGAAAATAGTAAATTTTCTTTTTTTGCCATCTATTTTAGGAAATATTTTAATCACCTTGATATCTGGAATATTGTTGAGTCATAACAGTTGAGACTGGGTTCTTAAAGGGGGATTTTATCTCCATCAGGGGTCAGCAGGGGCCCAAAAAGGAATAAAATTGTGAATTTCAAAAAATCTTCTTTTCAAGTACCAACAAATCAAATTTGTTTATATTTGGTTTAATTGATCTCTGTGAATAGGTGTTTCAAGTTTGTTGAAATAGAGGGACTAGGTTCCATTGGGGTCCATTAAGGGGATTTTGATTTTTGCATAGGAATACTATGGGAAAACAGGAAATTATGTTTTTCTCATTTCTTTTAGGTAATATTTCAAACATCTTGATGTCTGGGGCATTGTTTAGTCATTATAGTTGAAACTGGGTGAATCAAAGGAATTAAATACATGTAAGGGTCGGCAGGGGCCCAAAAAGTGATAAAATTGTGGAGTTTCAAAAATCTTCCTCTCACTAACAAATCAGTCAAATTTGGTATAGATGGTCCCTATGAGTAGGAGTTTCAAGCTCTTTCAAATAAAGGAGCAAGTGCTTATTAGGGCCCAATAAGGGGACTTTAGTTTTTAAGCATGAATACTATTTGAATACAGATAATTCTCAAAATTTGAAAAGTTATTGACAGTGAAATCAGGTGAGTCACTTAGGCCCAATTTGGCCTCTTGTTTTAAGTTCCTTCCAAATTGTTCTTACTGGTAATTTTGTAATTTAAATTGCATTAATCAATATTCTACATTTCAGGTGACAAACCACAGACCCAAGTTAATTTAAAACTCTGCAGCATTTGCAAGATGGAGAAAAGCAATACAATCTCGCATACATGTGGATGTCTAACATGTGATAAATGTGCTCCACCAAGTGTGCCAGCAAAATGCAGAATTTGCAAACGTGAAGTCACAGACGTAACATCATATGATCCAAATATTAGAAATTGATTATATGGGTAAACTTGGCAAGAAATCGGTTTTGGGATCAGATGTATTTCATTATTTCTTTTTATAGTAAGTGTTATCATATTGTGGTCTTTGAGTTAGGCCATCCTTAAAAAAATATTTGTTTGCTGTGAACTGACCCAGTATTTTTCATGTAGCTAGCTAATTTATTTGTGTTTGCCAAATTTTGATTTTGCATAGTCATTTTAAAGAAAAATGGACATAAATCATGAAAAAAAATTAAACACTTTGACAGTCGATAAAAAAGTTTAGGTAGCAACAGTTTTGAGTGAGTAGGCAAACAGTTTATTTTTTAAGGACGGCCTTGTCAAAAAATGGCTTGCACAAATCACTTTCAAATAATTACTCTTCTTATTCTTTGCACCTTCTCCAAGAGTTAGTAACCACCAGTTTATTATCCTACCTTAAAATTATTATTTTTTGTCCTGACAAGTTATCTATCAGCACATGGACTTTAATGGAAATACCATATTGTAATTTTAATAATACCCGTTTGTTACCTGATGTTCCAGCATTTTCCACTTCTTTGCCTGCTAACCAGTTCTATATTAAACTTGACTTATACAGTATGCTGGTGATCAGATTAATTATAATCATCTATTTGTTAAAGCATGCTTTATTTTACGACTTTCTTACCTCAGAAAATAAATAATCAAATCATTAGATCTATATGGTTCAAGAATTAAACCATGTCCAATTACAAATTTGGATGATAAACTGGTGATGAATCTTTCAAAACTAATCATCATATATACTGACCTTAAAGAGAAAGGCTCCACTCAAGATTACAATATATATATTTTTATGAATACACCATAATCTTGTTCCTAATTGTGTTTGATTTTTATAGGTCAATGTGCAGTCGCATGTACAATTAGCACTACAGGTTGACACCATTTCTTCATGCCATTCATTTGATTGATTTAGTCAATTCAGAAAAAAAAATAAATGTATGTGCATTAGACAATTTAAAAGCCACAATTTAAAAAGATTTTGGATAGTTATAAAATTCAGAATGCAAGGTTTAATTTGGAGAATTCCGTCAGCATTTTTGGACTATTAGAAGGTGGACTTTCTCAGGCTGAAGTTGTTAGGCATTGTCACATAGCCATTGTATCCTGTATGCAAACGCTACCAGAACAGTGGCAGATATTCACCCGATCCTGTACGGCTATTGTAACATCAATGAGGCAAGACAACCAGACACTTGGTTGGTACCCAAGCTAAGTGCTCTTAACAGCTCTATGCATTGCTGATTAGTTTATACTATTTAATTTAGCTCAATTGCGATGAAAAACTCAAGGCATATATAAACCGCTCTCGAGTCCGCTTCCTGGGTAGAACCAGTACTGAGTGTTGTTTTATGAAAGTCAACAAGTCGAGCGAGTGATTGAACTTGCAACCTCTGGCATAAGCGGTCAACACTCTATTCATTATACTACCGCCCTCGCATTGCAGACTGAGAGCAGTGATAGACAGTCATTGTGGAAATGCATGATACTGACATATTCCACAGAGTGCTTGACTTCTTACCTTTATTTTACACATCCATATGCTTATGAATTTTCCTATGCAAGATATACCAAAGTCTGCACTTGAAACTGTTAAGTTTTTTGTACAATTAAAAAAATCTTTGATTTAATATAAAGTTGAGCATTTTTCTTTTAAGTCAGTATACAGTATATAATCAATAAAGGCTGTATGTCAGGAAAAATCTCCGTAAGTGTCTAACAAAATAATATTAATGTTAAAAGTGAAAACCGATCATCTAATTATCAGTTATAACAAAGATGCAGATGAATAGGAATTTCAAATCTGCCAACATGTAGCCAAGAAATGAGGTATTAATTGGAGTGATGTTCTCGAAACAGAATCTCAGTTCTTAAGATAAACATTGACAACCTTAACATCGTCATTCCGACTCTTTTTTTTGAGATGACTCAATTTCAACAATGATGACTAATATAATGTGTTAGATTAAAGTCACAGGACTCTTTGTATATCCGTATGTCCAAAGTGTGCATTGCAGTTTAAGAGGGAATATTATAGTAAATGCACCTGGCTCCTGTTTCGTTAAACTTAAACACTTAAATCTAAACAAATCAGCCAGGTGATCATGATTTAAGACTGGTACCAGTAAAACTGAATATTCTTTCATTGATATTGATTATATTATATATGAATAACCAGGCAAAATGTAGTTAAGTTTTTAAAGTATTTAATGTTGGTGAAACAGAAGCCTGGACGTGAAGGTGAAGATGGGAAATTCCTTTTCAATATACATGTACATGTATTATTTTGGAGTGTTATCATATACATGTTTATCCTCATAGCCATTTGGTTACAGCGAGTACATTAGTTTCTATAAAAATGAAATATTGGGGAGAAAAATTGAAATATTGAAAAAATTCTGACATACTGCCTTGGACACATGGCAATTTTGATAAAATTTTGCTTATTACTAAAAATTAAAAATGTTCTATTTTGGCACTTTTATTATCATGATGAAAAGTGCAAAGTGTTGTGTTTTTTTCTAATTTATGAATTTTTATCAGTTCAAAAAACTATTAAAGAAATATCGATTTGTATTTTTAAAGATTTTTATTTTTAAAACTAACATGGAACATTAGTTATAATTTCTGTAAAAATATAATATATTGTATGTTCATGTCCATGAAGATTGATTTCACTCCTGAGCACAAGTAAAATTGACTTAAACATTGCCGAGTGTCCCCATAAAAAATAAATGTAGTTGATTTTGATGAAAAAAGAACAGTTGGTAATTAAGTTCCACTATTAAACAAGTGTACAGTAGTTATTAACACTCATGTCTTCAAAGTTAAAAGTTATACAGGTAACAACGGCAGTTCTTAAAAAGTCCTAACCAAAATTAAACAAATAACAAGACTTTTTGCACTGTTCCACCCTGTTGTTTTGGTTTATAATAATTTATTTTAACTAACCCACAACTCGGTGTGCTTCACCCTGCTTTTGTTTTAATAGATCAATATAGTTTGACTGTCAAAGTATCTATATCATGTGTCATCTGCCACGGAAGTCCAGTGTAATACTTAAAGCTGAAAACATTGTGTTATTACATCACTAAACACCATACAATACAATAATGTAAAGCCAGCTGTTTCTTTGTCTATTTTTGTAAGAAAACTCCTCATTATTGGAGTATAATGTGATTAAATGGAAACTTGTTCACATGCTTGATAGTTTCATTATAATGCAGTCAATTATTATGATACATTGTGAAAATGGAAATACTATTAGATAGTAATATATTTAATATATACAGAATTGTATGAATTTAATCCATGTACAAAAGTAAATACATGTATATGTTTAATATCATTGGTTGCTATTCATTAGCTACTGCTGTATTGTTTATAATGGATAACTATTGCATAATCTGGGCATCGGTGTGCTCAGGCATATTGTTAACCACCTAGCAAATTCCATTAATGATGATTAGGTGTGTGAACCACTGTTACACAACTACCTGTAAATACTGGTGAAACAAGGAACAAAACTCATAACAAACAAAACCGACTTTTGTATAAATATTTTTGCATAAAAATGAAATTATAAAGATCAGTTGATACTTTTTTGTACATTTTATCCAAATGATAAAATTCACACATAATATCGCCATGGTGAATTAAATGGTTAACATTGACTATATACATTTGGTTAAGAAACTTAAAGCCTTAATAAATTTATAAACAATTTTAAAATTTTGAAAAATCCTGATATATTCCCTTTAAATAATTTTTAGCTCGCCGGGACAAAGTACAAGGAGAGCTATTGCCATGACCACGGCGTCGTGGTTGTCAGCGTCGTCTTTAGACACCCAGGTTAAACTTTTGCGTTTAAGTTTAAGATATCTTTGCAACCACTTATTGGATGTGAATGAAAGCATGTGTCTTCACCATCATCAATGGAACACACACAGACAAGAACCATAACTCTGGATTGCATTTTGGCACAGTTATGGCCCTTTTTGGTCTTAGATCCCCAGGTAAAACTTTTGCGTTTAAGTTTAAGATATCTATGCAACCACTCATTGGATATATATGAAACTTCACATGTGTGTTCAATATCATCATTTGAATACACACAGACAAGAACCATAACTCTGGGTTTCAATTTGGCACAGTTATGGTCCTTTTTGGACTAAGACACATAGGTTAAAATTTTGCGTTTAGTTGCGTTTAAGTTTAAGACATTTATGCAACCTCTCATTGGATATGAATGAAACTTCGCATGTGTGTTTACAATCATCGATTGAACACACAGAGACAAGAACCATTACTCTGGATTGCATTTTGGTAGAGTGATGGCCTATTTTCGACTTAATTTTTCAGGTTAAAATTTTTTATCAGGTAAGATATCTATAAACCACTCATTGGATATGTATGAAATTTGGCATGTATGTTAACCATCATCGATGGAACACACAGAGACAAGAACCACAACTCGAGGTTGCAATTTGACAGAGTTATGGCCCTTTTGGACTTAATTTTTTCGTCTGTTGACACCCAGGTTAACCTTTTGGGTTTAGTTGCGTTGTTTTTAGTTTTGGTGTTTGTCTCCAATCTCAATCTTTGCATGAGTCATGAGATTTATCCCATCGGCGAGCTTTGTTGTCTTCTGACAACTCTTGTTTTGTTTTATAAGATCATTATACATTTTTAATACAATTTTTAATTCTTTGTTTTCATCTACTTTTACTTTGTAGTACTTTTTTTAACCATATAACGTGCATATTAGACTTGATATATTTAAAAAAATTTTTTTTACTGAATTGTTAATGAGTTTAGTCTTTTATTTACTGGTTATGTTAATAATTCCATTTACAAACAATGTTGATTCAAGGTTAAGTTTATCATCCAGGTTGTTATATATTCATGTTTATATCGTCAAAATAAGTTGAGGACCATTGTTTATCTTAATGCAAATATTGAATATGTTTATAAACGATATGGAACAACTAAAACTATTCTTTCTTCCTATATTGTTTTGTAAAATTGAGCTTTGACCAAAACTAAAAAGCTTTGTTTTTTGCTCTCTGGAAGAATGCATTTTAACTTCCTTTTCAACTTTCTATTTAAACTTACTTTTATGATATTTTTTATCAATTTAGATTCATCAGATTGAACATCAGTAGTAGAACACAATAATCTGGTGTGTTTGTTCAAACTGAATCAGTGGTCTTGTCAGTTACTGTTAGAAGGGGAGGGACAACAATTTAGCTGACCAATAAAAGTGAATGACTTTTCTATAGCGTCATCCTTTAAATTTTTGTCAGGTCCCTTATACATGTTCCGGGGAATCTCTTAGTAAGTAAGTTGGCAAGTTGGCAATCTCACATTAAGGATGTTGGCTGGGAAATTTCAGATTTTCATATTTATGAATTTAATATGTTAAATTGAAGTTCCAACCTTTTTTTCCCACCTTTGGTATTTTCCTTACACGAGAAATAGGGAGTTTGGGTAACGTGAAGTTTAATTTTTTTTCCAAGAGATTATTCTTCTTTTCTTTTCAAAATAGCACCAAAGTATGAAAAATGGCATATGTACAATTCTTAAAAATGCAGTGAACCTACAATTGGATTTGATCATTTTCTATTTTATAAAGTTTTTAACTGAATTAAAAATAACGTTTCTTTTACAAGCCAACATCCTTAAGATGGATTCAAACCACAGTGTGTAAATATATTTTTGTTATGGGTCTGCTATACAGTTGACACATTACTATATTTTCCAATGGGATTGGCTGGTATATGGAAGCTGGAATACAGTAGTGTCTCCCATCAACTTATCCTCCTAAATGTGGTTCTATTAAAATAAAGGTTTACTTGACGCACCAAACGAAAATTGTACTATAATACAAAATTATAAACTTTCAATACTGGTAAATACATTATGCTTTGTATTTAACTGGCAGTTCATAAGTGTTTCTAGGATTCTCATTGACAGCATGGAGTCCAATGACAATGTTGTCAATTTCAAAGGAGTCCCACAATCCTCAAGTATATTTATTTACCCATTTTCACTACGATATGTTCCTATTTTTAATGTTCAGAAAATCTCAAAGAGAGCTGGGTAGTGTGGACCCCTTGTCGCCCCTCTAATTCTGCTAGTGCTGTTAATTTATTTGCCAAGTTGACATGTCAACTTGATATTATCTACAAAAGTGCCATATAAAAGGCTTTTGAAAACAGTGTAGAACCAGTTCTGATTGCTTAGACATAACAGGTAATCAGAACAGATTCTGCACTGTTTTCTGCTCTATCAAAATAAAAAGGTAAATTGTATCTATTCATGGAAATTGACTACGTGTGGCTTTTGAGTTTGGAAGAGTATAGTTAAAATGCATATGGAGTAAAGAGTTAATAAAAAGAATGATCAGATTCAATTACATACAGGTCAAATTAAATATTGTTATTAGTATTAAGATTAAAATTAAATTATTAGAGAGTAAAGTATACCCACATCTTTAAAACTCCTCATTTTACATAAAAAACTAACCTGATAATAGTAGTGGTCCTTAACTTATTTTTGAAGCTATACATGTATGAGTAGAAGTTGTATTTAAGGTTGCTTTAAAACTGTTTATATTTATAATAGAACAAAAGTCATTTATGTTTGATACATAACATTGATTTTACAAAAAAAGATGAATTTATTAAAACCAATTACATTTGTATACTTGTTTTTACAAAAAAAAGATGAATTTATTAAAACCAATTACATTTGTATACTTGTTATTCTTCTTCTTTATAAGCCATTGTTCATTTAGCAATGCCCAATTCGATCATTTCAGTATGCCATTTTAAAAAAACTGAATGTAATTATTATGCTATGGAGTTCTCCATACTTCTGTTAAGGCCATGATAAATTAATTGCTAGATTATCGTCCCCGCCATCCCTCTAATTTTTCATGCCGCCCCAACCTTTTTTATTAAAAAAAAACAAAAATTTTGAAAATGAAAATAAAAAATAAAATCCTCCAGCCCTCCCTGTTTTTAAGAAAGGGTTGGATGATAATCTAACAATTAATTTATAATGGCCTAACAATATTATTTTTTGGTCACATAAGCCCAACTCAAAGTGACCTATGCTGGTCGCCCTGCGTTCAACATCTGTAATGTTTAGTATATTTGTCTCTAACACCTGCATTGTTTATTCAATATTCAAACTGGCTAAATCGGATGATAGTCATATATCAAGAACAATATGTGGCCCTGGAATTACACAATAAGTTCTCGTGTGCACTCTGGCACCTGCATTTCATATTGGATCCTTACCAAATGTATACAGTTGTTATATACCCACAATATCTCATAAAAGTGTTTGATTCAGCGAAATTCGTAAATTTAGGTCTGAGTTTTGATTGTGTGCATTTACACCAGCACTTTTCATTGTATCTTGACCAAACTTTACATAGTATATATTATATAACCAAAATATATTGGACACGGTATTGAACTGTTCAGTTTTGATAATTTGTCCTTGTGGCCATTGAATCTCTGATAATTATAATAGTTTGCCTCTACCACCCACACATTATTCGTTGGATATTTAACAAAACTAAATAATCATAGTTACATAACCATAATATATGTCAAGTATTTGAACGGTCAAATTGCATAAAATATGTCTCAATTTTGGCTCTTGAATCATCAAAAATGCATTTTCCCCTTGTGTACAATTATAGACCTAGAAAGAAGTCTCTCTATAGAAATAGGATTTTATTTTCTGTTGGATTTTAATCAAACGTTGATATACGTTATTGTTTATGACCATAGTAATTTGGACGAGTTTGAAATTATAACCTTTCAACTGTAATAGTCTGAACTATTTGCGTTTTAATCATAAACAAAAACACATTTCATTTTGTTTATCAAAAAGAAGTTATATTTCATATTTGATTTTAAGTAAACTTAAATATATTTTATAGAACCATAAATATATTTTATAGAACCATAATAATATTTTATAGAACCATAATTATATTTTACAGAACCATTATTATATTTTATAGTACCATAATTATATTTTATAGTACCATAATTATATTTTATAGAACCATAATTATATTTTATAGTACCATAATTAACATCCTCAACGTGTTTGATTTTGACTCTTGAGCATAATTGTGCTCCAATGGATAATCAAAAACATACTGACATCTTGTTTATTAAATATAAGTTCTACTTTGGATTGGGTTTAATCAAACTTTAGTTCATAAATACGTTGCATATTGCCATACTACTTTGAATCAGTTCGAAAACCCGTCAAATCTCACAGTAATTGCTAAGTTATCTGCCCTTGAATAAACAAAAATGCTAAACATTACTTGTTTTTATCTTGTTTAATTTAGCAACCCCTGTGTGGTTTCAGGGAGCCATGTGAGTGATGGCAATAATAGGACCACTGTGGCTCATGCATGTTGTAAGAAGCGACAATTTGAGTAATACGATAGAATTTGCTAAAACTCAGCAGTTCTGCAGGTATCAAGGTTCTAGATTTATTCTGCATATTCATTTGTTGGTGTCAATTTTTAGCTCTACTGGCCAAAGGCCAGAAGTGCTTATGTGATTGTGCGTTGTCTGTCCATCTGTTCAGTAAAACGATACCAGCCCTCTTGATCCCCTTTTTTAGAATATTCAATCTGTTCAATAAAGCGATACCAACCATTTTGGTCCCCTTTTGTAGAATAGTCGATCTGTTCAATAAAACGATACCAGCCCTCTTGGTCCCCTTTTGTAGAAAATTTAATCTGTTCAGTAAAGCGACATCAACCCTCTTGGTTCCTTTGTATATAGAATATTCAATCTTATCCGTAAAGTGATACCAGCCTTCTTGGTTCCCTTGCAAATACAATATTCAATCTGTTCAGTAAAGCATGCCAGCTCTCTTGGTCCCCTTGTATAGAATATTCAATCTGTTCAGTAAAGCAACATCAGCCATCTTGGTCCCCTTGTATATCGAATATTCAATCTTTTCAGTAAAGCGATACCAGCCCTCTTGGTTCCATTGCAAATAGAATATTCAATCTGTTCAGTAAAGTTATACCAGCCCTCTTGGTTCCCTTGTTTATAAAATATTCAATCTGTTCAATATAGCTATACCAGCTGTCTTGGTTCCCTTGTATATGGGATATTCAATCTGTTCAGTAAAGCTATACCAGCCCTCTTGGTCCCCTTGTATAGAATATTTAATCTGTTCAGTAAAACAACATCAGCCATCTTGGTCGCCTTCTATATAGAATATTCAATCAGTTCAGTAAAGCAATACCAGCCCTCTTGGTTCCCTTGCAAATAGAATATTTAATCTGTTCAGTAAAGCATGCCAGCTCTCTTGGTCCCCTTGTATACAGCATATTCAATCTGTTCAGTAAAGCATACCAGCTGTCTTGGTTTCCTTGCAAAAAGAATATTCAATCTGTTCAGTAAAGCATACCATCTCTCTTGGTCCCCTTGTATATAAAATATTCGATATGTTCAATAAAATGATACCAGCTCTCTTGACCCCCTTGTATAATGAATATTCAGTCTGTTCCGTAAAGCGATACCAGCACTCTTGGTCCACCTGTTTATAAATATTCAATATGTTCAGTAAAGTGATACCAACCCTCTTGATCCCCTTGTATATAGAATATTCAATATGTTCAGAAAATCGATACCAACCCTCTTGATCCCCTTGTATATAGAATATTCAATATGTTCAGTAAATTGATACCAACCCTCTTGATCCCCTTGTATATAGAATATTCAATATGTTCAGTAAATCGATACCAACCCTCTTGATCCCCTTGTATATACAATGTAGAATATTCAATCTGTTCAGTGAAGGGAAACCAGCCCTTTGTGTTCACTTGTATATAGAATATTCAATATGTTCAGTAAATCGATATCAACCCTCTTGATCCCCTTGTATATACAATGTAGAATATTCAATCTGTTCAGTGAAGGGAAACCAGCCCTTTGTGTTCCCTTGTATATAGAATATTCAATATGTTCAGTAAAGCGATACCATCCCTCTTGATCCCCCTGTATATAGAATATCCAATTTGTTCAGTAAAATGATTCCAGCCCTTCTGGTCCCCCTGTTTATAGAATATTCAATCTGTTCAGTAAAGCAATACCAGCCATCTTGTTCCCCTTGTATATACAATGTTGAATGGGTCAGTAAAGCAATAACAGCTCTCTTGGCTTCCTTGTATATGGAATGTTCAATCTGTTGAGTAAAGCGATAACAGACCTCTTGGTCCTCTTGTATATAGAATATTCACTCTGTTCTGTAAAGTGATACCAGCCCTCTTGGTTCCCTTGTATATCGAATATTTAATCTGTTCAGTTAAGCAATACCAGCACTCTTGGTTCCCTTGTATATAAAATATTCAGTCTGTTCAATAAAGCTATACCAGCCCTCTTGGTTCCTTTGTATATGGGATATTCAATCTGTTCAGTGAAGCTATACCAGTCCTCTTGGTCCACTTGTATAGAATATTTAATCTGTTCAGTAAAACGACATCAGCCATCTTGGTCGCCTTCTATATAGAATATTCAATCTGGTCAGTAAAGCAATACCAGCCCTCTTGGTTCCCTTGCAAATAGAAAATTCAATCTGTTCAGTAAAGCATGCCAGCTCTCTTGGTCCCCTTGGAAACAGCATATTCAATCTGTTCAGTAAAGCATGCCAGCTCTCTTGGTTTCCTTGCGAATAGAATATTCAATCTGTTCTGTAAAGCGATACCAGCCCTCTTGGTTCCCTTGTATATAGAATGTTCAATCTGTTCAGTAAAGCGATACCAGCCCTCTTGGTCCCCTTGTATATAAACTATTCAGTTTGTCCAGTAAAGCGATACCAGCCCTCTTGGTTCCCTTGTATATAGAATATTCAATCTGTTCAGTAATGCGATACCAGCTCTCTTAGTTCCCTTGTATATAGAATGTTAAATGGGTCAGTAAAGCGATACCAGCCATCTTGGTCCCGTTGTATATAGAATGTTAAATGGGTCAGTAAAGCTACATCAGCCCTCTTGGTCCCCTTGTTTATAGAATGTTAAATTGGTCAGTAAAGCAATAACAGCCCTCTTAACCTCCTTGTGTATGGAATATTTAATCTGTTTAGTAAAGCGAAATCAGCCCTTTTGGTCCCCGTGTAAATAGAATGTTAAATGGATCAGTAAAACAATAACAGCAATCTTGGCCTCCTTGTATATGGAATATTCAATTTGTTTAGTAAAGCTAAATCAGTCCTCTTGGTTCCCTTGTATATAGAATAATTAATCTGTTCAGTAAAGCGATACCAGCCCTCTTGGTTCCCTTGTATATTGAATATTCAATCTGTTCAGTAAAGCGACATCAGCCATCTTGGTCCCCTTGTATATGGAATATTCAATCTGTTCAGTAAAGCGATACCAGCCCTCTTGGTTCCCTTGTATATAGAATATTCAAACTGTTTAGTAAAGCGATACCAGCCCTCTTGGTTCCCTTGTATATAGAATATTCAATACGTTCTGTAAAGCGATACCAGCCCTCTTGGTCCCCTTGTATATGGAATATTCAATCTGTATAGTAAAGCGATACCAGCCCTCTTGGTTCCCTTGTATATAGAATATTCAATCTGTTCAGTAAAGCGATACCAGCCCTCTTGGTCCCTTTGTATATAGAATATTCAATCTGTTCAGTAAAGCGATACCAGCTCTCTTAGTTCCCTTGTATATAGAATATTCAATCTGTTCAGTAAAGCGACATTAGCCATTTTGGTCCCCTTGTATATAGAATATTCAACATGTACAGTAAAGCATAGACAGCCTTTTCCCCCCTTGGTATAGAATATTCAATCTGTTCATTTAAGCGAGGTTATCACTCATGAGCTTCGTATTTAAAATAAAGCCACAAGATTTTGCTGAAAGTTTATTGAAAATGCTGAAAGAAACTGATAAGCCTCTGGGGCGGAGGCGAACTTTATCCCAGGGTCACGATGTGAACAAACATAAAAGGGCTTCATGTAAGAGTGTTATAGAATTACTATATGTAAAATAGAGCAGCATTCCCTGTCAACACGATCATCTTCATTTGTTGAAGAAATGGTGTGCATAAGCTGCTAAAGATAATTTACAAATTAAAGATAGAATATTATACGGATTTTTTAACATTTTGAACTGTAATTCATAGTGTAGAATTCTTCTTGAATTTTGATGATCAGACATTATAAATAAATTGCGAGTACTCGAAAAATTCACTCATTGGTCACTAAACACGTGATACTAAATGACTTAAACAGACTATACCTACCAAACATGTTTATTCCGGATTTTCTAATTCTTTTTCTCAAATTCATTCTTCAGTTTTGCGACTTATGATTTTGACACCATTTACAGAATAAAACCTTTCAGGTCAGACCTCCTTAAATACTAGTACAGTCACTGGGTCCAACAGAATAATTTACGTCGGAATTAAAATATCCACTCCATAGGACATTGGAGTTTCATTTCTCCATTAAATAATAATAATAAAATAAGTAAATAAACAAACAAACAAATAAATAATAAAAAAATAAATAAAGAATTGGAAGACTCCGATGGTTCAGTTTATATTCCGAAGCAAACGTACTCATTACAAAAATGTTAGATTTACGATTAATGCTGGATCAGCAATGGTTTGGTGGTTGTTATCTTGCAGAAAAAATGGTGCCATTTGGGGTGGATTTCTAACTGGCCAGGTAGTGCATTATTATAGCTGTTAATGATCCATCAGTATTGGCCCCATATTACAGTAATATGGTCATGAAGTTTTTCTGCCAACCAGGTGGCACTGAATATAGCAAAGAACCGTTTAAATATTTATACAGCATAATAGTGTTGAAGGCATGGGGACAATATATTAAGCATCCGGATCCGCAATCACTGAATGGGGCTTTTTAATCATGAAAGCGTGCATTTGTCACCATTGGCTACTTGATCAATTTGAAGCAAAGATAGTTGTGTGTTGATGCATTCAAACAGTAGTTCAAGAAGGTGTTGTACTAATTCAGTGTTCAGTGACATGCTGTGAAATGTGAAATTTTGCTTTATTCCTAGATCATCTATTATCATTAGACACTATATGTTGAGTGTCTAGACACTATATGTTGAGCGTTAAGACACTATATGTTGAGTGTCTAGACACTATATGTTCAGTGTCTAAAAACTATATATTCAGTGTTTAGACACTATATTTTGAGTGTTTAGACACTATATGTTGAGCGTAAGACACTATATGTTGAGTGTCTAGAAACTATACGTTGAGTGTTTAGAAATTATATGTTGAGCGTTAAGACACTATATATTGAGCGTTAAGACACTATATGTTGAGTGTCTAGACACTATATGTTGAGTGTCTAGACACTATATGTTGAGTGTCTAGACACTATATGTTGAGTGTCTAAAAACTATATGTTCAGTGTTTAGACACTATATGTTGAGTGTCTAGACACTATATGTTGAGCGTTAAGACACTATAAGTTGAGTGTCTAGAAACTATATGTTCAGTGTTTAGACACTATAGGTTGAGTGTCTTGAAACTATATGTTTAGTGTTTAGACACTATATATTGAGTGTCTAGAAACTATATGATGAGTGTCAACGAAGCATTGTTTGGATTTGTTTACGGCTCTATTTCGTTTGTTATTTGGTGATGGACTCGTTTGCAGGTCGTCGGTACTAACTGAGCTTCCTGCCGAGTCCATTTGGCGGTCAGTGAACTATTAAACGGTTAAAATTACTACTGTAAAGCTTTCTATCTTTTTAAAAACTTAAAATTATCTGTCAAACTAATCGGAACATAATATCTAAAAATATATACTCTATAATTAATACTTTAAATGACTGCATTTGACCGTCAATCATGTTGTTGTAATAAAAAAATTATTGCGTATTAGTCATCCGCCATTTTAACAGTTACACGTGCGTGACATCATATGCAATGTCACGCCATATTCGTGACGCTGGAAATAATTAGCAGAGCCTTAATTGATTACATACACCAATTTATAAAATAATATTTGAAGATGGCATGTTGTTAACAAGAAATAGGAAATTTGCACCGCCTATACAAACTTTGCGTTGTATCAGTAACCATATTTTCGTTCATTAAATTGTAATGCTTCCGATATTTTGACCGAGCCATCCCAAGACACGCATCTACTTCTGAAAATGATGTCCATAAAGTATTCGTCATAATTTAAAAGTTATATTCATCTTCCCGCCAATTCTGGCTCAACCTTTCTAGATGCGTGTCAGTTTTGTTTAATAACGGTCATATATATGTATTAAATGAACAACCAATTCTGTGATATAATTATCTATTCCTGCCATTCAATTTCGAGCAAAATTGTCCAGATTAAATCCACAAAACTATTGGAATTTCTTTCTCAATAATCCAGAACATATACAGTTAAACATGTCTTGCGCAGCCAGTCAATGGATGGTGCCTGTTAAAAAAAATGTTGCTTAATGCAAGTAAATTTGCTCTGAATGTATAGAAATAGAAAATAGCAAATGTGGCTGCTTAAGACAAGTGGCTGCTCAATAGAGGTGACCGCTTACTAGACAAGCTTGACTGTACTAGACGAAACAATCTTATTGAGCACTTAGTATTATGACCCAAATGCTTAATACTGAATGCGTTGTATATATTTGTTAAAATAAATATACCGTTATAAATTAGACTGTATATAAATACTGAACGGAACAGCTAACCCGCCTCTTTTTTAAAAATATTTTTGTCAACAGACAATTATATATTGAATACCTTTTGAGAAAAAAACAACATAAAATGTCAGGTACATAAAATTACAGGTGGCGGGTTAGCTGTTCGGTTCAGTATATATATATATATATATATATATATATATGTGTGTGTGTGTGTGTGTGTGTGTGTGTGTGTGTGTGTGTTTATCAATAAAATATATCTTTTTTCAAACCCCTCTTTTGTTTTGCTTTGTTTATCGATATATTGTATTTCCATTTGAGTCACGATGCTCTGGTGTTTTGTTGTTGGTGAATGTGTCCTTTGAATGACCTTTGAATCCAGATGTATATACATGTTTAATGTTGATGTTGAATGTTTCGTTATGTTAGTTTATTTAATGAGCTGTCATTGACTACCATATGCTTTAACATACTTTTATGCCGCAAGCCTTTTTTGATGCGTATGTGCTTTCTTATTTTTAGAGTCCATTGTTTTTTTCAATTAAAAAGAGTTGCTTAGATAATGTTTATGCATTAGTTGTACATCATTTTTAATATGAAGCTCAATACATTTACATATCTCTTGCTGTACATAGAATTACGTTTTGAAGTCCATTGTTTTGTTATATTATTTCATTTAAAAACTCAGAAGTTTTTTATGTATATATATATATATATATATATACACTGAAAGGAAAAAGAAAGCATTCATTTTGGTTTTTAAAATTATTTCATTATTGGCTAAGTTTATTAATGTGATGGAAAATGAACTGATTTTTTCTTATTATTTTTTGTTTTAAATTGAATTAAATGTTGTTTTTTTTTATTCAACAATATGATGAAATATAAATATACAAAATTTATATGCAATTCATTTATTGTTCCGTGACATGTCGACGTTTGTAGGTATGCACTACCAAAATATGATGAGAAAAGTAGGGGTAATTTGTCATATAAGAGATTTTTTTTCTGCTCAGTGTACATAATATTGACAAAGTGAAAGAAGACTTCCGAAATCTTGTATTTCTAAGCATCATTTTTTTATAAATTCACAATTCAAACATGACAATGTATTTCAAAATATTAAAAATACACCAATAATGCCATTCAGATAAAAAAAAATGAGCATTAAAATATGGAAAATACATTTTTAAAGAAGAAAAAAACAAGGATCATTTATAACCGCCAGTATGCGACTACATCACGGACGTAGTTCCTGTTTCTAATGGTGGTACTATGTCTTGATAATGTCTGTAAAACTTGGAGTTAATGGATAAGAACAATATATGTTAATGACGCCAGACAGTTATATTGCAGCAGTATTCCACCGAAAACCTTAACGATCCACATTAATCCACAGTAATTAATTCATATGATGCGTATGCTTCTCTTTTCTCCGTTGTCTTTGGGAATTTCCAGTTAACAAATACAACAACATGTGTGCAGCTGTGATTGTTGTGTGATTTTAGTGCTACGTCTCCTATTTAACATAACCATATGTTTTAGGTTTTATAATAAGTTCAGGGTTTACTGCAGTACAGTGCAGCGATTGCATTGTGAAATCAATTGTTTCCAGTGCATTACAAATGAAATATGTTTTTATTGTTTATAAATGCTTAACACAACAACATTGAGTCAGATGTTAAACCATGTGTGTGAATCAAATTAACATGTCATTCAACCGAAACTTGCTTTTATCATTTGTTTGTTTTAGACTTCATTTGTTTTGTTAAGTTTACTAAATTGTTGTGTTTTATCATAACTTTTTTTTATAAAGAGTAGCACCCATGCAGCGCTGAAGAAAAGGGTATATATAGGGACCCTAATAATGATCTAAAGCATTTTTGAACAAAGAAATATTACAACAAATTCCACTACCTTGAATGTATTCCACTTACATCTATAGGTAACGCCAACGCTTGAAAAACAAGAAAATAATACTGGAAAATCTACAAAAGACTACACAAAAAAAACAACTATACATGTGAGAATGTGTGTTTTAGTCCATCGGGACCGTCAATTTTGATCAGACGCCCGTTAACGTCTAATGAACCGATCAGACTTGCCGTCCGTACTAAAACGCTGACTACATTTGACAAACACAGTTACAAGTATGTGAAGAAAAAGACAAGTTGCAAAACGCTGATCAAGCTCTTTATAATTATATTGATTGTAACTTTAACTATTTTAAAATATGTGTTTTTGTTTTTAACAAAATGTCTTCCAATACCTAAAATTGGAAACGTGAGACAATCATATTTATTATACGTTACTGACAACAGCCCTGATTAAACTGAACATATTTCCAGTTTTCAAATCCGTGTTCCCGTTTCTCGTCAATATCATTGTTTGTTTCTTATGAAGGAAAAAGGGTAAATATTATGCATTGTATATTGCATTTTCTTCAGCTGACGGATATTCCACAAATCGTTTTAGTATCAATGCAGAACAACGTCAACTTCGAAAACATCAACTTGTACAGATCAATATTTGACAACGTTGATAATCCGAACAATTGTCCAATAAGAGGAACATTCTTCATAGAGGACGATGGCACCGATTATACCATCATAAAGTCACTCTATGATCAGGGTCACGAGATTGGAATCAACTCCCTCGATGGAACGGCGCCTAAAAACTCTACAGCATGGATAACAATGTTGAAAGGTTAACATACATTGTACCATACTTTATCTATCTTAAACAGGGCCTTCCATGACCAGGCCATCTAAGACATCATATTAACTTTCACCTCACAATCGAGATCTTGGATCGGAGGTTAATCTGTTCAGAAAAGAAAACAAAACCAGGAAAGTTTGCTAATTATTTAAGAAAGAACGATTTTCAGCACATATTAATTTGAAGTTTCCTCCATCTGATATACCGCCGAATTACATGTTTATTTCTGACGTGTATCACCATACATATCAGAACAGGAAACACAAACCGCACATCCAAAGGTAAATCACTTTGATACACGTACATATAACATGTTTTTTGTAAGCAGACCCTGATGTCAAATATCGTAGAATATTCATTGATAATAACACCTTGAAAACACTGCAGTAAATCGATTTTCAATTGTTTCACTATGGATTTTGAAATGTATGCGATTTGAGATACAATCTAATGTTTATATTGCAGTTCAACACATTCTTAATACGTATTTGAAGTGCTGGATGTTTAGGTATAGAAATTAAAACAAAATAACCTACATTAAATGAAGTTGAACGAGTGATTAAATAAAAAACAACAAATATGCCAAGGCCTGTGCTATACACAACACGGTACAGTCCCATATTCCGACCAGTTTTTGATTAGCTAATTATGTAAACAGATCAGACATGGTCCGGTATAGATCGTTTTATGGCTATTACTGTAGATGTATTTAATTTTCTTGGTCAACCACAGGTGTCCAAAGCAAGTTAGAACGGTCAGGGGTAGATGGAAAGGACATTTTAGGCGTGAGAGTTTCTGAGCTAGCGGTTGGTGGAACAGAAGAACTTATTGGTGGGTACAAGTCAATCTTTGGTATATGTGTGCCTGTGTTGCTACTTCAAAAAGAGTGTAAATGATCGAAATTCAAATACATCTTCATAATATATATAATTATATTATTGTTTTATTGTTTGTAGTATATCTTAAAGGCACTTTCTCTTTTTCTTGTTAATGCATTGTGAATATATGTCAACACAGTTATTGTACTGTACGTTACCCAGCAATCCGCTGTGAACATCATTTATTCTAGTGATAGACTGTCAATCTCTAGATGTTGTTAGTTTGGATCTTACTAAATAATTAAACATGGTATTAGAATATTCTTCGCTTTGCGTTGAGCATTAGGAAGATAGTTTTAGGTTTGGTCGGCTCGGTGTCAATATGATTTGACTGGGTAAGGTATCATCATAAATATCTGCGGTATGAAATTCCAATGTGACACAGCTTGCAATACGGTTACAAGCAAGACGTTAAGGCCCGTCATACAGTATGCAATACTGTTTTATTGTAACTTATTTATTTTACTTCGATTGGGGAACAAGTTTTTACAACTTATACAAATCACGCCCGAATTCTATTCGGATATAACCAGTACTAAGTGTATGCGGAAATAGTGCCTTGCTTAAAATAGGACCCCTGACTGCACGTAAATAAATGAATATAGCCGGTGCCATTCGTGTACAATATTATGCCTTACCAACATTGCTCGTAGGTATGCGAAGTATTTAAAATAGCATCGAATGTCCTGATTATGTATCATTTCAGTACATAATAAAGATTAATGTTAGTTGCGATATACTTATTTCAGGTATTGGGTCCACAGGTATGCTATACGATTCGTCATCTACAAGCACGGAGTTGTCTTATAAAACAACTTTCATCTGGCCGTATACTTTTGACCATGTCCCCGGTCCTGTGTGCGACAGTGGAACAATTCCGGATAAACCATTTACAGGTGGCTATCATGAATGTCATATCTCATGCTGGTTTGTTGTAAAATCTTCAGTTACTTACATCATTTAATGATTTTCTTGTTTAACATTATCTGGTAAAGCAGAAATCGTTATAACATGCAATACTTTCTGTCATATATTCTTGTAGATTTCTGTAATAGATATAATTAACAACATCAATATATAACTTGTGTAAATGTGTTATTCATTGGAAAATTAATTTTAACTATCGTTTAAGTGAGTGCTTCATCCAAATATGTATTTGCTTTTACGAAAGCAATCAGCGAATATATCATAATATGATATAGTTGTAAATAAAAGTATTGAGGTGGTCTAGTGGTTAGCATGCTTGCTCTAGGACCTAGAGGTTCACGGGTCGATTCCCGGTGTGTTTCGTCCGTTTTTTTATATTTCAATCGCACTCCCACCGTGCCTTATTTGGGCAATGCACTGTGGAAGCATACAAACCTTCGGAGGGGATTTAATGCCGTTAGCCGTATACAAGGAGAATTATACCCAATGCACTATGTAAAGATTTCACTGAACTTTTATTTTAATCAATAATGCAAATACCCTTAAAACCTCTCTGAAGCAATGCTTCCTATTATAAATAGAAATTAATTACTTGAAGTAAATGAAGAAGAAATATATATTTCATACCGTTGAAACTATCCTGAGTATAACAGATTTTACAGGATAAACTGATTCCATATCGGGAATATTAATGCAAATTTGCTGTTGCCAAAAAAACAGCAAATATTTAAATAAATTCTCTGACAGATGTAAAATATAATAATTTAACTTTCAGCATTCATCAATATGTTTTTATAATAAATTGACACACATCAGATCAAGTTTTACACACGTTTGGAAAACCGTACAAGCTCTCTTACGTAAGAAATATGTAATTGTTTCATTACCCGTAAAAGTATATTCTTTATTTGCTTTATTCCAAGTCCTTGCTTCGTAAGAACTATTGTACTTCAAAGCCGGGAATTACCATGGATCTTTGAATTTTAGTGTGTTTTATTTTTTCTGGCTATCTGTGACACTGTTTTATATTTTCTTGTGAGACTCAATCATATTCTTCACTGTCTCTTTCTTACACTAAGAAAAATCGATTCATATACATATTTTATTTTTATTGAACGACTTAGATGTTCCATGAATTAATTCTTCGTCAAATCACCGTTAATTCGTCACACATGAATTTCGTCTTTAAGACTGCTGCGTACAATTCGATATTACTTTTCTCTTACTTTCAACAGTGTTACCACTTATATGTTTCGTGTGCAGACATTTCTGCATATGACTCTAGATGTAATTTTAATTTGACGAATTATATTCATGTTCAAACTTTCTTTCCCCATGACATTGACTTTTGACCGATGCCTTATCAAAATTAGGACTGTGAGTAGTGATAACGCCCTGCTCATGGGAAGTACACGAGGCATGTCATTATGAGCTCATTTTAGTAGAGATTATGAACGAAATTTAGTGTTAATTTGTCACTGTATTTAGCAACACTTGTAGTTATAGCTGGCTATTCAATAAGAGACGTGTCGGGTCCAGTTAGCTCAGTCAGTAGCGCATCTGACTTTCAATCCAGGGGTCGTGAGTTTGAATCTTCGCACAGCCACTGTCTACGTGATAATTGATATATTGCGTATCATTCTCATTTGTCTCCCACAGTGAGACAATTATCAGTTACTTACGGAGATGATGTGTACACGAGCAGATTTACTGATTAATTTTCCAGGATCCCAGGAAAAAGTGATTAAGTGACTTATCATTTATTAGAACTCGGTGACATGAACTGACATCATAAATCAAACAAATACTAACAGACATCGCCAAGCATTGCGCTGACGTTTCGGCGTTTTAATCATCCTGTTGACGGTTTGTACAATGGCATGTGTATTTACTTTACTTTTAAGGAAAATGGGAAGTACTGATTGCAGATCTGCATGATTTGACAGGCGAAAAACTACCTTGTGCCGTACCATCTGGTTGCCGCAACATTAAGACAAAAGAGGACGCATATAATCTGTTTTTCACAGCGTAAATATAATAGCGTGTATAAGTCATTTACGTTATGCCTAGTATGTTAGAAACAAATCGTGTGGGGTTAAATTTGTTTACATTGTCTCGTTTGATGATTATCAGAAATGCAGCTCTAAACTCAACGTTAAATGCATCTCTGAAAATGCACCAACAGTGCATAGGGTCACAGTCTGTTGGATTTCATTCCTTGGTTTATAATAAGTTTAACAGGTGTAGAATCTCTTTTGATACAGTACTTTAGCACTTGTCATATTTGTTGAAACATAGTCCCGGTCAACTGACAGACATCAAAGTTTGAAACTTCAGATTACATGATGACAATGACAAGGGCAATGACAATACATATATTTTATTGGTTTTGGCCGACAACCCATTACATCATAGTATCTATAACAGAATACTAACACATAGTGAGTGAAGTTTATTGTCAAAGAAATGACACATGATTCAAATATTATTTCAAATCAGGTATTGTTTGAACAAAATATATTATCGGTCATGGTCTACTTGACTATCCAGTAACATACATCTCGATTTGAAGCATAATATTGATATAAAGAGATTTAAAAATTAATTTCCAGAACTCATTTAAAAGTTAGATATATACATGATAGCATAGTGAGATACAATTTTCTCTAATATCAAATAACTTTGGATAAGTCAGTACAAAATGAAACTCATTTTCAACTTTATTTTCAATTTTTACATACTTTGTTAATTCTTTGGTTTGAATCAATATGGTGATATCTTTCATTCTTGATTTTCATGTCATGTGAGGAGGATGATAAGAGCATTTCTGAATTTTTCGTATAGTGACGCAGTTCAAATGTTTTTCATGTTCATGTGAAGACTTAATATCATTATACAATGCGTGTTTAGAGGTATCCCTGATCACAGAATGACATTCCTTAATGTATTGATTTTTTAATCTCAGAGCCAAGGTCTTTATAAAAGTTTTTATTATATCATATCATTTTATACTAATGTGCCATCACTCATTTTTTAAGATTTTGCACTAGTACCGAATTACTCAGTTTGCATCAAGATACTGTAGAACTTCTTTTCATTCTGTAAAAACACAATCCTTTATATAATGGCTTTATGGGCCATTCGAAATTGCAAGCCAATCGTTTAGGCTGTAACATCTTACATTGAAACGTTTGTTGCTATTTGTTTTAAACAGATTGAGCATAATATTTTTTTTAAAACACACACAATTTGTTTAATCATTTGTCATCCAATCAAGAGGCAAAGTTAACAAAATATATGATATTATAGTCAAATCATTATACTATAATGTGGTATTTGTGTGTACAAACGGCTCAGTACGCATCACACTATCAATACTAAAATGATTTAAAATGATAACACGTGTTAAGTTTTATTACGCTTAATCAGTTATTATATTATATAGATATCAAACTAAATACACTGTTTGTCCTATTTTTCTTAACAGATTTAACGAGCACTATATGGGTAATCGAACTCCATTTGTAATGGTTGTAATCCCGACTTGGGTAACAAACCCGGACTTCCTTGCAGGCACTATAGAGTTTCTTCAGTACGTTCGAGCTGCTTTCGGGGTAATTATTTATAACTCTATAAAGTACTACATTTAATTTATTCAACGAGTAGTATTTTACTCTATTTTCAATATGACAAAGGTAACCCCTAGAAGAGGAAGCACGTACTACGTTCAAAAAAGTAAAATGGCAAAATCGTTTATTATGTCTATATTAAATTTTTTTTTTTAGGTATTTAAATAATAATAAAAAAATTCTATCTTGGAGTGATTATTTTCTCATCATAAGACTATTGTAACTCGAAAATTCTAACTCGAGTTAGAATTCTAATTTGTGTTGAAATAGTATTGCAATCATATTTTTTTAATTTAAGAAATAATTTGTGTTAATGCACAACTATTATAACTCAAATTATAATAATTTTGCACTCTAATAACATTTGAAAATTCTGTATTTGACGAACATGACTGTTCTAATTTGAATTGATGACATCATCATTTCATTTTCTGATGTCATTGCTTTTATTTTTTGATATTTGTACATAATTTGGGAGTTGTTAGATATAGTTAAGATAGTTTAGTATATAACGATCATTGGTTCATGTGATGTTTTAAGGTTTTGTCTATATTTTACAATTGGACTCACATTTTACCAAAACTGGATTCTAACAAGTTCATGAAAATGAAACTGCCAATCGTTTGTGAAAATATAAAGTTATAATCATCCGGTAAAGTTTGTCTTAATCTCAACTGCGCCAAATGAAGAAGAACCAAATATGTTTCACATTGTCTGTCGGAATAGATATATTAGTGTAAGGGACTAAGTTTATAGCTTAAGCCTTGTCTTGTTTTATAAATTGGTTTATTGACTTTGAAACAAATATAAGTATATATAGGATTCCCCTGCAAGAGAAGACTGAAGCCTTAAGGGTTATGAAAAAGGAGTTGTATCTGGTTATAATATGAAAGTTTTTTTAGTTACAACAGTTTAATTTGTGTCTACATGTATATGAATTTTCAGTTCAGAGTGATAGTCCAAAATATCAAAGACAGGGCTATCTGTTTTAATGCCTTTTATAGGGAAATGATGTAATATTATACATACTGTTACTATTGGTTACAGGGCAAGTCATTTACAAAAAATTCAATTTTGGCTTCAGAATAAAATAAATAATGTTTATTTAACATTATTTGATAGAAATACAATTAACTGGATGTCTTTGGTGAAATAAATAACTTTTTACTCTTATTTTAGGATCACAATCATGAAGTTTTAAATTGCCCCTTTGAAACTTATTTCCAATTATCTTTCCTTGAAGTCCCTGTTAAGATTGCCTACCTGAGATAGTTTGACTAGTTTTAAATGGTAAATATTCAAGGTACATTATGAAAACAGTGACGAATCGTCTGTACTTTTAAACAAAAACAAAGAAAAGGTTTTCACTATAAAATATATCGCAAATGATGCACACAAACTGTTTTATTCAAAGTAAAATTGTTTCAGATATATTAAATTATGGTATAGGAAATATATTGATATCCCATTCCAGTGCATGAATAATACCTTAAATTCCCTGAAAACGATTTGCTTACTATCAATTATGAAACTGGATGGTTGTTATCAGGTCTTTGACTCTCGGAGGACAAACATATACCTTGGTATGCCGTGTTCTGGTGAAATAGAATTATTGACCAGCCCAACAGTGTTTAAAAGCTATGCTTGATTATGGAACATTGTGTGGAAGTTTCTTTAGAAATGATAAGATGAATTGTGCTTTCATGACATACCACTACGCACAGGTTAGATGATACCAACAAAAAAAAGAAAGAATCCATGGTCACACTCCATATACAAAACAATAAATTAATATACATATTTGTAAAATAAAATCAACAAATGTGTGCAGAATGAATTTAAAACCTTAATGTATTAATCCTTCTTATGCCATGAATGAGTCCTGGGTCCTGTTATTGTCATCCTTATTGATACCCTGGAATCACACAGAGGTATCACAGATATGAACAAAATATGATAAACTGGACATGACACCCATTTGTTTTCTGCAAATCGCACAAGAAGCTCTGGACACAATAATATCCATTGAGCCTGAACTAAGTATATGATTAAAGACTCAGGATCTAGTGATGATGTACCAAAGTTGGAGAAAGAAAACTTATACAAATTATGATATCTTAGATCCTGATGACTCGGTTTCAAATTTACCGGTATATATAGTTTGTGACCTGAATAAAAACTCACTTCATTTTAAAGAGAACTAAATGACTTTATCTGATGATGATTTTTATCTATCCACATTGAACAAATCAAATTCAAAAGTATATAAAAACAGTTCTAGTAAAATCAAGGGAACAAAAACAAGTAGACTAAGATTTAAAAAAATGGTGTTAAGACTGAATGTAGGCATTGGATTGAAGGGAGCTGTAAACAATAGACTACATGTATATGGTAATAGTTTGGTAAATAGTGATGACACTATACTAAATATGATCTCCTGCTATCCTCTAAACGTTTAGTTGCCAGGTCATGGATCGCTTTTCATTCAAAGATTGTACAACAACTGGTTGTTGTAGGAAGTTACAAATGTTGTAGTTGCACAACATCAAGTTTCGTGTGGTCCGGACTCTTTGTTCTCCGCTGTGGTTTCACCAGTTCAGTGTAAAATAAACCTAAATTCAAGTAAAGTACATTCAAATATGTTAACCATAATTGTCTACATGTTGATGATATATAACTCACTGTTATGACGTATGTTACAGGATGACGTATGGATTGTCCCAATCAGCAAGGCGCTGGCATGGGTACAAACGCCAACGCCGATCAGCGACCTTAACGAATTTGAACCATGGAAATGTTGAACATGATACTTTACTTGAGCACGAAAATGTAACTGAAATAAAATGTTTAAATATGTTACGAATATATCATATATATTTAATTATATTTTTTGTTTGCATACATATAAACAGAGCTTTGAGCCTTGGTCGCAGCACTGCTGTTAATGGTTTTCAATGGTCAATTAAATTTATGTTCTAGAGTTCTTACAAAATACGTCCTTTGAATTAAACGTAATAGTCTAACTTATCCTAGGGCCAATATTTCTCAAAACTTCAGCTCAAGAAGTAGAAATGACCCAGGTTTAAATACAGAGCCTGGTGTTGGCTTCATGACATAACTTGTGTGCCGTTTAATCAACAATAAATATGACGAGTTTTGACACAACCGTCGTCAACAAAAACGTTTCATAACTTTGTTTTGAGAACTACTTTAAGTTAGTTATTGTGACTTTTTACATGAGCATGTGTATAAGTAACTCATATCCGGATCCAATACCTCTTTGAACAACACGACCCAGTATTTTTAAAGCGCAAACACTTTACTCAACCTCGAAGTTGAACTCATTGATTTAAATTGACAGTAAGATGCTATGGTATTTATATTTATTTTGTTATGATAAGACAATTCGTATTTTTAGTTGGGCATGGATTATTGAGTTGAGTATGGAGTAAAGTTCATATAACGACGGATCCAGGTTTGATTGGTTTATTGAATATTGAGCGTCATTTTTATGCCATCGAGGGCTAACAGACGATCAGTTAACCTAACCACTGTTTCCTGGGATTCTGAAAGGTTAACCGGTACTCGAGCACATCCCATCTCCGCAAGTGACTGATAACTTACCCACTTGAATCAGCGGTAAGAGTCGAATATTAATGAGACACAATGTCGTATATCAATCATCACGGAGACTGTTGCCGGGCGGGGATTCGAACTCACGACCCCTGGATTGATAGTCAGACGTGTTACCGACTGTACCCAGGTTTTAATAGAAAACTGTTGTATTTCACAATAGAAACATATGTACTTAAATCAAAATTTATTACTTTATAATATATTGAATGAATATTTATTAATTGATATAACTACGTGTGATCATAGCACATGTAGAATGGAAATGTGATAAGAAAATACTAAGAAATGCAGATTTGTTACAATACCATCCGATGACGCGGTAATAGAGAGACTGTTCATATATTATTAGTATGTTTTCTTCAGTCCGTGGCAAGTTTATACAATAATGTTATAAATTGAGATTGAAATAGTCAATTACGCTGTTTAAATCAATACAATCCAATACAATTGCATGCGATGATCTTATGGGAATTACGAAAAGAAAATAGAAGATTCAGTTTTTATTGAAATTGATAATTTTTAAAGTGTTTATATATTATACCAGTATATAAAATCGTGCAATGGAGGTAAGACTTTAGACATAGACATAGTTTACCGAGTGTAGTAAAGAAAGATATATCCGTATGTCAAATATTTGATATACCAATAAATATAGACAACTGCTTCAGTAAACATACTCGTATTTATGCAGGAAGTGCTTGAGCGTGAATGTTATCAAGTTACATTGACATAAAGTTTGCACAATAAGTTGGTTGGTTATAAGTGGTATTTTACTGCGCGGTGTATTTCTTTATAAAGAATCAAACGACCGTGAAGAGAACACAGGGACGAAGTGTATCATACATTTTGAATCAGTTTAACTCATGTGTTCGGGTAGTGCAAGAGAGAAGTTGGACAAGATTGGTTTCGTCGCCATTTAACAGCAGATGTTTTAAGGTAGTACCACACGTTTTCACTTATCTATGTTCGTTATGGTCTTACTGATCATTTAGCATTATTTATTGTGTTGTTTGTGAGTTTGTCACCTTTACTTGCCCCATCGCTTGTTTGGCATAGTAGTTCTATTTATAATACTATACTTTTTATGTTCATCCAAATGTTGCCATGATAATATACATGTATTATACTATCACCATTAAAACTACACGTGTTCAAGTGGTGACGCATCTATGACTGGAGGGTTGTGGTCTGATCCTCCGTCACGGCTATGTGTGGTGTTCTTGAGCAAGTCACGTTTTCCGCATATACATACATTGTAGTACTGGTTCTAACCGGGAAGATTTCGAGCGTGATTTGTATCAGTTGCTATTTCTTGCTTCACAATCGAAGTAGACAAACAATCTAAATCTACCCAGTCAATATATGAATCATATATATCATTAACATTATATAAATCATATAAATCACATATATCATATAAATCATATACATCATATAAATCTCATATACATCGTGATTCTGACTCTTTCTTAGATGAACAAATTTCTGTATATATAACTGGTTTGTTTCATCTTTCAGTATTTAGAAGTACAGTTATAAAGTTAATGTTAGGATAAATTTCAAGTTTAAAATCGAAAAAAAGTACGAATAACAACCTTACTTCAGTCCATTGTTTTGTTTGTATTTTTGCTATGTGTGTCCTTCGCGAAAAACCTATTTATGTTTTCATAAAAATCTTCTCTTCTCTTTTATCTGAATGATTTATATTTTTGTATATAATATACATTAAACAAATATTATGTTAAGATAGATATTACGTACTCTAGAATATACAATATATGCTTAATTAATTTGAAAAAAATCATCTTTCAATCAGACAACACATCGCATTATCACATGGCATAACAAGAACAATGGGCATAAATTGGCATTAGACTAAACATATTGAATACGGATACTCATTTCAATAACATAATATAATACCCAACAGCTGTCCCATATAAGATACCATCATTTAAACTTGCTTATCTCCGTTATACACCAATTCTCGATACTGGCTATATCAGCCTTGTTATAATTGGTTAATTTGCTATGATATGACACCAGGTACAGATATTACCTGACTTGCACCAATTGTCTGTGTATAGGCCTCACTGCACTATTTAATAATAATGTTTTGATGCAGATATAAAGTCTCAAATTAGACTTGATGTGTCATCATGGTCAGGTTGCTTACTCATTATTACACTGAATATGATACGGAACGCCCGCCATTTAGTTTTGTTCTTTGTTATATAGTAAATAATGTTTGCTTGCTTGTCATTCATTGAAGGGCCTAAATGAAAGAAGTGGAACTTACATTTTATTATTTGTTAACCTCTCACTACCAAAGTATGATGAGAAAAGCAGGGTTCATGTTTAATCAACTTCTATGTGAAGCCTTTCATGTTGCTTATGTAAGTACTATGTCAATAAAGAACCCTTAGATTTTTGACATAAATAATGACCTATATTTTAGTAAATACTATCTATTTGCAATAATACTGAACTATTGGCAGAATACCAGTTTCTGTATGGTCATACATGGATACACAGGTGCGATATGTCGACCTACACGACAATTTGGTGTGTTTCATTAATTTTACTAAAAACATCTTTTTTTAAACTCAATCAAACAAAAAAGTTACACCAATACAGTCTCATGGCACATTGGATACATTAACTTACCAAAATACAATGTACATGATTCAATATTGTGTAAATGCTGAAATTTGCACTTTTCAATAATTAAAACAAAAACAAAACATATCTTTAATGTTCAGTTATTTGCCAAGTAATTTCATTGTAAATATGCATATGTATGCTTAATTTGAGCCACAAACATGCCAAAATGTGTGTTTTATTCTTAAAGAAATGCCTCCAATTTTAAATTTGCTATCACGAGAGTGTAAAAAAATGAGGATATATTAACTACAATTTCCATTTTGGAAATTTATCCCTTCTCACTAAAGTATCTCTCCGAGATGCAAACCTACTATTGATTTTTGTTCTTTATTCTATAGTAAATAAAAATGTTTGCATGCTTGTCATTCAATGGAAGACCTAATTGAATTAAGGGAAATACATTTTTAAAGAAGAAGCAACAAGGATTATTTAAAACCGACATTATGCAACTACCCCACGGAAGCATTTCCTGTTTCCAATAGTGGCACTATGCCTATATATGTCACATACCCATTGATCACCTTTTTTCTGTTTATAATTGCCAATGAAGAATTTCAACCTAGAAACATTAAAATAGTGCTGTGAGACGCATATCTGTTATTAACTTAATATGTATGTATACTATTAAATTACGATAGTTATTCAAGGTTGTTAAGGTAAAATAAAGATATTCAAAGCTAATGTGAAATTGTTGTGCATGGTTAATTTCTCTTTACAAATTCGTCTCATTGAAAGCATATTAGTTTCTTTGTTGAAATAGTTGACAATATTTACACGTGTGGTTAAAGATATAATTCAAAATGATATTTGGTGAATAAATGTCCATACGGGAGATATTGTACTATACATATACACAGTTAAGCGTTTTAGGCCATATCAACACTGACGCGACTGATGTGATATCCATGACCAGATATATTGATCTTACATAGTTTACTGAACGGAACAGCTAACCCGCCACTTTAATATTTCTAATATCTTCGTCAAAATATTGAATACCGCTATTAAAGTTTGTATATCATATTAACAGACAATTAAGTATGTTTAAATAGCGTGAATGGTCGTTCGTATTCAAGTTCAAATATCGTAAAAATTGCTTTAATACTTTTTAAGAAAATACATAAAATATCAGGTATATGAGGTGGCGGATTAGCTGCTCCGTTCAGTATAGTAGTGCCTTTATTACCGTTATCTATCAATTTCTCTATCTTATTTGATTTGTTGTTCAAATCTTAAGATGCTTAGATATATATCTAATATAATACTGCCGTCTTTACAGTCTTTTAATGTAGGCATAAAACACAATACTGTATATATTAACTTTTGTTGACACTTGAAAGGAGTTTACATATCAGGCTGTAGTGGTATTAAAATTTTACAATTATAAGTACATTGATCATTTGTCTTTTTATAGAACTATAGCTTTACCGGTACATACTTAAAATGATATAATGACGTATTTGTTATAGCGAAGTACTAAGTGAATATAACTCATTATGTTTATATTGCAATATTGCTATTTGTTTTATTACACGTGTCACTTTGATACAATGTTATCAATTATTGTTAATTAGACAGGGGAAATGAGGATACCCATTTTTATTTATGTTTAACCATATTGACAAGATTACATTATGAACCACAGTGAAAGTTATGTAAGAGTCACTGTCTACACAATGTAATAGTGAATGAGAACGGTACCCGGCCCGTACAATCGATATTGTAAGCTTATACTTACCATCTTTATATACGAGCATGCAAAACGGATGATAATTCATTATGGGTCTCTGTGTCTGTATAGGTTATAGATTATATAGAGATGTTTTTATAAAATTTCGAATTAGTGGAGTGTAGCGGAACGAAATGAAAAAAATTAATCTGTTTAAATATCTCTATGTAATTCGTACTTGTAGATAACAGTTTCCATATTTGGTAATAATTATGGTTTACACAGCCATAGATAACGCCTACTTGGCAGTACTCTAACACAGTTTTATACTCAAAACTACACAAACATTGTTTATACGAGTTCATGTACCAAAAAGTTACAATGCTTCGTTTGTTACAGTCACCGAACTGCCAAATTGAGCTATGCGGCTTGTACTTTAATAATATTTATCTGCATTTTTTTCAACGGCCTCTACTTTTTTGTCCTTCGGTGAATTGATTAAATTTACAAATCAACAGTCATTTTTCTCGGAAAACAAAAACTAGATTATTATTAAGAAACTGAAAACCAACACAAAACATCAGTATTTGTGTGCTTGCTAGCAAGAATTTCTCAGAAAACAAAAACGGAAGTAGTTTTCTAGAAACGTAAAAATAAATAAAATGGATCAATAGAAATAATATACATTTTAAACATTTTCTTTTCACAAAAAGCTTCAAATCTAAAAGCTCATGAAACGGTAAACGTTCATGATTTTACATTTTCTATCTCATATATTCTATTTGTTACTATTCATCAATAGATTTAAGTTTAAATACGTTTACTGCGTTTAATCTCCCATATGTTTCATTACATAAAGCACGCTTGTTAACTAACTTGGATGCAGTGTGGTCGGGCTAAAAATAGACCATTACCCCGGATACATATTGCGTTAAACTTTATCAATCTCACATGGTGTATTGCATGCAGAAAAATAGAGCGTTTAGATAATTGTGGACAGGAAAACATGGTTATTCGATTCTAAGATATTTATCTGTTCATATTTTATCGCTTTATTTATCTATTTATATTTTCATATGAGTGTATCTAAATGTCTATTATAAGTAGTTGTCTAATAAGTGTAAGTGCCTTCTTCAGATGCATTGCAGTTACACCCACAGACGTTATTTAAGACGACGAACCAACGAACAGTATTGTTTAATTGATTGATTGGTTATACTTATTTATTTAGTCTTTCTTTGTATACATCTTGTATTTGTATTTATTGCTTCAGTTGTTATAATAGGTTTTGTTAAAGGGAATTTATCAGGATTTTTCAAACTTTTCAAGTTGGCTAAAACATATTTTTCCAATATATTGTGCCTATATATACTCACTGACTCCGTGTTGCCAAATGGATATCTATTTAAACATGCCAAAATTATATCTTGGGTAACGCGCCTAGGTTAGACTAAAATATATTTCCCGCTTAAAGTGCAACATATTTTGTGACGTTTTAAATGAGTCACATGATTTCATTTTGATTTCAATTTGATCCGTTATACACAGGAGCGGATCAAGGATTTCATTTAAGAGGGACGCACCACTGAACGGGCACATATGTTTTTCAGTAGAAACATAGCTGATTTAAAAAAAGAGGATTTTATGGGGTGTCTACGATGGGTTTATTAAATATCAGAATAACCATTGAGTATATGAACAATAACAATGTTCACTCAAATAAATATTATTTTCGGATCGCCCGACTTCATTAAAAGGGTTCCGACAATAAATCCATTTGGCCGGTTTCTTAAAAAAATAAAAAATAATAATTTAAAAAAATGTATTCAAAATTTTAGTTTGTGAAAACAAGAATGGTTTATAAATTTAAATAAATGAGAACGAAATCTGACCCCACATATGCAGTTCCTCTAATAACACATCCATTTTGCCTTATCAAAAGGCCATTGTGAAATATTATACAGTGGTTTCACGGTTTATTAACACCAGTTATGTAAAGAAAACATAAATGCACAACGAAATTTAAAAGCTTGATCTTATCGAATAAGGCATGTTATACACATTGGAAATATAATATAAGTGCTCTGTTGTGATTTTCTTTTCTCACAAAAAGTTTCATTTATTATTTCGTGTTAAAATTACAAAAATATCTTATTAGCAAACTTCCGCCGGACCTGATTGGCTTAGTCGGTGCTGTACCTGTCTATAAATCCAATGTTCATGAGTTCGAATCCCCGGCCGGCCACAGTTACCATGATGATTGATATATGACATTGCGTTTCATTGTCATTCGTATCTCACCACTGATTCAAGTGAGATGTTATCTATTACTAGTGGAGATGGGTGTGTCCGAGTACTAGTAAACCGTCCAAGAGGTTAGAATAATTAAGTGTCTGTAAGCCGTCGATGGCATCAAATGACGCTTAATCACCAACCAACCAACCAACAAAACAAACAAACAAACAAACAAAAAATATTAAGCGTCACATTTGAATATTGCTTTGAGAGGCATTTTGTCAAGAGCATAAAACTAAATACTCTCGTGATACGTTTGAATGGCAGAGTGCAATACAAGATATTTATGAACAAGGTCAATCCCGTTATCTCTATGTTGTACAGGTTTGACATTTTGCTGTGTATTGATGAACACAAGCAGTATTAGTTACTCATTGTATACTTTAAGTTTGGGAAGGATTTAATCATTGAATAATCATATTCGTTTTCATCTTGACCTTGTTACCTTTTTAACACTTTGTTAATGTTTTGTCAGAATGGCAACGGATATAATAGACAATTATTTGTTTAGCTAACATTCCAATCTAATTGTAAAATAAGGACGAAGTAAATATACCATACATTTGTAAAAGCAATGGTAATAATGAAAACTATATTAAAGTCGTCTTTATTACTTAATAGTTATGCGATTATCTCCGGTAAACTTACATTCTATAAAAGTATGGTGACTGAATTCTGCCATGTCCTTCTAATTCAGTTGTCAACTTTTCATGTTGGCGTGATGGTGATGTCATGACAACACGACAAATATTTCGCGAGAACTCGACGTTCAGATGGCGTCAACATGACATATTTATTTGCCGAGCTGTTGTGTTGGCGGATACGAATATGCCGTGTTGAAGACTTTTTCTGTCATGCTGTTTTTTCATTCGCCGGCGAAACACAAACACGAAAAACACGACAAATAAATAACTAAATTGTTAAGTTGTCATGTTTTCGTACTGGCAGGTCGAAGACAGGACAATAATATAATATCTGTATATAATAGTGGGATCTAATTGCTTTATTTATTTAATGCGAAGAGGTTGAAATAAATAGTTTAATTAGTTATTAATCTTACAAAAAATATATAATTTATAGATAAGTATGTATACATGTGTATGTGTTTGATTGAAGTAAAAGAAGAAGTTTGTACTAAGCCTATCAAACGAGCGAAGCCCTGTATATTGCTGTACAAAATATTTAAGATTTAACCGGACAAAACGAGCAACCATCGTGCAGTCCTATTTGCATCGTAAATGGCGACTAAATGAGTTTGAGTTTGTGCAGTTTATGCAGTATTATTGATTTCAGCCAGTAGTATTGGTATAGTCAGGTTTGTTGCGCTTGTAACATGTGAAATAAACAAAGGTCATTATTCCTTTTAGGCCTAACATGACCTTAGATGTTGGTTCTCCTTAAACACAAGCCAAACCAAATCAACACTTCCACCTGCAAAGTTCATTCTCACATCTGGGTTATAGATGAATCGGAACTATTGCCCTTCTAACCACTTATTTACATGTGCCAATTCTGAAAAATGGCTTCTAAAAAAGTATGTATTTGCTAAATGTTGTATTTCTTCGCCAATGTATTCTATACTTTCTGTTTTTTGTAGACCATTGAGCTCATCCTGACTCGTGAATATTTCTTGGCCGTATTTCATACGATAAGATAATTATAATCTTATTGATTGCAATTGGACCAATTTCAGGAATATCGTTTATTTTGAATGCATTTATTGATAATACTGTTGTTATCCTCCACACAGGAAGACGTTGATCCTAATTGTTTATATCGTCTATCGCAGAGTCTCATTTTTGTATATGAACAACGTCCATTGTTTAATACCATCATGCTATCCAATCAATAATAAAGAGCGAATGTTTTCCATGTAAAACATGTCGACATATCGTGTTTTCATTATCTAGGTGAGGAAGCGACAACACAACATGTCAAAATGTCAAGTAAAATGTGTTTTATTGTCGTCGTGTTGTCGACTCACCAACACGACGTGGCAAACATCAGCCAGCATATAACAGTGCAGTATATCATAGATGCAAATTTTCTTATTGATCACATATTTTACGGTACAGGAGTGTAATAAACCCATAACATATGTTTGGGATGGTCATTTGAAACATTGCCATATACTTTAGTAATATATTTAGATATGAGTTTGTAGGCCAGCCTTATCAATATAAAACAATGGACTCTCCTTAACACTCTTAGGTAGTTAATTTCAGCATGTGATAGTCGTTGGAGAGTACAATGCCAAAGACATTTGAGACTACATTTAGATAGGAGGTGGTAGGCCAGCCTTGTAAATATAGAAATTTGACTCTTCTTAACATTATTGGGTAGTTAATTTCAGCTTGGGATAGTCCTTGGGGAGTTCAATGCCATAGACATTGGGACTATATTTAGAAAGGAGGTGGTAAGCCAGTCTTGTAAATATAAAACAACGGACTCTCCTTAACATTCTTGGGTAGTTAATCGTTATCAACATCAGGAAAACGCTGCAGAGATAATAATGAAATTATGTCTACATTTAAGGTTATAACAGTTCTCAGTCGTAACGAGAACTCGTTGAAGTTAACTTCCTACTGTCAATATGGCGTCACACTGCTCGCGAATCAGACAGATGTACAATAGAATGAGAGAAAAGTTGGCAGCAGAGACCGAAGACGAAGACCCGGATGTCAAATGTACATTTTGTGTTAAAACAGAAAGATTGATGAGTTTTAATGGTATAAAGCGTGGCGATCATATCAAAATGGGTGGTCTTAAAGGGATGCACAATATAGGCAAGCGACAACGGTCGTTGTACACCCACCATGCAATCGTGAAGGACATAGAAATCATTGACAGCTCATCCGCTAACTTGACATTGATTCATTTTATTTCTATTCCGTATGACGAGACACTGGAAATCCGACAAACAACAGAATGCAAAAACCTCACTTACGACGAGATATATGTGGTAAAATATCGACATAAAACGCACCCTGCTGAGAAGATTATTAAACGCGCAGAATCACTCATTACAAATAATGTTAAGTACTCAGGTTTCTCGTGCAATTGTGAACACTTTTGTCACTGGTGTTGTGTATCTAGCGACGAAAGCGTGCAAATCGATAACTTAAAATACATGATATTCGAAGTGTTAACTGATGCAGCCCATATAGGAAACGTAGGTGCAAAGATTTTAAGAATAGCATTGAAGTTGGTTTTATACTCACTCGATGATTTGTCAGGTATAGCCAAGATTTCAATGATCGCGGTCCCGTGGGGAGTGCTATCGGGTGTTTTGCTTGTCAGTCTTATATTCAGCATCTACTCACATACAAAGCTAAGCAAGAAATTAAAAGAAGGTACCATCTGTTCCGCATGTTGCAGATGTCAAAAAAACAACATCTGGGGAAGATTTGCAGTTCTCAACTTGACACAAGCCGGTGGTCTTGGACTGCTTTCATTAATTATGGCAGTAGGTGCGAGCGGTGGTGTAGCTGTTGGTGTCATGGTTTTGGTAGGTGTTTTAACCTTGGTGTTGACGTGGGCTGTACCAAAACTGAAACAAAAGTTCTGTTCACCATTCAAAGGAAAGTTGATTAAGGTTAAGTCAATGAAAAGCATATGGATAGGGGACGTCATTTCGTACGATCACTGGAAAATGTTACATGATGGGATAGTCTCAGCAGTTCAAACATACCCAGGAACGAATGATATGAAAGGAGAAATAAAGGTAATACATTATTCACTACCGCAGTTATTTGGACGACGGAAGATAATGGAAGACGTCATTGATGTAGATCTTAACAAGGATTCGATTAAAGGGCACGACTATTCAGGATATACAGTTCACGAGCCGGAAATAGTAGTAAAAAGGGCTAGGCAACGAATAGGCGAAACTAAATTTGGCATGATGTCCAATCGGTCAAGCCACTTTTGTCATTGGGCAAAGTTGAATGAAGATATTGATGACGAACCATTGCTTCAACAACAAGACAAACAACTAATGATGTATGATAGAGAGATTAATCTAATGGAAACGTTATCTAAATTCCCCGAAATCAATATCGATCATCGAATTGGTCGAAATCAGGCCACAAACAAAGTCTGTGTTGTTCCGGCTTACATTAGAGAAGAGGTGAAAGTCGGCCAGATTATTGAGTTTAAATACAATCATCTACCGCATAAGGCTGTAACTACCCACGTAGATATCAGTCACAGATGCGTATCTAAAGTTTCTGTGACTGTAGTCCATTACGGGAGCAAAAGAGTGGTCACTGAAGAAACGTTTGCATTTAACCTCAATTATAAACACTTGAAGATACACAAATATCATCCGCTCTGTCGATACAAGAAAGAGGACGTCATCAAAAGAGCAAGGTCCCGAATAGGAGAACGTAAATATAAAATATTTACAAACAGATCCTCGCATCTAGCGGAAGAAATAGTCGAGAAGAATAAGGACACACTTGTCAGTGATATCGATGAAATTCACCCAGGCGACGGGATTTCATTTTACTACTGGTCCTTGAAACATGATGCCATAGTAACAAAAGTACAAAAGGTCCAATCAAAGGCAAACGACAAAGGAAGCGTGACCATTGTCCACTACGCCCTTGGCCACTTATTTGCAAAGCGAACGATTACAGAAGAAGTTATTCATATGGATTTGGCTAGAGACAATGTCTATGTAAAGTGTTACACGGGCTTTGTTACGTATCCGGAGGAGATTGTTGTTCAGCGAGCAAAGACCAGAGTTGAAGAGCAACGATTTTGTCCACTGAATAATAATTCAAGTGATTTTGTTCACTGGACAAAAGTCGTACAAACACCGGTCTTGGTAGCAGGACCTACCGTCACTGTTGATAAGCTTCAAGACAACGATGACATGGGAAAACGCCTACTTGTTCCAAACATCGGAAAACAATATGAAAAGTTTCAAAGGGTTCAAGCGCATACATGGTCGGATCTCGTTCCTGGTACCATCGTGGAATATCGCTATTATTGGATTTGGCACCAAGGCATACTGACAGTATCCAGTGAAAAGAGATCTTATATCAGAGTAATTCACTATGGGACAAATCACATCTTTGCTAAAAGGTCAATTAGGGAAGATAAGATGACGGTGAATCTGAAACGGGACAAACTTTGGATCTATCGCTGTCACCCGAAAGAATGTAATAAACAACCCATCATTTTACAAAAAGCTATGTTAAGGCTTGATGAGAAGGAATGGGGCCGGCATAACAGATCCTGGGACTTTTGCAAGGATTGCGTGTTAAAATCAGTACCAGAGGTTTAAGGAGGAATGAAGCTTTGCATATTATCGTACGAATATTAACCTCTGAAAACTTCTAATAAAAGCAGTAAAATACGTTTCATACATGCACTAAGTGGTTTACCTAACGTGATGTGTTAAATGTTCAATACTGTTAGACGGAAACTACTCCCTTAAAAGAATAGTGCATTTAGAAAAAAAAATAAAGCTAAATAATTTGTCACCATGTAATGGACGTTTTGATCTCAATAATGTGTACATAAAGCATGTAAATAAACATACAGTCGTTTAATGTGAAAAGTTCTGACTCTTTTAAACGACGTAAAAGTGTGTTTATTGTTTCCATTTAATAGTTTTTTGTTTTGCCGACTATATATACCATATAAACTTACGGCACTTGACCAAAAATTACTTTGTGTAATTTGAAAAAAAAATACATGACAAAATTGAAAAAAAAAGATACGTTTCATGCTGCGCTCTAATAAATATGTTATGGTAGATTAATTTTAAAATTTAAAAAAAAAACTGATTATTATGAAAGAAATGTACAATATTCAGCAACAGTGTTATTATAATTAAAAGTGTGCGTTTCTAAATGAATTGAGTGTATATCATAGTATGGAATTGTTCCGCGTTCCATCTATACAGGGAACATAGGCTTTCCAGGCGATGTTTGATCGGCCAGAGGAAAAACGCTAATGAAAATAAAACAATATATATCATTAGTCGTATCACTGAAGGACACATCTACCAGAGCAGCATGAACACAATTAACATATGTAATAGATCTTATAGTTCTATTAATTATTATAGATACATAGAGGTTACAACTGGGGTCACAGCCTCGGTGCAGTCAGCAGCAAAGACAAAGTGTGGATGTTCTTTTTTATCTCATGGAGGAAAACTGTTGTAATTAGTAAATGAAGTTCACATTCCGTCACAATCAAATACAGGACAAGTAAACATTGGAAAAATTATTGACATAAATACATATATAGAAGGTAAGATAAGCTTTGACAAGTGAAATACACGAAGTGTAAGGATAAACTGGTGACATGAAAATGTGTTTACATGATGTTTATTAATAACATTTAATCCATAAAAATGTTACAAATGTAACATGCCGGAAATGATAACTTAGTTCTTACGGATGCAGTAAACTGTTTAAAACATAGGGCATATACTTTGCAATGATAGGAACTTTAGAACCTAAGTTTGTGGAAGAATTTTCATTGGCACTTGCCTGCCTTACTCCCGTTATATCGCACTTATACAAAAAACAGCAACTAAGTTATGCTCGTGTGATAGAAACATGGAGGTGAACTAAATCAAAGACATACAGATTTTATTGGGTTCACATGTATTAATTAACAAGTTGTCTTACTTCTTGCTTCTTACTTTTCAGCATAAAACAGTTAATTATTGACATTTAAAAATAATTTTATTTCAAACAGTGAATGCATGGCACGACGTCATGATTGTAATATAGACACCAAAGGGGTGTATTTTGAAATCTTACTCTAAAACATTTACTTGCAAATACTTGACATTTGATTTTCATCTAGCTGTATTTTTATTCAGTTATACATATACATATTTTCTGATTTCGTCAATTGAAAGAATTTGTCTAAAATGGGGACGCAGTGATTTAAGGACACCGCTGCCACAACAGTAAAGATGCAATCAAATATTCTTATCAACAGTAAATCCACTACAAATATGCAATATATAACAGGGGTTGCCGCCCTTAAACGGTCAGAAGCATAACAACGTCAGTGAAGCTTAAACCTGAATCCAACTGAGGAATGAAACATAATTATGATATAAAATGCCTTGTTCGTGAAGTGCGTGGTCCAGTGGGTTCGATCCTTTCCCATGGCTATGTGTGGTGGCCTTGAGCAAGACGCTTTTTCCGCACATGTTTTTTACTGGTTCTACAAAGAAAAATTTTGCGCTTTGTATAAGTTGTACAGACATAATTCGCATTCAAAGTAAAATCAATAAGTTTATAATAACCATACTTTTCATATTGCATTTCCTTATTATTCTTTCGACATTTTACTCCATATATTTGTGTTTTAACTGTAAATGTGTGGATTGTGGCGCATTTTCTATGGCGAGGGGCCGCATTTTATGATGTGCCAACGTGGTAGAGATACTATTTGGACTATCTATAAGCCCTGTATTAGCTTCACAGTGATGATTTACCACACTGACCGTCCAAATGCGATATACTGTGACGACCAGTCCGCTCATTTCTTCTATTTGCATGTATTATACTTATTATGACTTGTATAATATGTAATATGTTGATGCGGTTATGGGGACTGTGTCCTATTAACTGCGTCTCTTGTCCTATATTTTCTTATATTGTTTTACCGTTGTACTTCTAAGAAATGAAATTTATTTGTTGAGCGTTCGTGAGATAAGAACCTACATATGACCGCGTGCAAGATAATCCTAAAGCATTCACGTACGTTTTGCTCGTTCATATCTAAAACCATATCTCATATATGTTCAACAATCAAAGTTCATATTTCATTTTTTATAATTTTATACATTCAGTTGACATAGTATATTTCGTTTTTACCTTGCATCGATACACATATTCAGTCTCTGTTGCATCATGCACTTAAAAGAAAGAAGCTCCTTAAGCATCATGATTTCATTCTAATCCTTATATTTGTTGCCATTGTAAATACATTAATACGTTGTAAATGTCATAAATAAAATATGTTTAAACTAGGATTTTATTCGCAACATCTACGGTAGCCATTCAATATACATTCTAAATAACAAGTGAAAATGATCTAGAAGAAAGCTGTTAAGAGGCAACAACAGAAATGAAGGTGCCTTTCAATAAAGGCAATGGAATAATTAACCTGAACAAAATATAATTTTTAATTTTAATTCTCAGTTAAGTTGGAGTTCATATGTTACGTTTTAGTTAATAAATCGAACGCATTTTGCAAGACGTAGTCTGTTTATAGTTTGATCTCACCATATTTATAAGCATCGAATACAAATATCATACATATGTAAAAGCATTGCTAGAGGATAACAGGTCCTTGTTGACAGATTGTCAAATTAAGTGTTAAACACAAAACCTTCAATACAGGAAGATGTATTTGTATGTTGGAAATGAAACAAATTATTTAAACACAATTTATTATCCATAAGTAATTCTCATTTGATTTAAGATCCACATGTTCCTCTTTCATCCGAGTAAAAGTGAACATTATGCTACCAATGCACTTTTATTATTATATAATGTAAAATATAGTGTTACCGAGTTATGTTGTTGTATAGACGTGTTGTTTTACATCTCTTACAATAAATATACTTAATGATTAATTCCAATTCTGCTTGACGAAACACATTTTACTCTAATCAATAAAATTTACATGTTTCCTTAATATGGGTTGTTTTTATTTATTCTCGAAATATTACTTATATATACTTAATCGACATTAGGTATTTAAGTGTAAGTGTTGAAAGTACATTAACTATGTGCATATATATACATATTTAGGTATTTAATCTTGATTAATCTTAAAGAGCAAGTAATTATTGATCGAACTTGTCCATCCGTATGTCCGGATGTATGTTGTATGTCTCCTATCTCACTCCCCCATCTCTCTCTCTCTCTCTCTCTCTCTCTCTCTCTCTCTCTCTCTCTAAATGATAAAAAATTATAAGATATATGCAAGTGATAAAATTTTATTCATATTCATCGTTTCTAAATAAACCTTATACAGCAGTTTATTGGATATTTGCTTCAGGACACACAGCTACATCTGAAGTATACAAATTAAAACAAATACATGACATGTACATAATTTAAATACTTGTTTATATACGACCTGCTGATTAATAAATCGGTAGTATTAATCAGTAGTATAAATCAGTAGTATATACATTTGCCATGGCAGTATATAACTTTCCAGGCTCCTCCGTGGCCCAGTGGTCTAAAGCGCAGTCACAACGTCACTAACCTCTCACCGCTAAGGTTGTAGGTCTAAGTCCCGCTCGATCCAAAAAAACACTATGTCTGAAAGTTTACCAGTTACTTGTGAAAAAACAGTGGTTCTACTCAGATTCATTCTGGGGTCATCGTCCATCACTAAAACTTGATATGCTATATATAACCTAAAATGTGTTGAAAATGGCGTTAAAACCCAATAAAAAAGAAAACTTTCGAACACCACTAGAAGGTTCATATGATATATTGAGTCTCATATCAGAGGTCAATAGTTCGTGCCAAGATAAAGCGGATAGTATGTTGTAGAATGAATGTGGCTACATCATTATGTTACGTATTCTGTATTTTCATATTTTTAACCTAGTGGTCGCAACATCTTATAAATCGCAAGCTTCATAATACAGTATACATTTGCTGAATTATAGCGCCACCATACGTTTACCCTAAAATACTCTCTTATCAAAAGTACTTGAGTTGCTTAGTGTTCAGATCGAACTTAACTGTGTCGCTGAACGACGTACATTTGCTGGTTAAATCAATCTAAATTATCAATTAATGTACCAACGGCATATGAAATTACCAATACCCGCATAATCAAGTGTGCCTACCAATGATATCACAGAATATTTACCTTGAATAACCTGTAACGTTTTGAAACTGTTTGTATTCCGTCACTGTCACAACAGTCATTATTTGAATCAGCGGTGAGAGACGAATGATAATGAGACGCCGCAATGTCGTATATCTAACAACACGGAGATTGTGACCGAGCAAGGATTCGAACGACCCCTTGATTGACAGACAGACGCGCTAATGACTGAGATAATCGGGCTCGGCAAAAACAAGCTTTTTATTGTCATATTACAGCTGTCAGGATTTCGTTTTCATTTGTGTGACAGGGCCACTTATTATTGATTTTCTTTGATAAATACATTTTATGGTACTTGCTTGTCCTTTCTTACACCCACCTTAAGACGTCCCTGAGAACAGGTACCCGTTTCATTAACCTTCATCAGTCTTTAAATGTTCGTTCGAACAAAATGTGACACCTAGGAACGTGTCATTGACGCAGTATTTTTGCAAATTTTAAAAAGAATATTATTTACAAGGCTTACGAAACTTTGTAAAATTATGCAAAAGAAACACAAAATGAATATCCCGTTTCAAATTAACTTCAAATTGTACACACAAGCGGACCGGTAGTGTAATGGATAACATGTTGGCCGCTAATGCCAAAGGTTGCGGGTTCGATCCGCCGCTCGCCCCGATGCCTTTCATTAAAGAACTCAGCACTGGTTCTAACCAGGAAGCGGACTCATATAAGCTCTGAATTTTCATAGGATTTTCATATTTTACTAAGGAGTGAAACAGGGCCCTGATTTTCCATATACTTCCAATAAACTGCTCTGGCAGTGTTCGATGTCAAGCCATTCTCTTATAACACAGTTAAGCCATTATGTAATAATGGACCAAAAAGGCTGCACGATGGAAATTCGGGTCTTGTTACCATAGTAATAAACATGTATCATTGTCCCTTTCCTGTTATGACTACATTATTTGTTTATGCACAAAAACAAATCCATAGACCTGGTTTCTCTGCCTTTTACTCTTAAATATTGCAAGGATTTTAGTTGCATTCAAACTTATTACAAACCTGCGTTTGTTATGTTATGTGTCTAATAATTGCAAATCATTTATAAAAGAAAGATTTGTTGGAAAGTGACGGTCCTTTTTCAACATAGAAACATTTGGCAAATTAAATATTAGTTAACAATGGGATGGAGTGTTGACTACACCAATATATCTTAACGTCTGATTAAAACTGTTAATAGTAAAACAACACCATTCAATAGCATGGCTGCGATTGTCAATCCAATGTATATTCAGCCGCTCAAAACATTGACATACGAACATTTATCATTCTAATATTTTTCAAACAGAGATTGACGATATTTCTATTTTAACATCTGGTGAATTTTTTATTTTACATGATCTACATTACCTTTTTACATTTTATCTTATTTCACATTCGGCATACATCTACTGACGTCCAAACAAACCTCCATTACCATCGTTGTTAAAGAGGACTCGGATCAGGAGGATGAAGACGAATACTGTTAAGCAGAAGACGAAAAAGTTCCAGTAGCCTATGTTGTTAACAAATGATAATAAAACAGTTCTGTTTTACAATAGTTTTCATACTGTAAATATGTAAACTTTGATTTCAGCTTCTGTATGCTGTTTTTTTAATAACACACACGTTGACATATTAATGCTGAATATTTCGTGCCAGTATTTATAATCTCATACTTGTTTTGTTACACTTCCAAACGGTGTTGTGTACTGTACTTGAGTAGGACATTTATCTGTGTATATATGTATTGCAATATGTGTTATGCTATATGTGCAAAGCCATATGTGTAATGATATACGTGTAATGGTATATGTGTTATGTTATATGTGTTATGCAATATGTGTAATGATATATATGTAATGTTAGCTGTGTAATGCTATATGTGTAAGGCTATATGTGTAATGATATATGTGTACTTATATCTGTGTTTTGCTATATGTGTAATGATATTTGTGTAATGATTTGTGCATAATGCTGTGAGTAATGCTATATGTTAAATGCTATATGTAATGATATATGTAATGCTATATGCTAATCATGAAGTGTATAACCGTTATTATATGAATTGTGTAAACTTGCTCCCCAATCAATTAAACACTTTCGAACTACCATTTCCTTATTTTACCTAAGCTAACAGAACATACACACAAATAATAACTGAAACAGCAGAACAAACTTGTAAACAAAAACAAATCGATCTGCATCAATTGGGTTAATTAAAAAAAATATTGTGACTCACCGTAAATCAATAATCCAAAGATTCCTCCTGAGCCACCGGACAGGCTGCTGCCCCCACCGCTGCCAATGAAACCACCACCATATCCGCCATATCCATATCCGCCAAATCCATATTTGTCATATTCACCAACACCGCCGTGGCTGAAACCAAACGCTCCTTTTGGATAACCGCCGCCGCCACCTACAAATCCATGCCCCCCCCCCCCCCCCGCCCCCCCCCCCCCCCCCCAGCACCAGCACCGCTACCATAACCTAAGGCAAGCCCAACACAGGAGCATAGCGCCAGCAGAGAAAGAGAGACGAATTTGTTCATTTCTGAAATTATAAACAGAGAGAGAGAAATTATGATATCAGCAACACAACCAGGTGAGTAGGTATAGCCTGTCAATGGAATAGCTTATGTTACTTTCTTGTGAATAAAGTGTAAGTTATGTTTAAAAATTTGACTGCATGTATATGTCTGTTATGTATCGATACAGGTGCATGGTACCCTTAAACAAAAAGCAACAGCAATTGAAATGCTTTCATAATTATCAGAATAGCCCATGGAAATTGTATCTATATTGGCCATGTAATGGATATCGAGAAACCAAAAAAATGCTGAAAATCCTAGCCGGTTTCTTATATCCATGAGATAGGTGGAGTGACAGCGATGTAAGCACACGCACTGGTTTCATGCTATTTTGTTATCCTTAATAAACAAAATAAAACCATCTATTATTTCTATTTCAATATTGAAATGTTGTTATTTATTTATTTCCATTGTTTATCTTCGCACAAAAAAGTGATTATATAACTAGAAATGTTGTTTTTTTGTTACCAATATCTGAATTTAACGGTGTTAATCCTTGTGATGGCTCCTGGGAAAGGAGTCGAAACACTGCGATTTTTATGTTTAAGTATCTACTCGTTACAAAGACTTTTGTGTGATTAAATGGTCAGGCGTCTGACTATCAATCCAGTGGTAGTGAGTTCAAATAGTTTCCGTGATGATTGGTATACAACATTGTGTCTCATTGTCATTCGTCTCTCGCACTGATTCGATTGAGAAAGTTATCAGTTACTTGCGGAGATGGGGTATGCTCGAGTACTGGTTAACCTTTCAGGATCCCAGGAAACAGTTGTAAGGTTAACTGACCGTCTGTTAGCCCTCGATGGCATAAACTTGACGCTAAAAATGCTGGTTTCAGTGACACATCTATAATTTTAAATTTGACTCGTGACCACGGAGACAATGGCCGATAGATGGTAATCTGATATCAATGTAAAATAAAAACAAACAACGTTGCTTACTTTTATCAATATTATAACGCTGCAAAAATGATGAATCACACATGTCACGCACACACTTGGCATGATACCCCACCAAGTATTTAGAGACATAATGTATTACCATTGCATATGTTAATCTAGTTCCCATCTCTATGTTTAGAATCAGATTAACAATAAATTCAATTATGATAAATACCCAACGTCTGTAGCACTTTAACAAAGTTTTTTTTGCGCTCCTAAACTCTATCAAAATAACATAAACCATAGTACTTACTTGACTTGAAGATTTTCCTATCTTTTAATACGCCCGATATCAAATCCAAATAATCCAATGCATAAATGCAACAACGGGTCACTATATATACACATATTCAGTTACATTTCCGGTGCAAAAAAGAACGTGGCGTACCTATCGGATCTAACCGACACAAACATACAAACAAATATACAAACAAAAGCCCGAGGTGTCCAGACTGTTTTCTTATGAAGGAATTCTGTGTGGTTGCAGTATTGATAAACTATTCAACATAATCGATATTTACAAACTTTGATCAATAATAATATCTTTATTTCCTCCAATAAGAAGATTACAACATGAAAGCATACAGTTTATACAAATGTGCAAGAAAGAAATCACATATGCGCAATATTAACATTTATACAAGAACATAACATGTATACAATTGTAAGTTATTATGACCATATACACACTTGCATGCATTAATAAGCATGCATACGGAAACGTATATTATATTAGATAACCATAAGTATGTGAGCGTTAATTATTTGATTAGCGCTAACAATGTATTATCTTTGCCATCACTCTATAGCATTAATATGAGTTTCTCATTATAACATGTATTATTCAACATGCATATTCGCTACAGATAACTCTTACCGAAACGAAACATAAGAATCAAGCAGCGAAAAAAAAGAGCAACTATTAATGCATGACTTGGTAAACTACTAGAGTAACTAATGTTTATTGAGTCACATATTTTGCCCATGCCCAGTGGGTATGGGATAATATAAGCCCAACAAAGTCATCATATCTAGAGTTTAACACAGTTACAAGTGTCGGGCTTTTAATACCCAAGACCACATTCACCACTGAATTTCTGAACTATTCCTCGGGCAATGCGGTTTGCGTAATATATTTACAAGAAACTCAAATGGAAAATAGTTATTTTATTACGTGAAATATTCTTTTATGACTCACATTTGAAGGTGTTCACTTGATAGAGTTCTGAATGCAGTAGTTTAAAAAATAAATTATATTTTCACTACGTTTTTTTATGCATGTAAATTCCTGTTTAATATCCAAAGGCAATTTTATTTATATCGGAAGGGTTGATACAAGTCACCAAGTGCATCTGCATAAGTAAAGCATCAATTGGTTTTCCTTATATGTCTTACTTGATATTTGCATGTTACACCATACACATGTGCAATATATCACATTTAATAAGAAGATTCTTAGGTTAACTTTATTTACACGGTGTCGTTTTATGATTTTGCGACAGGAGAAGCGGGAGACCGTTGATTTGTAGACACGCCTAGATTGTACTTATTATGATTAATATATGCATTGGTGGTATTATTATGGTATCTGCGTACTTTGGATGTTTTCTTTCTTGTTGAGCTTATATATTATAAGTTGCAGCAAAACAACGCATAACCAAATAGATTATTGTTTATGTCTAAAATAGTATTGTTGTTTCTATTTTCCCTCAGGTCTTGTTTTGTAGATGCTTATATATATATCTATCTCTATATATATATATATATATATATATATATATATATATATAACATGTATATGGATATAAGACACATGTAACAACTGTTACATATATATATATATACACGCATAACATGTATATGGATATAAGATGCATGCAACCACTGTTATACATATAACATATATATGGATACAAGAAACATGTAATAACTGTTATATATATAACATGTATATGGATACAAGAAACATGTAATAACTGTTATATATATATATATATATATATATAACATGTATATTGATACAAGACGCATGTAACAACTGTTATATATATATTACATGTATATGGATATAAGACACATGTTACAACTGTTATACATATAACATGGATATGAATACAAAAGCATGTAATAACTGTTATATATATATATAACATGTATATGAATGTAAGATACACTGCTCACTGCAGAAGAACATTATAACATTAATTTATATCGTCCGTTCATTTTTTAGAATGGAGTTTAACGCCATTTTCAAAACAGTTCATGTGATATATGGGTATATCCAGTTTTATTGATGGAGGAAGACTTCAGAAAGAATCAGAGTAAAACCACCGTCCTTCCTCAAAGTAACTTGCAAACTTTCTCACATAAAAGTTTTGGAGCGAGCGGGACTCGACCTTAGCTCTTCTGAGTCTGGGCTTGTGGCTCAAAAGGGTGTTGAAATACATCTAGCGAAAAAGGTATTAAACTCTGTTATCAACCTGTTACAGCATCTGCATAAGGTTTCTTCTTTGTCGCGCAGTTCCCGTAGTTGGGGCCGGAAGCACTTGTCACAGATGTTATGCCCACACGGTAGTGTGGTAACATTAACTTCATTGACTTTGCAGTATCTACACAAATACAGGAAATATTCGTCCGAATCAGAGCATGCACCTGTAATATAAAGGTTTAGTACTCTGAGACTCATGCTAATGAACAAAGCGTTGTGTACAGAGAATACTAGGTATGTACCTGTCCCTAGAAAGTTATAAAAATAAACAATTTGAGAATTTGTTGAGCCACTTTTGCGTTTTAATGCCGAAACAAATAAACTTTGCAGTGAACTCAGAAATGAACCACTTAGTTCTCCATTTAGCCTTATGTCTAAATATAAGTGTGTGTTTATATTTCAATCACAATATCTTTGATATTAATTAAAGGAAAAACGACACATTATCTTAAGAAATGTATTATGTAACCCTCAAATAAACGGATTCAGATCAACCCGTTATTAGGTTAAATAATGCATGGTACACAGCAATTAAACACATTTGGATTTTCATTGATAGTCAAGCATGTATCAGGAAGAAATTAATATCCCATTAATAAATATTATTTGTCATTATACGAATAGTGTCAAATGATGCTTACCCCCAGGATTATGCGGTGGATCGTGATGCCGGTGATTTTCTGGTAAATTGGTTGGTGGGGCTTGAAGAAGTAGTTTGGTGTCTATTCATGTCTGGTTGGGCGACAACGTAAGTTGCTTAAATTGGTGCAGCAGTCTATCGTCATGCTGGTTATTTAGTTGGATGCCTAGCCTACGTAAGTCATTTTCATGCTCTAGGTGGGAAAAAAAATATTAACATATATAATCCTAAATTAATTATTGGTAAAGAATAAAAATTGGTCGATTGGAATGCAATATTATAGCACTGTCTTGAATAAAAACAAACATAAAAAGTAAAGTATTTGTAAAAAAAATACATAAAGTGTAAAAACAAACTGTGTACAGTCTTTATGACATCACAGCAGAATTCAATATGATCAAATTAGAACTGGAAAAATAATTGAACTGATCTGATGACGCTATGTCGAAAAATGTGCAATCGTAGGACTTACCCTCTACATCAGAGACAAAAACTACGTATAGAATTATTACTTACATAGAGTTATGATACAAAGTTAGAATATGTAAATACAGGGATCACAAAAAAATATTGTTTTGCAAAACATATGTACGCATAAGTCTTTCAATCTGTAATTGCTGCTGCTGACAGCTTACAGAAGCAAGGATCACAATCACCTTCGGCTTTGGAAACTTAGAGGAAAATGTGGTCAGGTTATTATTTGTAAAAATAGTTTATATCGAAAGACAATTCAATACCCTTATAGACAAACAGTGATAAACCTGTTAACTTGTTTCAGGCAAAGAGCTTTGACTTTTATAAATATAGCTCTTGTGGCATACATATCAATAATGAACCAGGCGATCAACCTTGTCAGTGGTAAATGATAATGTTTTAATATGTCCAGTAAAATTTACAGTAAAAACATATTTTGAATTGGCAAAATAAACACCAAACGCGTTGTTTTTAGCAGTTACTTGTAATATGCGTTAATACTGCAATCAATTGTAGTTTTTGCAGTTCTTAAAAAGTGACATTTGGAACTTATTGAAACAAGTTTCAACTAAATTTTCTGTTTATGTTTTGTCTTCAAAATTCACACACACAGACACCAATAGTTTTGCAGTTAACTTGCCCACCAAATTTTTTTTTCTGTTATTTTCAAAACTGTTCAACAGGTTATGAAAATACAATACATTTTATTTTGTACTCTACAAAACTGTACAGCTGATTATAATTCTTGATTTTGACCAATCACTTATGTTTACCAAATTAAAAAAGCATTGCATGAAATACCACCCTGAACAATGCGATAGCTCAGTATGATTTATAATTCAAAGCAGATTAATGCCAACTAACTGTTTGAAATTGGCAAGTGTTCCCGTTCAATAGTTTGACAATGCTGAATTCCCGGTGGGAAACTTCCATCAAGCTGAAATATTTGATAAAACACGTTGTCTGGCAATACTAATTGTGCTCTCTTTATAATATATTATTATATAAATAGAGCATATAGGCTATGTAAATTGTGCTCTATCAATGTCTTTGATTCTGAATATCATAATTTAGTCTGTTACTCTATGATACCATTCTCCAATTCGAAAAGGTGAAATCTGGCTCTCGTGCGTGACGAAATCTGCGCGTAACTTGAGCTCAGGGGAATCGCGTCACACCATAACAAACCGCAGTGGTGCTTCTGACAGTAGTTAATTACAACAAAGTTACATAAAACAGCCATAAACAGAAAGAAAACAATACAAGATGTGAATGAAATTAAAAAAAATAAGTTTGTCATGATAAAATAAAATTACTTTTTATCGTTTTGTGCGTGTTTGTATACTTTAATTAATGCTTGATTTCTGGTGATGAGTGGGTTAATTTGTAAACTTGAGAAGTTTTATATTAATTTTTTATCAATATCCCTACTATCATTTACAAAAAGAGAATGGTTTTATTTTATTTGTTTGATAGTTCATGCGACATGACGGATTTTATTTATAATTCTTGTCTTTTTGTAGATGTATTATCTACCAAATTTCGGACCCAACTGACGACATGCATATTGCACAGTTAATGGCCTTTTTTGTTTTAAACGTAGATAAATGATTTCAAAAAAAACATTATGACTTTAAAATATCAATATAATCTTAATGTAGTTTTTTGCAAAAAAATATGATTTTCTTTTATTTAAGAGAGCTTTGAATGAACTACAGACGAAACGTTTCGTACCACCAAATTGAGGTTTCGTACCACACATATGTTAATGCATAAACTTTACAGTGTTTCACACCATGATTAGGTCTCACAATCATTTACTTACCGTATTTGTTTGTAGTGTGTGATAGTATTGGATTGTTATTATTTGGGGTTGAAACGTAACTAAAATACATTTTATTTTGTTTATACATTTATTGTATTAACGAGAAAGTTGATATATTTATTGTAAATTTACACCATATACTACGGACAAAAATCACACAAAATAATATACATACAATTTTGATTTTATCATATTTACAACATTAACGTGTATCACATTGTAATGCATGACCACGAGAAGATATATTTGCTTTCTTTAATAAAAATGTATTTGTGAAATGATACATTAACTCGGAAAATTTCAATATGTGACACAAAACTGCATCCCTTATACATATTCTTCCAAGAAGATAAATAGAATGATACACATTCACCTGCTGTTATACCGAGGTACTATATAAAATGTAAAAAATTTTGGTCATTTTGGAAAGATATACATGGAAATGGAACGTCCGCCCCCATCCCCGACATGCATAAACATTCTATTTTTTAAATTTATAGAATCAATTTCACTTTTTTCAATATATTTTATGTTTGCAGAGTGCATCTAAGATATGAATAATTTATCCCAAAAAAAAATGAAATTAGAGATTTTGTTTAATGTCGCTCTAATATAGGGGATAAACGTTACAAAAAGGGGACGGACGTTACATAATTTCTTACCATTGGTATTGACCTCATAAATAACTGAAAATGTTTAAATTAAGTAATTGTCCACAATACTATGCAATATAACATACATCCTATCTTAAACCCTGGGGTCATAAAACATGTGGTGAATTATGCAAACTGGGGTACAATATGCATGTTTTTTTTCTCATTACCACATGGTGTGACTGTAGTGTTGGTGAATTATGAAAGCTCAGCAGGATGCCAGTAACTGGACAGTAGCATACATTGTGTGCAATATGCCTGTAGGCAAATATATTCCATATGACACTATCCATCAAAGGTTAAAAAATCCTATTTGTCCAGGTAACTAGTAGACTGGGTAACGATGTCATATGGGCTAGTTATAGGAAAAATACAAAATATGATAAAACAAAAAAACTCCAAGTTATGCAAATATTAAAAATACCACTCAACAACGCTTTTTACTTTAAAATATTATGAAATTAGCATATTATCAGGCATAACAGCAATGGATGCACCAGTTTAACATGATAATGAAAAAAAGCTGTCACATACATTTTCTTTTTTTTTCGCTGTATAAGGTTTTATTTATAATTCTGTATGAGTCCGTTAAATATATATAATGGACCATTTTTTGCTTAAATTCCATTCCTGATTTAAAATGGTGAATTTGATAATTTACTGACTGTATAGCAAACAGTGCATACATTGATAACATGGCTTGGATGTGCAGGCTGATCTGGGTCTACATCGACACTAACCGCAATATTATTTTTGTTTTCTTTATCAAGCGGAGGGTTATTTTCATATTTTACATATTCAATCATGCTTGCTTTTGTAATGTTTGTCGGGCCCGATCAGCTCAGTCATTAGCGCGTCTGAATATTAATCCATGGGTCACGAGTTTGAATCCCCACCGGTCACAATCTCTGTGATGGTTGATATACATATTGCGTCTCATTATCATTCGTCTCTGATATATAAGACAGACTGATAAATGTTCATTTTTTATGTCAGTTCTTTATTTCAATGTTAGTTTTATATAGGTTAAACAAGCAAAACATATTTTTAAGAAAAGATAAAATTGTGGTTAGATTTATTTTATTGGATTAGATGCGTAAAAATTCCAAAAAGGGACATTTTTGAAAATGATGCTTATATATCAATTCAGATATCTCAGATGAAAACATTTATTCTTTTTTAAAACTTAAACATGAGAAACAAGCATATTCCGTCTGTTTGGAAATATGGAAGGCCGTACAATTTTTTCCAGACTGTCGACATATGAGATGGAGGATAGTTGGGTTTTCTTGATCAGTTGTCTGTGGGTATCCATGGCTTAAGTTTGCCATTTTAATCCTTATAACTCCGTTTAATCCTAGACTGTCACTGTTGGGCATTTTTGAAATAGTGTAAAATGTAGAACGTGGTGGAACTTTACTTCTCTTGTGGTTACACAAGGATACACAACAATAGTCATCCGATGGCATTTTAATTGAACTGAAATAAAATAACATTCTCAGAGACGGAGTTTTAAACTTCTTACTCGTCTTTATCTATAATGAGTTATGTTCTTGAAACAAATTAAGTAATTTCTTCTGCAAGAATAACTTCTCTTAATAATTTACACTTATATACCACACACACCATTTTACATTATGCTTACACCATCCACTTACAACAGTAATAAAAGTCCGATAAAAAGGTAATCATGGTCAACAACCGCATCATTTCTTATGTTCATAATTGATACTAGCATACTCTCTCAAATTAAACTTTATTTAACTGCTTTAATATATATTTGTGTTGTTAATGTATGAAAATTCAATTTACTTACGTGAAATCTACATTGTTTCAGCAGCGACAGCGGTGAAACGAATTCCCCTGAGCTCATAGTCTCACGCGAAATCTCGCCCTCTCACGCGACGAGAATTCGGGATTTCGAAGAGGTCAATAGCATTAGAATATAATACTTAAATAGTTCATCTTGACCAACAGTTCAGACATTTTCAAATATTATGTCAAATAAATACAAGAACATTATTTTGAAAATTGGAAAAAAATGTATCTGAAGCTTTTCATATAAGAAAACTAGCACAAGAATAATTCAATAAAACAATCCCTATATAATGTAATTGTTTCTTATACACAATGTGCGTTGGACATAACTGAGTACATACACCCATGATGTGTGTATAATATTTATGATTTTGTTGTTTATTGTGTCTTGGCCATATTTATGTAAAAACATTGTAAATGACCTAAGGCAAACGTTTGCCGATAGTTTCAATAAAATTTGATTTGATTTGATATGATTTATAATAAGTTAAATATTTCGGTCGAAGTACTTGATGAGAGAAATATATCAAGTTAGTTGCAGAAAGATGGTGAATCTGGGTAGAATGTCTTCCTCAATGCCATATATAACCTTTGATGCGTTAAAAATGGTTTTAAAACACATTCAAATAAAAAAAGTAGATAGTGACATGTGGCAAAAAAAATCATTCTTACAACTGAAAGCTGAGAAGTATAATATGTGTATGAAGATAAGTATTAAAATCGTACTACTATCAATAGCAAAGGCGAAATGATATTACCTTTAAGATGCTGTGGTTTATGGAACGCCTCGCTTGACATACCACTCTCACTTATGTACGGAAAGCACCTCACTCGACTGTTGGTAACTATTGTAAATGCAAAAAGTTTTTAAAAACATTAACAATAATATTTCCCTTCAATTTATCATTAACACTTCATTTTGAATGATTAATACAGCATTCAGTAAAATGTATATTACATTTGACCTCCAGATTAAATTGAGAAATCTGTTTACTTCTTTTTTTACATTGTATTTATATAATGACTGTCAAGTAAGTTTTTTTTTGTGGCGTTCTCTTTTTCACTATTTACATGCCATTCATCGTAATCCTTAGCATTGTTACCTAAAAATCTAAAAATACAACCTTATAGCATTATTGTATTTGTGATGGTGAGTATACTGGTTCGCTGGAGTTGAGTAAACAAACTGTACGGAAGAGCCAACGAACAAGTGAAGGTACTCACTTACTCATGTTAAACAAACTGTACGGAAGAGCCAACGAACAAGTGAAGGTACTCACTTACTCATGTTAAACAAACTGTACGGAAGAGCCAACGAACAAGTGAAGGTACTCACTTACTCATATTAAATAACTGTACGGAAGAGCTAACGAATAAGTAAAGGTACTCACTTACTCATGTTAAACCAACTGCACGGAAGAGCCAACGAACAAGTGAAGGTACTCACTTACTCATGTTAAACCAACTGCACGGAAGAGCCAACGAACAAGTGAAGGTACTCACTTACTCATGTTAAACTAACTGTACGGAAGAGCCACAGAACAAGTGAAGGTACTCACTTACTCATTTTAAACAAACTGTACGGAAGAGTCAACGATCAAGTGAAGGTACTCACTTACTCATGTTAAACCAACTGTACGGAAGAGCCAACGAATAAGTGAAGGTACTCACTTACTCATGTTAAACCAACACATCAAATTAATATTTTCCTCTAAAAATGTACAACTATATGATACATTCTGTTAGGGTCATCGTGATATGGAAATATAGACTATCAGACACTTCATATGTAAGAAATTATTAACATTTTCATGAAACTGGTGGCGTCACGCTAATAATGAAAATATGAGTGAAAAGCATTAACAATCGTCTTTTCTATGATACTCAAAAAACTATGAAAAAAGAATGTTTGTTTCACTTTTACATTAAATACATCTACGAATATATGAAAAATGACGCGTTTCAATATTGTAATGTTGATTCTATTATATGTATCTGTAGAGCCATTGTTGTGTGTTCATGTCGACCATTATTAACTCTGTAGGGAGCGTGTGGTTCAGGATCGGAATTGCGTGGGTTCGATCCTCCGCTGCGTATATGTTATGTGTTGTTAAAAAAAAAACCCTTTCCCGTATATACTAAGTATCTGTTCTACCTAAGTATATTTCGGGAGTGATTCGTCTAAGTTATGATAACTTGTTCCACAATCGAAGTAAAATAAATAAATATAACACTAACTTCTGTAGGGAAACATAGGTTTGAATTACAGAAACATGAACACTAACCTGAAGGAAGAAATAACATGGTATCAATAATCCGCAAGGCCTAAATTGTAAAATTCTGTACCCTGTTTATAAGTCTCCATTTTTGTGTATTTTTTTGTTCTGATATCGAGACCCATGTTTCAATAGTTTTCTTATCTGCCATTGTCTTGTAAGTTATGTGGTTATGCTATATACATGTAGTACGGTATTTATTTCACTAGATGGTATGTATATTATTGCTCATGAATATTCATGTATATCTTGTTTACTTAACATAAAGCGGGGTGATGGAGTAGTGGATAGGATGTTTTGTTAGTGATCGCAGGATAAATCCCAGGCTCGAGCAGATTATCTTTCATTGACATCAACCAGCATTGCTTTTATTTCAGGAAACAGACTCCAGTGAGGTTCGCAAAAACTCTGAGCTAAAATGAATAAATATAAATCAAATGTTTGATAAGGTATGCAATTCTATTACACAATTTGGCAGGTCCGATGCTTATATTTCCCACTGGATTCTATTGTCACTGAATATGCGTATCTAAGGTAAATTTACTTTGTCATTGTTTGTGTACTATTTGATTTTGGATTAATTGCCATCTTAGCAAAGTGTTTTCTTTGTATAGTTTCCCCTTTCTGTGGTAAATATTTATCTGAGGTTTCCTCGGCCGAACAAAACTAGTATCATATACTTCATAAGTAATATCTAGGCAGAAGATGAGATCATGTATGCTCACATACATACAGATACCAGTAGTATATCCTACCCCAAAGCATGGGTATGTAGACACATCTACTAGATAAGGAAGTACATGAATCACCTTTTCATTCTTACTACCACGGAACACACCCCAATTATGTTCTTGATATACAGGATAGAAAAGCACACCCTTTGTATTGTTCTCAAATACCCAAACATTCTTTCGTACTAAATATTCTAGTGTTCGTTTCACTAACGTTCGTAAACGAACTTATTAGTGTAAAATTTGAGGTCATGAAAATAAAGTCGGAAAATTCATTTTGTATGTCGCTTACTTATCTTATGATCTTTTGTAAGCCTTCTTAAAAGTGTTCCTAAAATTTGCAAAAAACAAATGCGCATAAAACGTTCCGAGATGTCACATTTTGTTCGTACGAAATTCTTAAGACTTGTGAAACGAGACCCACTAGCTGAAGACATTATATGCTGAATGAGTTTTTGTACTTCTGGATGAAGCTGCCATGTTATGTCCTATAAGTTCTAAAGAACTTTACCTTCCATTTGCAATAGGATACACTTTTCTGAAAATCCTGGATAAAGATGAACATCCGATAAAAATGGATATGAAGTTTGGAAGATTATAAGAATCCATCACGAGTAGGCCTATCTATGTGGGATAGAGCACCCGAGGGGCTAAAAGAGGTTTTTCTATCCCACATGGGTGAACTCATGGTGGATTTCTTTCTCCCATTCGTCTCAGTCACATGATAAAACTTCGATAATGGCTGTCATCACAAAAACATTCTACTTTTTAGATGCGTGTTTAACGCCCATGATTTCACTTTCACATACATATGAAGAAATCGACATTTTTAAGTACATACTGTGTACCAGAATTTACGTCTGTTAATCTCCCCGCACAGGGTTTGTTTAAACAATTTGCTTCAAATATATATTTTACCTTGAACCCGTTTTTGAAGGTAAGCAAGACGTTATAGATATATATGTTTTATCATTATTCTTCTTTTCTTTTACGGTTTCATAGAATTATATTTTCGTAGGGGAATTGCAACATGATTACGATTTGTGGATAAGGAAATTGATCACAGAAATTGATTTAGTCCAAGATTTTCGACAGGTCATGTGAGAAGGTGGTCACGTCACATGGAAGATAAAGATATGTCATCGTATCTTCTATGGGCAGAAATGGGAGAAATATTGTTTCTTCGTATTTTTGCTTTCATTAAAATAAAAAGAGCTGTGTCTTTTATATTCACCCGTATGTTTGATACACTCACGGATAGATGGATTTGTAAATCCATACACTTACCTATATTTCAGCATATTTATTGCAAATAAAACCTTAAATTCTAAAAAAAAATTCCATACCCAAGAAAGTAAAATAAAATATAATCTGTATCCCTTAAAACCCTATACAGTTTTCATTTATCCAGGCTAAATGGTGCTAAAGCACTTTCAATTTAAGTGTCGATTCAGGGTCAGCTTAGATAAAGTAGAGTCGGAGATAAACTGTATGATTGTTGATGTTATTTTCCAGAACCATGTGGAACGGATACAGTGGTGAAAATTGTAGTAGTGACGACAGTGTCAATAACCGAGCATTACAACAAAATAGCAATGCGGCCACTAGAAAAACTGCAGGTGATATTTTAAAATGTTTCCTTTGAAATTAAAGTTTATTTACATGGAGAGCACATACAAAGATATCATATATATATCCGTCAACATCAACAAAGTCTAAATGAATGTTAAACACTATGAAAGCTCTTATTTCAAATTAACAATACTTTTAATATATCAGGTGAATTCACCTAAGCAACTGAAAAAATCTCAAATATTATTTCGGCAGACAATGGACTACAGTTGTGGGATCAAAGAATACGGTACACAACAGAAAGACCCCAGCTAACGACACCAATACAAGCTGGACAGACATGGTATGGTCAAGCTAGGATAGACGACCCACAAGAACCACAGTCAATGCAGTACACTGATGGACCAGAGTCATTGTCAGTTTTCCAGCAAGGAGAAAGCACTGACGGTGATATAAACGATGTTTGTTTATTCATTCATTTATTTATTCATCCAATATCTCACTAACTACCTATTACTATTACTAATTTCTATCAGTCGTTCGTTCAGCCAACTAGTCAGCCAGTCAGTCAATTATCACTCACTCAATCATCATCCATCCATTTGATAATTATTTTTATTTTTTTATTTTATATATATATATACATTTAATATATATTTATTTATTTATTCATTAATTTATACACAAATTAATGTGAGAATTTTTGGTGCTATTTTCACTCCCATCATGGATATAGAGCAACATGTAAACTCCGTGTGTAGGTCTGTTTATGTCCAACTTCGAAATATTGGAAACATAAGACGATTTTTAACAAGTGATGCTACAAAATCCCTGGTGAATTCTCTATAAATGTCTAGGTTTGACTACTGCAATGCGCTCCTTAATGGTGTTTCTAACAACATGTTAAGCAAATTATAGCGTGTGCAGAATATTGCAGCTCGTATTGTGACACGATTTTCCCGCTTTAGCCACATCACCCTAGTGCTGAAAGAACTCCATTGGTTGCCTGTGTGTTGCCGTATTCAAAACACTGTTAGTTCACATCTACAAATCCTTGCACAATCAGTCTTCCGACTATATCAGAGACATGCTGGAGGAGTACAGACCAAATAGGGATTTAAGATCCAAAGCTTCTCTGACATCAGTTGTCCCTAGGACCCGTACAATCCTGTATGGAAATGGAAGCTTGCAGTATGCTGCTCCTTGTTTATGGAATGCTCTTCCCATCAACATCCTAGACGCTTCTAAACTGAATATGTTCAAAAAGCTGTGAAAACACACCTTTTTATACAGTATTATAGAAACTGAACTTTCTGGATGTTTTAGATTTATTTGTTTTTTTACAGAATGGAAAATAAGTTTTATATACTTCAATGAACTGTCTGTAATTTTAACTTTGGTATTTTTGTTATGTTTTAACTGAACTGTTAACAATGACGTATCTTACTTATTTCATGGCTGCAGTGTAATTTGCATTTCCCCCAAGTTAAATGTGTTCTTAAGTAGGTTGTTTCTTTTAATGTTTTAGAATATGTCTTTTGTTATATACACTGTATGTACTTTTTGTTTTGTAAAGCACTTTTGAGCGTGTTTTATATATGAAAAGAGTGTTATATACGGTGTAATAATAATAATATAATTATAATAATAATAATAATTTATTAACTTTCATTCATTTATATTCCCATTCACTCATCCATCCTCCATCCATCCATCCATCCATCCATCCATCCATCCATCTTAAGCATTTAATTTTGCGCATTAAAATCCTCATATGTTTTTAATATTTCAAAAATTTCTTAATTTAAAAAAATGATGTGCTTTTATTAACCACTAAAAATATTAACATATAATTGATGTTTATTATTTAAACAAAATAATTAAAAACTTTGACTGACACAAAGAAGGTATGCTCACATATTACCATTATATTTTTAATAAATAAAACGTTAATTTCAATAATTTATTTAAACATGTAATTATATAATTGCCTAATTTGCAACAGCAGCGGGTCCACGTCACTCTCGAGGGGATTATTAAGATTATGCACCCGGTTACTCGTATATTTCAAGGTCTATGCAATCGCCTTGTCACTTTTATATTTTTATACCCCCCCCCCCCCCAAATTAGTAATATAGCATATAGTAATCGCAGCGTCCGTCTGTCCGTCCGTCCTTCCATTTGTGATTTTGTTTCCGGCCTGTAACTTTGTCATGCATAGATGGATTTTATTGATACTTGCTACAAATGATCAACATAACATGACGACGTGTCGCGAGTAATACCCACACCCCTACCTCAAAGGTAAAGGTCACAATTTCACTTTGTTTGACAACTCTTTGAGTTTGTGTGAGATTTCGTTTCCGGCCTGTAACTTTGTCATGCATAGATGGATTTTGTTGATACTTGCTACAAATGATCAACATAACATGATGGGTCGCGTGTAAGACCCACACCCCAACCTCAAAGATAAAGGTCACAATTTCACTTTGTTTGACAACACTTTGAGTTTGTGTGAGATTTGGTTTCCGGCCTGTAACTTTGTCATGCATAGATGGATTTTGTTGATACTTGCTACAAATGATCAACATAGCATGACGACATGTCGCGAGTAAGAGCCACACCCCTACCTCAAAGGTCAAGGACACAATTTGACTTTGTTCAACAACACTTTGAGTTTGTGTGAGATTTCGTTTCCAGCCTGTAACTTTGTCATGCATAGATGGATTTTGATGCTACTTGATACACATGATTAACATAACATGACGACGTGTCGCGAGTAAGACCTACACCACTACCTCAAAGGTCAAGGTCACAATTTGACTTTGTTTGACAACACTTTGAGTTTGTGTGAGATTTCGTTTCCGGCCTGTAACTTTGTCATGCATAGATGGATTTTGTTGACACTTGCTACAAATGATCAATATAACATGACGACGTGTCGCGAGTAAGACCCACACCCCTACCTCAAAGATAAAGGTCACAATTTCACTTTGTTTGACAACACTTTGAGTTTGTGTGAGATTTGGTTTCCGGCCTGTAACTTTGTCATGCATAGATGGATTTTGTTCATAATTGCTACAAATGATCAACATAACATGACAACGTGTCGGGAGTAAGACCCACACCCCTACCTCAAAGGTAAAGGTCAAAATTTCACTTTGTTCGACAACACTTTGAGTTTGTGTGAGATTTCGTTTCCAGCCTGTAACTTTGTCATGCATAGATGGATTTTGTTGATACTTGCTACAAATGATCAACATAACATGATGGGTCGCGTGTAAGACCCACACCACTACCTCAAAGATAAAGGTCACAATTTCACTTTGTTTGACAACACTTTGAGTTTGTGTGAGATTTGGTTTCCAGCCTGTAACTTTGTCATGCATAGATGGATTTTGTTGATACTTGCTACAAATGATCAACATAACATGATGGGTCGCGTGTAAGACCCACACCACTACCTCAAAGATAAAGGTCACAATTTCACTTTGTTTGACAACACTTTGAGTTTGTGTGAGATTTGGTTTCCGGCCTGTAACTTTGTCATGCATAGATGGATTTTGTTCATAATTGCTACAAATGATCAACATAACATGACAACGTGTCGGGAGTAAGACCCACACCCCTACCTCAAAGGTAAAGGTCAAAATTTCACTTTGTTCGACAACACTTTGAGTTTGTGTGAGATTTCGTTTCCAGCCTGTAACTTTGTCATGCATAGATGGATTTTGTTGATACTTGCTACAAATGATCAACATAACATGATGGGTCGCGTGTAAGACCCACACCCCTACATCAAAGGTAAAGGTCACAATTTCACTTTGTTTGACAACACTTTGAGTTTGTGTGAGATTTGGTTTCCGGCCTGTAACTTTGTCATGCATAGATGGATTTTGTTGATACTTGCTACAAATGATCAACATAACATGACGACATGTCGCGAGTAAGAGACACACCCCTACCTCAAAGGTCAAGGACACAATTTGACTTTGTTCAACAACACTTTGAGTTTGTGTGAGATTTCGTTTCCAGCCTGTAACTTTGTCATGCATAGATGGATTTTGATGATACTTGATACACATGATCAACATAACATGACGACGTGTCGCGAGTAAGACCCACACCACTACCTCAAAGGTCAAGGTCACAATTTGACTTTGTTTGACAACACTTTGAGTTTGTGTGAGATTTCGTTTCCAGCCTGTAACTTTGTCATGCATAGATGGATTTTGTTGACACTTGCTACAAATGATCAATATAACATGACGACGTGTCGTGAGTAAGACCCACACCCCTACCTTAAAGGTAAAGGTCACAATTTCACTTTGTTTGACAACACTGAGTTTTTGTGAGATTTGGTTTCCGGCCTGTAACTTTGTCATGCATAGATGGATTTTGTTCATACTTGCTACAAATGATCAACATAACATGACGACGTGTCGGGAGTAAGACCCACACCCCTACCTCAAAGGTCAAGGTCACAATTTCACTTTGTTCGACAACACTTTGAGTTTGTGTGAGATTTCGTTTCCGGCCTGTAACTTTGTCATGCATATATGGATTTTGTTGATACTTGCTACAAATGATCAACATAACATGATGGGTCGCGTGTAAGACCCACACCCCTACCTCAAAGGTAAAGGTCACAATTTCACTTTGTTTGACAACACTTTGAGTTTGTGTGAGATTTGGTTTCCGGCCTGTAACTTTGTCATGCATAGATGGATTTTGTTGATACTTGCTACAAATGATCAACATAACATGACGACATGTCGCGAGTAAGAGCCACACCCCTACCTCAAAGGTCAAGGACACAATTTGACTTTGTTCAACAACACTTTGAGTTTGTGTGAGATTTCGTTTCCAGCCTGTAACTTTGTCATGCATAGATGGATTTTGATGATACTTGATACACATGATCAACATAGCATGACGACGTGTCGCGAGTAAGACCCACACCCCTACCTTAAAGGTAAAGGTCACAATTTCACTTTGTTTGACAACACTGAGTTTTTGTGAGATTTGGTTTCCGGCCTGTAACTTTGTCATGCATAGATGGATTTTGTTGATACTTGCTACAAATGATCAACATAACATGACGACGTGTCGGGAGTAAGACCCACACCCCTACCTCAAAGGTCAAGGTCACAATTTCACTTTGTTTGACAACACTTTGAGTTTGTGTGAGATTTCGTTTCCGGCCTGTAACTTTGTCATGCATATATGGATTTTGTTGATACTTGCTACAAATGATCAACATAACATGACGACGTGTCGCGAGTAAGACCCACACCCGTCCCTCAAAGGTCAAGGTCACAATTTGACTTTGTTTGACAACACTTTTGAGTTTGTGTGAGATTTGGTTTCCGGCCTGTAACTTTGTCATGCATAGATGTATTTGGTTGGTACTTGCTACAAATGATCAACATAACATGACGACGTGTCGCGAGTAAGACCCACACCCGTACCTCAAAGGTCAAGATCACAATTTGACTTTGTTTGACTACACTTTTGAGTTTGTTAGGGATTTCGTTTCCGGCCTGTAACTTTGTCATGCATAGATGGATTTTGTTCATACTTGCTACAAATGATCAACATAACATGACCGCGTGTTGCGAGTAAGGGCCACACCCCTACCTCAAAGGTAAAGGTCAAAATTCGACTTTGTTTGACAACACTTTGAATTTGTGTGAGATTTCGTTTCCGGCCTGTAACTTTGTCATGCATAGATGGATTTTGTTGATACTTGCTACAAATGATCAACATAACATGACGACGTGTCGCGAGTAAGACCCACACCACTACCTCAAAGGTAAAGGTCACAATTTCACTTTGTTTGACAACACTTTGAGTTTGTGTGAGATTTGGTTTCCGGCCTGTAACTGTGTCATGCATAGATGGATTTTGTTGATACTTGCTACAAATGATCAACATAACATGACGACGTGTTGCAAGTAAGACCCACACCCGTACCTCAAAGACCAAGGTCAAAATAGGAATTTGTTTGACAACACTTTTGAGTTTGTGTGAGTCATAGCGAAGTTCCGAAATTTTGGGGCGAACCAAATGTTCGTGTGGCGGAAAATTCCTGGGAAATCTCATTTTCATTCATAGTTTTCCCGTTTTAGGTCATATAATATACTTTAAGTTTATTCTATACGAATAAGGTTAGGGTGAAATGGCTGCTGACCTATTCATTAAAATGCAGGCGACGCCTGCTGGACCGCAATTGTTGCGGAGGAGCGTATTAAGTTGCGGCTAGACACGTTTGAACTGGCTAGCATTTTCTGACCAACATGAGTGAGAACCTTGGGGTCTAACGTGGAGCGAATTTTCATGCATGCCATAAGAGCTGGACCTTACTCCCACTTACTGTGGGATAATTTCAGACAATCCACTGGCTTATCGAGAGAAGTTACCCCCCTTGATATCGACCGTTTTTATCACTTACCTGGCTAAACTGTCATATTTGGTTTACATAGAAACATATAGGAGAAATTTAATTTTTTCGTTATAACTTTTTCATTATTAAATTGCCAACCTATTACAACGTCTAGTCATTAAGTTAAAAATATAACTTTTATTATGATAAAATAAAAATTTAAATTAGTTTATGCCTTCTTGCTTCCTTTTTTAATTTTAAAACAGCATATATGCTCCATATATGTTCTATATAAAAAATACTCAAAACACGTTTTCGGCCACTTTTAATGTCATATAAACCGTAGTTGTGATTGTTTGCTAACCTATTACAACGTATACGTTTATTGCAAATAAAATTCTCTTTACAATGATATTTAAATATAAAAAATATATTAATTGCATCTTGCTTCCATTTTGATTTGAAAATGAGATAAAATGTAATTCTGATTTATTTTCCGTGAAACCAATACATCGTACTATTGTACCCAATATAGCGTATTATTGATCCCCATGCAGCTGTTGGCTGTCAGCGCCGAATGTGTGTAAACACATGGTGATATTGCAAGTTGTGTATAGTTTTAAAGTGTGTTGTTTTGTTTTATGTATTTGACTTATAAATAGTGTAAAGCAAAGCTTTATATGAATTTCATATTTTTAACTAAAAAACTTCAAAAAACGTTCAAATTAAAATATATTTCTTATGAAATCGTAAACATTATGTAATTGTCTATTTTTCGCACAAATTTATATTTTAATATCTTTGTTATGAAATAATTCAGAGGACATGAAAAGAAAAATGAATAAAGAATATGTATAATTGAGATACTATATTTATCATAACCAAAACACCATCACACGTTTCATGAAAACAATGCGGAAAATAACACTTTGCGGGCGGTATATTAATTAAGTAAAGGGATTAAATAGTTTATTGGTTGATAATCATGTAAATACAACATAATTATGTTAAAACAGCATAATTAGCATATCATTGTTTTTAATTACTCCATTTAAAACTAATCTCCACGTATATGAAACGAATGAAATGATGGGTCTCACTATTTAGCGTCAAGAAGCGACAAGAAGCGTCAGTTGATTTTTTTAAATTCCATTCATTAATAAAGTCATAATTGAACTTTGTTTCTCTGTTGCAATATACCGACAAGAAGATCCGCCATTTTATTTATGCAAAGGATAGTAACCCGTTAGCGTCAAGAAGCTGTATTGGCGTATGTGACACCAATAATAAACATTGTCCACACTAACACTTGTTTTTCAATAAATTAATTACATTCCAATAGTTTTTTTATAAGTGTTGTGATTGCTAAAAAGCGTGTCGGTACATGTTAACCTATTACAAAATACCAGCGTCATGAAATCCGATAACTAGCGTCAGGAGGCATAACCTTGTAAAAATCGTTTCAAAATATCAGCGTCAAGAAATCTGATTAATAGCGTCAAGAAGTATAACCTAGCGTCAAGAAGTATAACCTTGTAAAAAGTGTTTCAGAATATCAGCGTCAAGAAATCTGATTACTATCGTCAAGAAGCATAACCTTGTAAAAAGTTTTTCAAAATATCAGCGTCAAGAAATCTGATTACTAGCGCCAAGAAGCATCACGTTGAAGAAATCATAAATTGATACGTAAAAATCAACGTGAAGGAGCATACAACTTTTTCTTATAACTATAAAAAGTACCCATAACTTACCTTCCAACCCATAATCCATATAATAATTTAATCCAGCTTTGCACTTGACATAATGATAAACTATATTCATTTGATATTTTTAACAGAGTGAAATTTTTCATGGATAATAAATTCGGTTGGATTACAGGTATTGCCGTCATCCAAGCAGCTACACGCTCGTAAGCGGACTTGTGTTTGTTTGTACAGAAAGCTAATTAAAATAAGGCATACGCCGTTTTCGTTGTTTGCACCTCTGAGCTGCTTGGATGACGGCATTCAATTTATTGAGTAACCAAACATCTAATTATATAATCAAACATACAAACAACTCGCAATACCTGTAATCCAACCGAATTTATTATTCATGAAAAATTTCACTCTGTTAAAAAATATCATATGGATATAGTTTATCGTTATGTCAAGTGCAATGCTTGATTAAATTATAATATGGATTATGGGTTGGAAGGTAAGATATGGTTACTTTATATAGTTATAGGAAAAAATTATATGCTTCTTCATATTGATTTTTTACGTATCAATTTATTATTTCTTCAACGTGATGCTTATTGACGCTAGTAACCAGATTTCTTGACGCTGATATTTTGAAACACTTTTTACAAGGTTATGCTTCTTGACGCTAGTTATCAGATTTCTTGACGCTGATAATTGAAAACAATTTTTACATGGTTATGCTTCATGTTGATTTTTACGTATCAATTAATTATTTCTTCAACGTGATGCTTCTTGCCGCTAGTAATCAAATTTCTTCACGCTGATATTTTGAAACAATTTTTACAAGGTTATGCTTCATGTTGTTTTTGCGTATTGATTTATTATTTCTTCAACGTGATGGTTCTTGACGCTAGTAACCAGATTTCTTGACGGTGATATTTTGAAACACTTTTTACAAGGTTATGCTTCTTGACGCTAGTTATCAGATTTCTTGACGCTGATATTTTGAAACACTTTTTACAAGGTAATGCTTCTTGACGCTAGTTATCAGATTTCTTGATGCTGATAATTGAAAACAATCTTTACAAGGTTATGCTTCATGTTGATTTTTTACGTATCGATTTATTATTTCTTCAACGTGATGCTTCTTGACGCTAGTAATCAAATTTCTTGACGCTGATATTTTGAAACAATTTTTACAAGGTTATCATTAGTGTCACATACGTCAATACAGCTTCTTGACGCTAACGGGTTACTATCCTTTGCATAAACAAAATGGCGGATCTTCTTGTCGGTATTGCAACGGAGAAACAAAGATCAATTATGACTTTATCAATGAATGGAATTTAAAAAAATCAACTGATATATGTTTATATAGGTATAATATACACATGGTTATTTCCTGACGGTAACTTTTATTAATAATAAAGCTCTTGACGCTTCTTGTCGCTTCTTGACGCTTCTTGACGCTAAATAGTGAGACCGGAAACGATTGGTGTTTTACGGCATGAAAATAAAATTATTTAAATTATTTATATCTGAAATAGTTAAGTACTAAACTAATCATGGCATTCTCAAAGTCTCTTCGTGTTCGCAAGGACATTGATTACAAATTGTTAAATGATGGTGAATCTTTGTTAAAAGATGTGTTAAACAAGGTTAAATTTAGTGCAGTGACTGTGTTACCAGATTCATACTCCGTGGAAAGGATTATCAAAAAGAAAACGACTGATGAGGTAAGTAAATAAACATTATAATTATTTAATGACATATAATTGTACTGAGATTACTTCATACATTTTAATTATCCATTTTGAAATAAATATTTTAACATGTTTCATTTTGTGCAATTTTGATGTTTTATAGTCATCTCAGTGATACCATGCAGGTGCGTGCTTTCCGATTATATCATTTATGAAATAAATCGATTTTAAAAACTAACAGAGCTGTAATTTTAAAGATTATATTGGTTACAATGTTATAAAAAATAGTTCTAATATATAATCATCAAGACTTCGTTTAATTAAAATTGATCATTTATGTGTACAAATAACAAGCATGTAATACTGTGTACTTACAAAAATTAAATCATAAACTAAACTACAACTCTGTTATCTTAAACATGTGTTCAAAATGGGATAAGCAAGTGTTTAAAAATTAAAACATTTATGACCCTAATTGCCACCTACCCCTGCCCCGAAGGCAAAATTTGTAATTTTATTGGGGTAATGATATCAGTGACTTAATCACATATATGCCTCTGATAATATAGTCTGCTAAAATGTGATTGAGTAATTATGTTTCAACACAAGTTTGTTGTTAATCTTTTTTTTTAAAAAAATAGCTATTCGATGGAACTTCGATATTTAGATAAATTGATAATAAATTTATTATGTATGTGGTATGAGACACATCTGTTGTAACAACATAACTTTATGATATAAGTACACGATGTACTTAAAAATAATTTGTTAAAAATCAAAATATCAATTATGGTCAAATATCGTTTTAGGCTTTATTAAAAACACATGCGCTAATATAAACCTGTTTCTGAGATGACTGGCATACGACAGTGTGTATCATCGTCATTATGTTACTAAACTACAACTCTGTTATCTTAAAACATGTCTTCAAAATGGGATAAACCAGTGTTTATGACCTTAATTGCCCCCTACCCCTGCACCGGAGGCATAATTTGTAATTTTATTGGGGTAATAATATTGTCGCTAAAATGTAATTTAGTAATTATATTTCAACTCAAGTTTGACAAATTTTAATCTGTTGTAACAACATTATCTTATGATAGTACAACAAGAGGTACTTTAAGAATTTGTTAAAAATCTATTATGGTCAAATACCGTTTTATTAAAAACACATGCTCTAATTTAAAAATGTCTGTTTCAAATAGATTTTATATAATTATATAACCGTAATAATTTTATTTTAAAAAAAAACAACATCATGTATAAAATACCATTTGGACATCAGTGCAATGGTCCCGTTATCTCAGATAGTAATGAGTCCCAGTATCAGCACTTGGGTCGTGAATTCGAATCCCCGCCCGGCACCAGTCTCCCTGATGATTGATTTACTAAATTGTGTCTCATTGTCATTATGTATCAGTCTTTTAAATACAAGGTTATATAATTAAATAACTGTTATAATGTTATTTGGAAAAACAAATTAAAGTTTAAAATATAATTTGAATATCAGTGCACCAGTCTCTGAGATGATTGACATTCTACATGTTTTATCATTGTCATTCTGTCTGTTTTAAATATTAGTTTATATAATTAATATTTATGATTTATGTATTCAACTAATAAGCGTGTTATAGTGTGTACTTATAAGTTTAACTAAACTACAACTCTGTTATCTTAAACATGTCTTCAAAATGGGATAAACAAGTGTTTAAAAGTTAAAACACTTATGACCTTAATTGCCCCCTACCCCTGCCCAGGAGGCATAATTTGTAATTTCATTGGGGTAATAATATTGTCTGCTAGAATGTAAGCGTGTAATAGTATGTATTTTAAAAATAAATCATACGTTTAACTCAACTACAACTCTGTCATCTTAAACTGTTTATTTGTCTTGATACCCCGGAGGCAACACTTGTAATTTATATTGGGGGTAATAATATCGGTGACTTATCACATATATGTCTCTGATAATACAGTCTGCTAGAAGGTAACTGGGTAATTATATTTCAACACAAGTTTGTTGTTCAATTTTTAAAATTAGCAATTAGATTATGATTGTTTCAAATCAACAAATTCAAATTTTATCAACAGATTTTAGATTGGGTTTTATTTATAAAAAGAAATGTTAGCATTTTTCTAGAAATTTATGCTTTTATCAATCATGCGATTTCTTGGACGTTACCTAGCTGCAATATTAAATTTTCAATTTTTGATAAAGGCCAGGTGGCCGAAAATTAAATATTGAGTGAATTAAATTGAACTTGTGTAATATGGTTACTTCCCTGAGGAAGATTTTTGAATGAAAATATAAAATTTGAATTGAACTATTTAAAAGTATCAATTCATTATCACTGCAGGGTAGAAGATTCTTGGTTAAGTGGTCTGGTTTTCACATAAATGAGTCCACATGGGAGCCACCTAACCACCTGCCTTCCATAACTACCGACAACTATCTCAACCCACTGGTAGATCCTGTCAGGTTAGAGACCGCGGCCTTGTCGTTTGAAGCTGCGATTCAACAGCGATTGTCAACAAGATCAACTAAAGTTGTGTTTAATCTTGAGTTGGACATTTACCGCTTTTTGTTTAATACAGATGAATCAGTACTTGTTGAGAACGATACTATGTTAAATAAGCTTGGTTTATGTGGTAACTGGTTCTACAAGCTAAAAGCAACTGGTCGTGGCACTCGTGTGTGTTTTCCCTTTAGAGTTACGCCCAGCTTGTTTAATATATGTATATATATATACGAATCGGAAATAGCTTTAAGAAAGCAACATCAATCTATGAAAAGTGTGTTATTACTTGCGCGATAGAACCATTTTTAATACAAAATGTCGGACAATATATGTAAAATAGAAGCTTTAAAATTTAAAGACAAAATTTCAATTAACAATGTTTCTCCATAGCTACAAAGGTCGTTTGCTGTACATTAACCGGTTGTACTTTCCATCCATATTGCCAACAACTTCTTAAGTGATCCTTATTTTGCACAAAATGAAACAAACTTGTCCTATATTGACATTATAAACTCACAGTTAGTAGGCTTTCAGTTGTTACCATCAGAACGTCTTGAGAGTAGATTTAAGGCATTATGTTACCGCGTTAAAAGTCAACTCAAAACAAAATTCAGAAATGGTAGAAAACGAGATATATTTTTGAAAGAAATGGTTAACGTAGCTGTCTACGAAAACGAACTTTTTAACTTTCGCGATTTATCAAAAACTGTCGAGAAATTTAGCCAAGAAAAGTTAGAACCTTTTGAAGAAACAATCAGATTTGTATAATTAAATTCGAGATCTCCAATCAAATCAGACTGACTTGACTTCTGAAAACAACCAACTTGTGATTGATGAACAGTATGTCTAAAAAGCGAATGAGTTTTTAAGCGAAAAAGTGAGTTATCTGACAAAAGCCAATACAGATCTTCTCTGTGATCTTGTAAATCTTCGTGACGAGGTTAAGCTTAACGAGGAGAAAATGAAATCAAATAGTGACCAAAATGAACTTCTTGAAAATCAAAATATTCATTTACTGAACTATATACATGAAATGGAATCGAAGCTGGGTCACCATTCTAAAACAGACACAAATACACCACGGTTATTGCGTTCATTCAAATCTGAAGCAGAAAAGGCGTTGTGGTTTGCGGATACATTTGGGTTATTACCCAAATCCTTAAAATGCGAAACAAAAAACGGGTGACGTTGTATCGGTAAATTTGAACTCTTCCTACAGCGACATAGAAAAGCAGGAAAAACAACAAATTAAGGATTAAGTATTCATATTAGACAAATTTTCTATAAGTAACGCGGCCTATTATGAATTGTCTATGCTTGAAAATGATCTACCCAGAAAGCATTTAATCGTTCAACAACGCTCTGATTTAAATAAATTATTTCACATAGAAAGGAGTCCAGGTAACATACCGTGAGCGTACGTTAGTATTAAGGAAGAGATTTCGACTTACATCCAAACCAGCAACCTTCATAACGACAATCCAATTAAAGTGAAACTTTCGGAGACGGTGCCAAAATCAGTAGAGTGTCGAGTTTCGTGACCCTTTCACTCAGCTTTCCGGGTATCGATAAGTGCAATTCTGCTACCAACAACATTAAGGTTATTGGGATATTTAAATGTAAAGAGTCGTACGAAGACTTACGCGTATGTGCAAATCCTGTTATCTCGGAATTTAACGAGCTGATTAAAAGCAAATCATTAGTTTCAAATGACATCAAATATGATTTAGACATTTACTTTGGAGGCGACATGAAGTTTGTACAGATTTTTTTCGGGCTAAATGGAGCAACTGCGAATTACGCATGTCCGTGGTGTCACGTGCACAAATCGGACAGAACGGACACATCGAAACCGTCAGACTTTTACGAGAGTCCAGAAATAATCCGTACCCACGAATCGTTGTGTAAAAATGCATGTGTCAATAGATATGGTTAAAAAAACCGCCGTTAGTTAACATAGACCCATCAAAAGTCATACCCGATGAGTTACATTTAATGTTAAGAATATGTGACGTTTTATTAAAAAACCTCATCGACGATTGGCAACAACAGGATTCTAAACTGCAAGTGTTAAATGAAAAGCCGCGTCATGTTGACGATTTAGTATTGAAAATAAGAGAGTGCGGTGTTCCTTTCCACATTTGGAGGGACAAGGTATCTGGGGAAATTCAATGGACATCGTTAACTGGTGGTAGCTACAAATTATTATTGAAACATTTACCTGACAAATTGTTCTTCGTTATTACAAACGATACACACGAAGATGTGATAAATTTATGGCGTCAGTTCCGACATATACTCAACGAAATTAGTAAAACCAGTGAAATAACCAAATAGGAAATGTTTAATGAAATTCAGAAGTGGGTTACATTATTTTCTTCACTGTCGAGTAAAGGTAGATTAGGTTATGATAAGATAACACCTTATATGCACTGTCTCTTATACCATGTCCCAAAATTTGTGCACAAAGAAGGAGGACTGGGTCAGTTCAGTGAACAGGGTACAGAGAAGATAAATGACGAACTTAAAACCATACATCACAAACGATCGAATAAGTTCAATCATACCGTTGACGAATTAACCACGCGAAAGAGACTGGAATATTTATTTGACCATCACTGTGAACGAGAAAAACAAAACTACACAAAACACGACTCCGAATATTGGACAACAGGAAAAAGTGAAACATACAAAAATAAACGGAGACAAATTAATTATGAAATTGAAGAAGTAAACATGAAATATTTAAAATTGAACACACCTACGATACCAAATTGCATAGAACTAATGTCCGACCAAGAAATAAAGGAAACACTTAAAACGTTAGTCGTGAAAACAAAAGTGAGAAAGCGCGAAAAATTATTTCAAATACTTCAGAACCACATTCGTATATAAATGAATTTGCCAGTTGTACGGATAAAAAAATAATAACATAGGTGTTAAGTCAAAGCTCAGTTAATGTACTATTTGTGAAAGATTCGCGTGTATTTACAAACTATACATATATAGTGTTTATTAACTATGTTTATTAAATTATGTACACTATAAAAGTAACAATTATGTCAAATTCAGCCCAATTTTTTTTTAAAATCATCACATATTATTATTTATATTATGTAATTATGTCATTATCATTACAATGCTCTATATGGATATTTTAGTATTATTTGACTTAAGTCGATGTTTATTTGATGTGATTCTTTAATTATGTGGTATCAATTATGGTCAAATATCGGTTTAGGCTTTATCAAAAACACATGCACTAATATAAACCTGTTTCTGAGATGCATGCTAGTTACTCAACTTGTGATGTGTTTATTTATTTACATGTTATTACAACATTGTAATTTGATGAAAAACTATGTATAGTTTAAATCAATAAAATATTCTTCTTCTTCATGAATCAACACTATGTGCATATATGTTGCTTGATATTATTAATATTATATTATTATTATTATTATTATTATTATTATTATATGTAGAAAAATAAAAGAATACAAAATAATAACCTGTGTTTTATATTTTGTTAATACAATATAATCAATTTTTATTTGCTTGAACCAAATACACATTTTTTATTTCACAGATAGATAAGAGCAATAACAACGTAAGCGGTATTAATCTGTTGATTGATAATGAATTAAACTATATCAAAGTTTTATTATATTTTTTTATTTTTACACATTAAATTTAATAAAATGATTTTAGCGTTTAAGTAAAATACATAAGTTTCTTTTTTATACCATACATCATCATGTCTACACTAAAACATGCTTATCGGATCTAATAAATATATTATACCCGAGGGCATAAATAACACGTCACGCCTACTTAATCTTAGTGGCAGAGCGGAACGATACCTGTCTGTTTTATCACAGTCTAAGGGAAGGGATTCGTTCCAAAATCACTAAAGCGGCAATTATCGGATAACTCTTGTGAAATGTCTGAAAAAGTCCAGTATGATGGCGCTCTTCCGCAGGTCAACATATGTTTGGACTTTGGGACTTAGCGGAAGAGCGAATGGCCATCATAACTTGAACTATGGGGTCTTGGAGCGAAGTTATATTTTAGTTAATACCACAAGAGATGGACCTTATGAATATAATGAAGTCGCGGCCGGTTCCACTAGTATTTTGTGATCTCTCTGGGGTGTTCCGTCACTGAGCTGTGACAATATCTGCCAACTATTATCTAATAATACAATCATGTTCATGTTAGTCATTGTTATCATTCAGTTTTAATGAATGCTTGAATGTTATACAATACCACAACAGTATTAATGAATGTTAAATGCAATAATAAATGATATAAATTTTACAGTGATTATTACTTTAATTTTAGCCATCTTGTAATAAATCATTGTATACAAAATCAAAATATGCGCTAATGTTTCTTATTATAAACAAACCTACTTTCAAATAGTCTTAACATAATAATATGTATGTATCACAAATGTTTTAAATGTTCTAAAGAAACCCACTGGATAAACTCCTAGATACATAATTGAAAAGTAAGTGAATATCTTATCATTGCATAAATCGATTACTTTACGTATTGTAATGGAAAATTAATAAAACAAACATGACACAAGCAACGCAATTACATTTCATCAAGCTTCAACAAAATTTGCTATGTACAAAATAGTACAAATGAATCGAATTTTAAAACATACTTATACACAACTCTTCGTATATAGTTCTATTACTCGTCAGGCCTAGTCATAAATTTATCACTGTTTTGAGTCTGGGATTGTGGCTCAAAAGGGTGTTGAAATACATCTAGCGAAAAAGGTATTAAACTCTGTAATCAACCTGTTACAGCATCTGCATAAGGTTTCTTCTTTGTCGCGCAGTTGCTGTAGTTGGGGCCTGAAGCATCTGTCACAGATGTTATGCCCACACGGTAGTGTGGTAACATTAACTTCATTAACTGGGCAGTATCGACACAAATACAGGAAATATCCGTCCGAATCAGAACATGCACCTGTAATATAAAGGTTTAGTACTCTGAGACTCATGCTAATGAACAAAGCGTTGTGTACAGAGAATACTAGGTATGTGCCTGTCCCTAGAAAGTTATAAAAATAAACAATTTGAGAATTTGTTGAGCCACTTTTGCGTTTTAATGCCGAAACAAATAAACTTTGCAGTGAAATCAGAAATGAACCACTTAGTTATCCATTTAGCCTTATGTCTAAATATAAGTGTTTATATTTCAATCACAATATCTTCGATATTAATTAAAGGAAAAACGACACATTATCTTAATAAATGTATTATGTAACCCTCAAATAAACGTATTCAGATCAACCCGTTATAAGGTTAAATAATGCATGGTACACTGCAATTAAACACATTTGGATTTTCATTTATAGTCAAGCATGTATCAGGAAGAAATTAATATCCCAATGATAAATATTATTTGTCATAATACGAATAGTGTCAGATGATGCTTGCCCCCAGGATTATGCGGCGGATCGTGATGCCGGTGATTTTCTGGTAAATTGGTTGGTGGATCTTGAAGAAGTAGTTTGGTGTCTATTGATGTCTGGTGGGGCGACAATGTAAGTTGCTTAAGTTGGTGCAGCAGTCTATCGTCATGCTGGTTATTTAGTTGGATGCCTAGCCTACGTAAGTCATTTACATGCTCTAGGTGGGAAACAAAAATATTAACATATATAATCCTAAATTAATTATTGGTAAAAAATAAAAATTGGTCGATTGGAATGCAATATTATAGCACTGTCTTTAATAAAAACAAACATAAAAAGTAAAGTATTTGTCAAAAAAATACATAAAGTGTAAAAACAAACTGTGTACAGTCTTTATGACATCACAGCAGAATTCAATATGATCAAATTAGAACTCGAAAAATAAATTGACTGATCTGATGACGCTATGTCGAAAAATGTGCAATCGTATGACTTACCCTCTACATCAGAGACAAAAACTACGTATAGAATTAATACGTACATAAAGTTATGATACAAAGTTAGAATATGTAAATACAGGGATCACAAAAAAATATTGTTTTGCAAAAAATGTACGCATAAGTCTTTCAATCTGTAATTGCTGCTGCTGACAGCTTACAGAAGCAAGGATCACAATCACCTTCGGCTTTGGAAACTTAGAGGAAAATGTGGTCAGGTTATTGTTTGTAAAAATAGTTTATATCATACCCTTATAGACAAACAGTGATAAACCTGTTAACTTGTTGCAGGCAAAGAACTTTGACTTTTATAAATATACCTCTTGTGGCATATATATCAATAATGAACCAGGCGATCAACCTTGTCAGTGGTAAATGATAATGTTTTAATATGTCCAGTAAAATTTACAGTAAAAACATATTTTGAATTGGCAAAATAAACACCAAACGCGTTGCTTTTAGCAGTTACTTGTAATATGCGTTAATATTGCAATCAATTGTAGTTTTTGCAGTTCTTAAAAAGTGACATTTGGAACTTATTGAAACAAGTTTCAACAAAATTTTCTGTTTAATTTTTGTCTTCAAAATTCACACACACAGACACCGATAGTTTTGCAGTTAACTTGCCCACCAAATTGTTTTTTCTGATATTTTGATTTTGACCAATCACTTATGTTTACCAAATTAAAAAAGCATTGCATGAAATACCGCCCTGAACAATGCGATAGCGCAGTATGATTTATAATACAAAGCAGATTTATGCCAACTAACCGTTTGAAATTGGTAAGTGTTCCCGTTCAATAGTTTGACCATGCTGAATTCCCGGTGGGAAACTGCCATCAAGCTGAAATATTTGATAAAACACTTTGTCTGGCAATACTAATTGTGCTCTCTTTATAATATATTATTATATAAATAAAGAATATAGGCTATGTAAATTGTGCTCTATCAATGTCTTTGATTCTGAATATCATAATTTACTCTGTTACTCTATGATACCATTCTCCAATTCGAAAAGGTAAAATCTCGCTCTCGTGCGTGACGAGATCTGTGCGTGACTTGAGCTCAGGGGAATCGCGTCACACCATAACAAACTGCAGTGGTGCTTCTGACAGTAGTTAACTACAACAAAGTTACATAAAACAGCCATAAAAAGAAAGAAAACAATACAAGATATGAATGAAAATAAAAAAATAAGTTTCTCATGATAAAATAAAATTACTTTTTATCGTTTTGTGCGAGTTTGTATACTTTAATTAATGCTTGATTTTTGGTGATGGATGGGGTAATTTGTAAACTTGAGAAGTTTTATATTAATTTTTTATCAATATCCCTACTATCATTTACAAAAAGAGAATGGTTTTATTTTATTTGTTTTATAGTTCATGCGACATGACGGATTTTATTTATAATTCTTGTCTTTTTATAGATGTATTATCTACCAAATTTCGGATCCAACTGACGACATGCATATTGCACAGTTAATGGGCTTTTTTGTTTTAAACGTAGGAAAATGATTTAAAAAAAATACATTATGACTATAACATATCAATATAATCTTAATGTAGTTTTTTTGAAAAAAAAACTATGATTTTCTTTTATTTATGAGAGCTTTGAATGAACTACAGACGTTTCGTACCACCAAATTGAGGTTTCGTACCACACATATGTTAATGCATAAACTTTACAGTGTTTCACACCATGATTAGGTCTCACAATCATTTACTTACGGTATTTGTTTGTAGTGTGTGATAGTATTGGATTGTTATTATTTGGGGTTGAAACGTAACTAAAATATATTTTATTTTGTTTATACATTTATTGTATTAACGAGAAATTTGATATATTTATTGTAAATTTACACTATATACTACGGACAAAAATCACACAAAATAATATACATACAATTTTGATTTTATCATATTTACAACATTTACGTGTATCACATTGTAATGCATAACCACGAGGAGATATATTTGCTTTCTTTTATAAAAATGTATTTGTGAAATGATACATTAACTCGGAAAATTTCAATTTGTGACAAAAAACTGCATCCCTGGTATATATTCTTCCAAGAAGATAAATAGAATGATACAAATTCACCTGCTGTTATACCGACGTACTATATAAAATGTAAAAGAAAAAGGTCATTTTGGAAAGATATACATGAAAATGGAACGTCCGTCCCCCTCCCCCACCTGCATAAACATTCTATTTTTTAAATTTATAGAATCAATTTCACTTTTTTTCAATATATTTTATGTTTGCAGAGTGCATCTAAGATATGAATAATTTATCCAAAAAAAATGAACAAAAATTTAGAAATTTTGTTTAATGTCGCTCTAATATAGATGATGAACGTTACAAAAAGGGGACGGACGTTAAATAATTTCTTACCATTGGTATTGACCTCATAAATAACTGAAAATGTTTAAATTAAGTTATTGTCCACAATACTATGCAATATAACATACATCCTATCTTAAACCCTGTGGTCATAAAACATGTGGTGAATTATGCAAATTGGGGTACAATATGCATGTTTTTTTTTCTCATTACCACATGGTGTGACTGTAGTGTTGGTGAATTATGAAAGCTCAGCAGGATGCCAGTAACTGGACAGTAGCATACATTGTGTGCAATATGCCTGTAGACAAATATATTCCATATGACACTATCCATCAAAGGTTAAAAAGTCCTATTTGTCCAGGTAACTAGTAGACTGGGTAACGATGTCAATGGGCTAGTTATAGGTAAAATACACAATATGGCTTATCTGGGTCTACATCGACACTAACCGCAATATTATTTTTGTTTTCTTTATCAAGCGGAGGGTTATTCTATATTTTACAAATTCAATCATGCTTGCTTTTGTAATGACTGTCGGGCCCGATCAGCTCAGTCATTAGCGCGTCTGAATATTAATCCATGGGTCACGAGTTTGAATCCCCACCGGTCACAATCTCTGTGATGGTTGATATACATATTGCGTCTCATTATCATTCGTCTCTGATATAAAAGAGAGACTGGTAAATGTTCATTTTTTATGTCAGTTCTTTATTTCAATGTTAGTTTTATATAGGTTAAACAAGCAAAACCTATTTTTAAGAAAATATAAAATTGTGGTTAGATTTATTTTACTGGATTAGATGCGTAAAAATTCCAAAAAGGGACATTTTTGAAAATGATGCTTATATATTAATTCAGATATCTCAGATGAAAAACATTATTCTTTTTTAAAACTTAAACATGAAAAACAAGCATATTCTGTCTGTTTGGAAATATGGAAGGCCGTACAATTTTTTCCAGACTGTCGACATATGAGATGGAAGATAGTTGGGTTTTCTTGATCAGTTGTCTGTGGGTATCCATGACTTAAGTTTGCCATTTTAATCCTTATAACTCCGTTTGATCCTAGACTGTCACTGTTGGGCTCTTTTGAAATAGTGTAAAATGTAGAACGTGGTGGAACTTTACTTCTCTTGTGGTTACACAAGGATACACAACAATAGTCATCCGACGGCATTTTAATTGAACTGAAATAAAATTCATATAACAATAATCTGAAGTCACTAATAGAAAGTTGATGAGTAAAAAATAAAATAAAAAAAAATATTATGAAACATGTACAGTACAATTACACGGGAATGTTCGTTTCTGTGTTGAAACTAGGTTACTACAACTGGTACAAAACATTCTCAGAGACGGAGTTTTAAACTTCTAACTCGTCTTTATCTATAATGAATTATGTTCTTGAAACAAATTATGTAATTTCTTCTGCAAGAATAACTTTTCTTAATAATTTACACTTATATACCACACACACCATTTTACATTATGCTTACACCATCCACTTACAACAGTAATGAAAGTCCGATAAAAAGGTAATCATGGTCAACAACCGCATCATTTCTTATGTTCATAATTGATACTAGCATACTCTCTCAAATTAAACTTTATTTAACTGCTTTAATATATATTTGTGTTGTTAATGTATGAAAATTCAATTTACTTACGTGAAATCTACATTGTTTCAGCAGCGACAGCGGTGAAACGAATTCCCCTGAGCTCATAGTCTCACGCGAAATCTCGCCCTCTCACGCGACGAGAATTCGGGATTTCGAAGAGGTCAATAGCATTAGAATATAATACTTAAATAGTTCATCTTGACCAACAGTTCAGACATTTTCAAATATTATGTCAAATAAATACAAGAACATTATTTTGAAAATTGGAAAAAAATGTATCTGAAGCTTTTCATATAAGAAAACTAGCACAAGAATAATTCAATAAAACAATCCCTATATAATGTAATTGTTTCTTATACACAATGTGCGTTGTACATAACTGAGTACATACACCCATGATGTGTGTATGATATTTATGATTTTGTTGTTTATTGTGTCTTGGCCATATTTATGCAAAAACATTGTAAATGACCTAAGGCAAACGTTTGCCGATAGTTTCAATAAAATTTGATTTGATTTGATATGATTTATAATAAATTAAATATTTCGGTCGAAGTACTTGATGAGAGAAATATATCAAGTTAGTTGCAGAAAGATGGTGAATCTGGGTAGAATGTCTTCCTCAATGCCATATATAACCTTTGATGCGTTAAAAATGGTTTTAAAACACATTCAAATAAAAAAGTAGATAGTGACATGTGGCACAAAATTCATTCTTACAACTGAAAGCTGAGAAGTATAATATGTGTATGAAGATAAGTATTAAAATCGTACTATTATCAATAGCAAAGGCGAAATGATATTAACCTTAAGATGCTGTGGTTTATGGAACGTCTCGCTTGACATACCACTCTCACTTGTGTGCGGAAAGCACCTCACTCGACTGTTGGTAACTATTGTAAATGCAAAAAGTTTTTAAAAACATTAACAATAATATTTCCCTTCAATTTATCATTAACATTTCATTTTGAATGATTAATACAGCATCAGCATTCAGTAAAATGTATATTACATTTGCCTTCTAGATTAAATTGAGAAATTTGTTTACTTCTTTTTTTACATTGTATTTATATAATGACTGTCAAGTAAGTTTTTTTTGTGGTTACATAAAATCTAGAAGCGATATCTTAACATAATATAAGATATACCATCAGGTCGTAGCGTTCTCGCCATTTCTGCTGCCATTTTTTTGTTCAATATATTAGCGTTCTCTTTTTCACTATTTACATGCCATTCATCGTAATCCTTAGCACTGTTACCTAAAAATGTAAAAATACAATCTTATAGCATTATTGTATTTGTGGTGGTGAGTATACTGATTCACTGGAGTTGAGTAAACAAACTGTACGGAAGAGCCAACGAACAAGTGAAGGTACTCACTTACTTATGTTAAACCAACACATCAAATTAATATTTTCCTCTATGAATGTACAACTATATGATACATTCTGTTAGGGTCATCGTGATATGGAAATATAGACTATCAGACACTTCATATGTAAGAAATTATTAACATTTTCATGAAACTGGTGGCGTCACACTAATAACGAAAATATGAGTGAAAAGCATAAACAATCGTCTTTTCTATGATACTCAAAAAACTATGAAAAAAGAATGTTTGTTTCACTTTTACATTAAATACATCCACGAATATATGAAAAATGACGCGTTTCAATATTGTAATGTTGATTCTATTATACGCATCTGTAGAGCCATTGTTTTGTGTTCATACCGACCATTATTAACTCTGTAGGGAGCGTGTGGTTCAGGGTCGGAATCGCGTGGGTTCGATCCTCCGCTGCGTATATGTTGTGTATCGTTGAAGAAAAACACCCTTTCCCGTATATTCTAAGTATCTGTTCTACCTAAGTATACTTCGGGAGTGATTCGTCTAAGTTATGATAACTTGTTTCACAATCGAAGTAAAATAAATAAATATAACACTAAATTCTGTAGGGAAATATAGGTTTGAATTGCAGAAACATGAACACTAACCTGAAGGAAGAAATAACATGGTATCAATAATTGCAACACGGCGAGTAAAACAGATAAAACCAGTCACACATACCAAGTGGAATTTCTGATCCTGAATTTGAAGTAACAGAGCTTGGCATAGAGCTGTCTGATTTGTCATATCTTGCGATGCCTCCGGTATCCTTAGCCATCTATTATTTAATGTAACACTTTTAATTATTTCGAACAATGATATTTTCATTTGCATGCATATGGTCATCGTGAGGTTAGTTTTTAAATTTCACTATGTATATTAGATAAAAAAGAACGAGTGAATATCAATAGGAAACCATAGCTCTGATTGAAAGAAATGATTATTTAGATTAACACATGTGTGGTAATAACAATCACTGCATGGACTTCAAAGTCATACATTCTTTTCTATATCAACATAATTCATATACGTTTTAAGGTAGACATTTAATGAAATCATTATTTAAATTATGTATCTGTGAACAGCTAAACACAGACCAGACACTGGCATTTGAGCAGTGGACTACTTTTACATTGATTTATTTTTAATTTATTACCCTACTAATTACTGAACCTGATATAACACATGAAAAGTCGATACTTTTCAGAACTGTCCATATTAGACTATGACCATGAAGACGACCTTATTAATTTGGTGGTGATTCTGTTATCATAGGAACACAAAATCGTAACATTTCGATCTCCAAATACTGTCAGATATAGGTATACTTTTTACACATTTACTATCGTAATTAATGCTACGAGTAGATAGTAATAAAGACTCGATTAAATCCGCACTTATGTAGTATTTACATCGTCGGATACTCACGTATGATCCATTCCGATAGTCTCCATTTATCACCCGTGGGATATTACGCTTGTTTTGCGTCGTTTCTATCAAGCTATGATACAACCATATGGCACAATATGAATGGTTCCTTCATGATTTCATGAAGATAGCGTTATCTAATCGAAACTAGTTTCATGTAATCGCCGTTTTGATAAGACCTTAGGTTAGCTATATTTTGTTCTGTTCTGTTCTGTTCAAATAAAACGACGCAGAGCTAGCGTATTTTCCCACGGGCGATGGATGGAGAGTATCAAAATTGACACCCGGGGGTATCCGACGATTGTGTATTTATAAATTAAACACAAAACAACGCCACTAATGTTTCAGTGAGACTAGATTACGATGAGCGTACATGGTAACAATGCAAACCAAGAATACAAGAATGCAGAGTAATTAAGGCCACTAAACATATACATGAAAACAATACTTCTGGACAGTAGAAACAACTTACATGCAATGCTAGCTTTCATGAATAGGTTCCTGTTAAGGACTCTTAAATAGCCAAACGCTATATCAAGTGTGGTAACCTACGTCACGTGCACCTGCTAAATACAGTGACAGAACGTTGTTTCGAAAGCTGGTTAAGTGATTTTTTGTTTCGATTTTGGGTACATGTCCAGATTATCTCATTACAGTTGAGCTTCATTTCCGGTAAAGTTTACATTTAGAATCGAGCTTAACCCGTTGGATCATGATCATACAGTGACTGTAGTTCATAAAGGGAGACAATCCACCTTATCGTTACATGTATGTAAATTATTTTTACTGTCCATACGTTTTATGTGTTAAATCACGGTATAGAAATCGTGACTGGAACCATTTGAATGAGTTGGTAGATGCACGTCTTAAGTTTGCATTGTAAATATGTACGCTCACCGTAGTCTGGTATGTATATTATATAAGTTGTCGTAATTCACCACTAACCAGTTGTCCGTAGTTGGAGGCTGAACATCCTATCACAGTATCACTCGTATCGTCGTCAACCGGATGTCTACAGGCAGTTGACTCTCCTACCGGCTGTACACTCATACTATTAACGCCGCTTTCCGGATGTCCATAGCTGTTGGTAAACCCTGCCTGTTGTCCACCAAGTGATCTATCAAATAGTTGTGTTGAGCCACCTGTTGTTGGTTTAATTGGCAATACTTAACAATTATTCTAGCTATAGATATGTAAAAAAAAATTATTCGTAGTCAGACGAAAACTATAATTGTTTCACGGCAAAACGTTCGCTGTGTTTGTAAATAAGTCAAAGTCACATAGTGACATTTTATTACATTTTTTTAACACCTTTGATTAAATAGTTGACATGCCTTCAAACAACACATCCAGTAGCCCTTGTTAAATGCTTACAACTTGTGACGTCTTTTAACTTTCCCCGAACAACAGACCAATCAAAATCTCATTCCGCTGTACAGTCGAACATATTTCCTTTTTTATTGATGGCGTTTGATCTGACATAAAATAAATATTCTCCAACTTGTTTTGCAAGGAGTAATTTCAACTGGCTTTTGAAATCCCTCTAACATACACAATTTAACAAACATAATCTGTCACGCAAGTCAATTGTCAGAATCTGGCTCAATCATGTCCCCAGTACCCTGATCAAATCACTTTTTAACATAAATTGATTTTTTTACTTACTTTAAAGGACATGTGCGCTATTTTGCATAGTCTTTCTGACACATGACCCTTATAACCAACTATAAATGGCTAGTTGACTTGTCCATGGATGTAACACATGGGTAAATTTAATTACAAACTACGGTGAACTATTAAGGGAAAACACTTCTCCGCACACAATGGAAATGAAGTCTCAAATGTCAAAATAGATCAATGTAATAATAAATCATCAGAAATAAAACTCAATAGATACAGAAGGATTCAACAGGTCTAGAAATGTGTTAAACAACTATATATTGGTTTTACCACAACGATACAACAGACCACCGACTCCCACCCCAACAAAAACAAAATAAATAAATAAACTTCTATGGTATGTGCTTGTCTGGATGTCTTATCAGCAGTAAGCTTCTAGCAATACAACGTCACGTTTTGAACATTATTAATGTAGATATATGTTATCAAGTTAGTGGACTAAAGACCTTTTTTGAATTGCTGTAAAACTTATTTCATTATATTTGCTGTAACCGGACATACATATCCCTGTAATATCAATTTATTGTTAAGAATATAATGCAGATGAATGCAGATGTCTAGACACACACATTTATTTGCTACTTGGAAGCATTCCAATCTTTCAATTATAACATTGGGTGAATTAGTAAATGAACATCTATTTTTATGCAAAAAAATATAAACATAAAACATAGTTTTATATTGTTGCCTCCTTGAGTATTAAATGCCTGCCAGTTGCCAGCCGATTGAATGTTCATACCGCCTGACAGAGAATCGAAAAACGAGTGTGCATGAACTCGGTCTCTGTGGTGATTTGGTATTGATGTGGAATGCAGAAAAAATGTTTACTGATATTTACGTCTTTAAAATGAAAATTGAACATAGTTATGTTAACACGCTGAGGAAACGTATATTTTAAAGTTAAATAACTAAGTTGTGTAATTATTTCACATACATCCATATGAAATGCCATGTGAATCAATAGAAAATGAGGCGGTCAGCATTTATTTGTGTGTTAGGAATTAAGGACAGAAAAACATGATAGCTGTCTTATTTAACAAATCATTGATGGTATTAATCTTCAAAGACCGAGTTTCTACTTTACAATGGTTTGTTCCATTACCAGGTAATGTTTGCAAGTGACCGTTCGATGGTTGGTTCATTCCATAAGATGAAGCAATTGATACCGGTTGTGCATAAACACCGCCTCCTTGGTGAAATGGTACTTCTGAGAAAAACAAAAACATATATTTGCAGAATTCAAATAAAATAATAAAGAAAGTTATGCTGTTTTGAAGTATTTAAATAACTTAGTGTCATTTTATAGATGCAGTAGTGTTTTATTTGTAATTATTTAAAATAACACTAATATTTCAATGTTTGAACCTAAATGGCCTGCACCTTTGCATTTAATAAAATTGAACTACTTATCATTTGATTAGTCGAGTTTAATCTCACAAATATAAACCACAAATATGTCTCAGGTATTCTGGATTCAGATAGGAACCAACAGAACTTCAAGTTGATTCATGTTAAGATTGTTTCATATCAAATAGATCAAAGGTTCTTTTAGAGTTATATTTCAAACTGTCCGAAGTAGAAACTAGTACGTATATGTTGGATAAGAACCATTGATTAAGTTCTAGTTCAACCGTAAATACTATTGTTTGGGGCGCATTATACAAGTGTGTGCGTGCGTGCGTGCGTGCGTGCGTGCGTGCGTGCGTGCGTGCGTGTGTGTTGGTGTGTGTGTGTTTTCAGTTTTGTAAATACTATTCCACTGGCAATTACATCAACTGTGTATCTTAACTTCGCTCCTTTTTAGTGGTAAATACCAATAATTCACTTTTTAAAATCTGTTAAATAATACATTATTTTGCAGAAATAATTGCAGCTATCCCTAGCGGATAGGTGATGGTTATTGGGAGGCATTCGCTTTACGGTGTGATTCTCATAGGAGTGTGTAAATAATGCATCACCCCTTTCGAATTGTCTTGAACAAAGAGGTAACGTTAAAAAACTATGTCTAGGCAAAAAATACAATTTTGTTTAGGTAAACGAGTCCAACAATGCATATACATAAGGTTGTTTGATAGATTAAAGATTATTCTTTCATATTGTAAAGACGATGGCTTCAGATGTTTAAGGATTACCATGATTTTGTGTTGGATTTTGTCTCGCATGTCTATGTGAATATTTTTCGTTAAAATTCTTTTAGCATTGGGAAGTGTCCGCTAGAAATTATGCATTTGCCGAAAGAATTGTTGTTTTGTGTTATTCAGGATGAAACAAAGTTTATGAATAATTATAAAGTATGTGTTAACATTGAATTTTTAACTGAAAGAAAGTTAGTGCACCTCCCCCACCCCCACCCCCTCCCCCATCTCTAGCATTGAACGGTGTATATATAACTATTTACTGTGCAACGGTTGTTAGAATTATGTTGTAAATTTATTTTATGATAAATCTGGAATTGACGTAGATCTATACGAATAGGTAATTAACACTGAAAATAATTAAATTAAAGGAAATCCAATTGGATCAGATGAAATGGGAAACGGTACATACTTGCCGAACATAATAATATTTTCCTTTAAGTCTTTTCGGAAAAAAATGGGTTTAAAAGATAATCGGTAGCTTTATGATGGGGGTACTGAGGAAGCGTACAGGCAGTAATATGTGATGATTGAGATACTGTAGGATGGTAAAAATTTTGGTCATATACTATTACTTTTGCTCATTATATCTTGTAGTATGCCATTTTAATAAGTTTGTAATATTTTCATGTTGACCCGAGAAAAAAATATGGTAAAGTCCACCAGAAAAAGGAAATTGCCAGCAAGGTTTGATGAAGACGGACCCGAGCCAGAGATGGTACATTCACCAGCAATTCCAGCCACTGGGGATACACCATCCACTGAGACTCCAGGAACATCCGATACCATTGCTGAACCTGTTGCTTGTGGATCAAGTCAGCCAGGTATATTTGGACTGGTAGACAGTAATACTTGTCAAGTGGCGAGTGTGCACTTCGCAGTGGGGTTGCATATCTCCCAATCTATTAAAAATAAGATTATTTTGGGACTATATGTTGACTTGGCCTGCTTATTGCAGCCTGAGAATCATACTCCGACTGATATGGGGAAAAGTTTAACCATAAATGATTCTGGAGAGATAGTCCTAAAATCTCGCTCCATGCATCAAAAAGCAACAAAGAGCTTATTAAGTATATGAGTACTATTCGTCTGGGTAAAAAAGGCATGGGGGCATAGGCTGGAAAGCCTATGATGAGCAATTCAGGCTCAGGTTGGGGATGAATCCGGCAGCCAGTTGGTCTGATATAGACACTGAGCTATGGCTCATATATATGTCTTCACCGGTGCAGCAGTTAAGAGGGCAGGGGGAAGTAATCAAAGGGTTTAAAAAGTGCTTTGATTTCAATTATAAGGGCTTGTGCTCAAAAGTGAACTGCCGGTATACACATTTATGCGTGAAATGTGGCGGTAAACATTCGCAGCCTTACTGTTACAGGATGAGGGACCAACAACCTAGTTTTTGGGGTCGGTCTTGGCAATCCACTGTTACCCAGGGTACGCCAAGGGGTAGTTTTCGACCTAGAACAGCTGCCGGTATTGTCTCTTTCCCCACCCAAAGGTATATGGGACCTAGGTTTTACCCCAATTAATTCACATGTCTTGGAAATGCTTTTAGTGAACTATCCCAATCAAAACATTGCGAGTCATTTAGTACAAGGTTTTAAGATGGGATTCAGGCTTAATTATTCTGGTTCAAGACAATCATTCACTTCAAAGAATTTGAAATCCGCTTTTGTACATTCAAAGGTTATTAAGGAAAAGGTTATAAAAGAAGTTGACCTGGGCAGAGTGGCAGGCCCTTTTGAGCTGCCACCTATTTCCAACTTAAGGTTATCTCCTAAAGGAGTTGTTCCTAAATCGGACGGGGGCTGGAGATTTATTACACATTTATCGCATCCGACCGGTTTGAGTGTAAACGATGGTATTGACGATAAATTTACATCAGTGCAGTATACTTCTTTTGATAAAGTGACCGAAATGGTGTTTAATTTAGGAAAATCGGCTTTGATGGCCAAAAGAGATATTAAATCTGCTTTTAGATTATTACCGATATACCTAGGTGATTTTCACTTACTTGGATTTCAGCTAGAAGGTAAAATATATATTGATAAGTGTCTTCCAATGGGATGCAGCATATCCTGCAATTTGTTTGAAACCTTTTCCACATTTATCCATTGGCTGATAGCATTCACAACAGGATTTAAAAGTCTTGATCATTTCTTAGATGATTTTATATTTACGGGCAAAAATGGTACTTCTCAGTGTAGCGATTTGGTTAATTGTTTTGAGAAAGTATGTGACAGTTTGAATATTCCATTAGCTGAGGAAAAATCAGTAGCCCCAACAACTGTCATGGTTTTTCTAAGTTTGGAGCTTGATTCGGTCAATATGCTTATTAGAATTCCTCAGCATAAGGTAGATGCACTTAAGACCATTCTGACACAATTATTTAAACGTAAGAAAGTATCTTTAAAAGAATTGCAATCATTGGTAGACATGTTAAATTTCTTTGAGAAAGCCATTAGGTCCAGTAGAGCATTTTACGTCGGTTCTACGATATAATATGTCTGGATTGAAAGAGCCACACCATAGGCTTAGCGTTTCATTAGGTCTGCGGGAGGACTTGATGTTATGGGTGGTTTTCTTGGAAGATGTCAATGGTTCAGTTTATATTCCTGAGCAAGTATGGTACTCTACAAATACATTAGAATTGTTTACGGATAGTGCTGGATCTGCAAATTTTGGGTGTGGTTGCTATTTTGCAGGGAAATGGTGCTATTTCGGATGGCCTGCTGACTGGTTAGGTAGTGCATTATTATTATCAGACATAACATTTTTAGAAATGGTCCCAGTGTTGCTTGCAATAATGCTTTGGGTGGTGCCTTAGGCAACCGGAAAATAATACTGCATGTGGATAATGAGGCACTGGTTACCATTTTGAACAAACAATCTAGTAAATCAAAACGGGTAATGGTTTTGTTAAGAAAATTCATATTATCTGCTATGAAACATAATATTGTATTTAGAGCCATACATCTTTCTTCCCATATGAATGCATTAGCTGATTCCATTTCTCGTAAACAGTGGTGCAGATTCAGGACGCTGGCTCCGGAAGCAGAATCTTTGCCACAGGAAATTCCTCAGACATTTCTCTCTCTGATTTACAAAGCGAGGCAAGCAGACTGTTAAGTGCGTCGCAAGCTATTAACACTACAAATGCGTATAGAGTTGGTGTGGATCAGTTTATAGACTTTCGTAGCAATTATCAGATGGAACAAAATTGGCCTCCAAACATTGACCATGTCATACGATTTATTGCTTGCATGGCACTTAGGGGACTGTCATTTGCAACTGCTAGGTTGTATATCAATGCGATAAGTTTCCAATGTAAAATGAAAGTCGTTGAAGATATAACTAAGCATTTTTTAGTTGGAAAGGTTTTGGAAGGTTTAAAGAGATCTGTGAGAGGGAATTCTGATACCCGGTTGCCTATTACTCCAGATATTTTATTAAAGATGGTATTAAATTTACCAATGATCTGTTCAAATCTTTACGAGTCAAAACTTTTCACGGCTGCATTTACATTAGCATTTCTTGGATTTTTTAGGGTTGGTGAGTTGACATTTTCTGCATGTCGATCTGTTGACAATATTTTATCGGTTAATGATGTAAATATTAATGAAGCTGAGGGGGGAATGGTTGTTACTATCAGGTATTCCAAAAACTGATCAAATAGGAAAGTCCGCTTCCATAAAAATTAGGAAGGTTGGCGGTCCAATTTGCCCTTTCGTGAGCATGCAATTATACTTGAAAGTTAGACCGTGCTGCCAAGGTCCCTTGTTATGTCATTTCAATAAAGCTTCATTAAAAGGTATCAGTTTTCAGCATTGCTAAAGAAGGCCATTAGTATGCAGGGTATGGAGTATAAAAGATACAGGTCCCATTCATTTCGAATAGGTGCTGCTACAGCGGCAGCTAACAGTAGCTGGACCGCCGAGCAAATTAAAATGGCTGGAAGATGGAGTTCAGAGGCGTACCTGTCTTATGTTCGTCCCTCTAATTTTATTATGCCAATGCTCATAAAATAAATTAGTTTATGAACAGGTTGGTTTTATTAAAACAATGGCTGAAAATTGTACATATTCTAACAAGAATATAAGTATTTTAGATCCGTCCTTGTGTGGTGTGTTGGATCATCAATTGTGAAGAGAGCTTTTGTGGCGGCACGTCAACGCACTGTTGGAGTACATTTAGGCCTCAGTAGACTAAACGTCCAGCTTGGTGGCAGGGGTATAGTGGTCTGTGTCTGATTAACATTCAAAGGAAGTTGCAGACATTGTCAAAATTAGGCGAAAAACCTGACTTTATCATTCTTTATTGTGGCGGTAATGATGTAGGGAATGTTAAGTCACATGAATTAAGGGATTGTCTGGATCTCATATTGTTAATGATCCAACAGACTTGGCCCGCTGTTACAGTAATATGGTCAGAAATATTGCCACGGAAAGTCTGGCGTTTTTCTGACAACCAGGTGGCAATGAATAGGTCAAGGAAACGTTTAAACAGTTATGCAGCTTCAAGAGTGTTAAAGGGAGGGGGACAGTATATTAAGCATCCGGATCTTCAATCACTAAATGATGTCTTGTATAATGCTGATGGAGTGCAGATTTATTACTTAATCAGTTTGCAGCAAAGATAGAGCTGTTCGTTAATACATTAAAAAAGTGATTCAAGCAAGTATAAATACGTTTGTGAGATATTCTTTAGCATTTGACAATAAGTTGTGTCAATGGGCATTGTTTGGGTTTGTTCACGGCTCTATTTCGCTGATTATTTGGCGGTGGACTCGTTTCGCAGGATTGTCAGTAGTAACTAACTACCTGCCGAGTCCATTTGGCGGTAAGCGAAATATTAAGTGATTTAAAATAAATTTAATTTGTGTTTCCAATCGCTGTCACCCAGGATTGATTTCATTCATTTTAATTGTTCGTTTCATGTGAAATGAAACGGAAAAGAACATGTACAATTTATATGTGAAATACTTCCCCCATGAAGGGGATTTTATTTGAACTATAATATTTGCCCCACGAAGGGGAGTGTGATTGATATGAACTATTTGCCCTTGAAGGGGATTGTATATATTTGTTGTTTAAGGGCTGCCCATTTGTAGTTGATGGTAGCCCGACATATTAAGCCGTGGCCAAACAATGCCAAACTAAACAATAAAATATAATTAATTTACTTAAATCTTTTGCTATGCATTCTCCAATTATTGCAGCTATCCCTAGCGGATAGGTGATGGTTATTGGGAGGCATACGCTTTACGGTGTGATTCTCATAGGAGTGTGTAAATAATGCATCACCCCTTTCGAATTGTCTGGAACAAAGAGGTAACGTTAAAAAATAATGTCTAGGCAAAAAATACAATTTTGTTTCCCTCCCTGAAAACCCTAAAAATTATACAGAGTACTAAATCAATCCATATAAACCTTATGAACTGGAAGTTCGCAATGCATGCTGCTCATTTGTAGGACAAATTTCATGTCAATATGAGTGTTGTATAAACATTGTTTGTGAATTTTCATGCTGTCATTATAAGGGTTGCATAAACATATGTGCATAATGTAGTTGGTGTATGCTATCAACATTTAATGTAATGTTTGATGGTGAATATGATATTGAATTAAATACTTTCTGTTCTGACCTCTTACATGTTCTTTGATTATATTAATTAGTATTATTTGGAAGAGATACTGCTTTGCTTTTGTGATATTGAAGGTTTCCTTACTATGGATATACCATTTCAAATTTGGAACACGACGGTTACATACTCAACAACGTCACGGCTCAGTCTGGTGGAACATTATCTGCGCGTTGGCGGTCAGCGAAATATTAAGTGATTTAAAATAAATTTAATTTGTGTTTCCAATCGCTGTCACCCAGGATTGGTTTCATTCGTTTTAATTGTTCGTTTCATGTGAAATGAAACGGAAAAGAACATGTACAATTTATATGTGAAATACTTGCCCCATGAAGGGGATTTTATTTGAACTATAATATTTGCCCCATGAAGGGGAGTGTGATTGATATGAACTATTTGCTCTTGAAGGGGATTGTATATATTTGTTGTTTTAAGGGCTGCCCATTTGTAGTTGATGGTAGCCCGACATATTGAGCCGTGGTCAAAACATGCCAAACTAAACAATAAAATATAATTAATTTATTTAAATCTTTTGTTATGCATTCTCCAATAACTGATTTCAAAAGGGTAGAAACATATGATATTTTCTTATAAACTACGGTAAGCAGTATATGCAAAACATTTAGGCGTCACAATTCTCCGCACAAATTGGAAATGAAGTGTCAAATGCCAAAATAGATCAATGTTATAATAAATCATCAGAAATTAAACAAATTGTCAGCCTGTTTAATAATTTTATATTGTTAAGTTTCATCAATGTAGATGCATAAGTTGTGTAATTATTTCACATACATCCATATGAAATGCCATGTAAATCAATAGAAAATGAGGCGGTCAGCATTTATTTCTGTGTTAGGAATTAAGGACAGAAAAACGTGAAAGCTGTCTTATTTAACAAATCATTGATGGTATTAATCTTCAAAGATCGAGTTTCTACTTTACCATTGTTTGTTCCATTACCAGGTAATGTTTGCAAGTGACCGTTCGATGGTTGGTTCATTCCATAAGATGAAGCAATTGATACCGGTTGTGCATAAACACCACCTCCTTGGTGAAATGGTACTTCTGAGAAAAACAGAAACATATATTTGCAGAATTCAAATAAAATAATAAAGAAAGTTATGCTGTTTTGAAGTATTTAAATAACTTAGTGTCATTCTATAGATGCAGTAGTGTTTTATTTGTAATTATTTAAAATAACACTTATATTTCAATGTTTGAACCTAAATGGCCTGCACCTTTGCATTTAATAAAATTGAACTACTTATCATTTGGTTAGTCGAGCTTAATCTCACAAATATAAACCACAAATATGTCTCAGGTATTCTGGATTCAGATAGGAACCAACACAACTTCAAGTTGATTCATGTAAAGATTGTTTCATATCAAATAGATCAAAGGTTCTTTTAGAGTTATATTTCAAACTGTCCGAAGTAGAAACTAGTACGTATATGTTGGATAAGAACCATTGATTAAGTTCTAGTTCAACCGTAAATACTATTGTTTGGGGCGCATTATATAAGTGTGCGTGCGTGCGTGTGTGCGTGCGTGCGTGCGTACGTGCGTGCGTGCGTGCGTGCGTGCGTGTGTGTTGGTGTGTGTGTGTGTTTTCAGTTTTGTAAATACTTTTCCACTGGCAATTACATCAACTGTGTATCTTAACTTCGCTCCTTTTTAGTGGTAAAAACCAATAATTCATTTTTTAAAATCTGTTAAATAATACATTATTTTGCAGAAATAACTGATTTCAAAAGGGTAGAAACATATGATATTTTCTTATAAACTACCGTAAGCAGAATATGCAAAACATTAAGGCGTCATAATTCTCCGCACATATTGAAAAATGAAGTGTCAAAGGCAAAAATAGATCAATGTTATAATAAATCATCAGAAATTAAACAAATTGTCAGCCTGTATAATAATTTTATATTGTTAAGTTTCATCAATGTAGATGAATCAGTTGTGTAATTATTTTACATATATCCATATAAAACGCCATGTGATTCAATAGATAATGCGGTGGTCAGCATATGTTTGTGTGTTGGGAATTAAGGACAGAAAAACGTGATAGTTGTTTTATTAAACAGAACATCGTGGTGTTAATCTTCAAAGATCGAGTTTCTACTTTACCATTGTTTGTTCCATTACCAGGTAATGTTTGCAAGTGACCGTTCGATGGTTGGTTCATTCCATAAGATGAAGCACCGGATACCGATTGTGCATAAACACCGCCTCCTTGGAGATATGGTACTGCTGAGAAAAACAGAAACAAATATTTGCAGAATTCAAATAAAATAATAAACAAAGTTATGCTGTTTTGAAGTATTTAAATAACTTAGTGTCATTTTATAGATGCAGTAGTGTTGTATTTGTTATTATTTAAAATAACACTAATATTTCAATGTTTGAACCTAAATGGCCTGCACCTTTGCATTCAATAAAATTGCACTAATTACCATTTGATCAGTCGATCTAAATCTCAAAAATATAAACCACAAATATGTCTCAGATACTCAAATGGGAACCAACACAACTTCAAGTTGATTCATGTAAAGATTGTTTCATATCAAATAGATCAAAGGTTCTTTCAGAGTTATGTTTCGGTGTGTGTAGTTTTTTTTTCAGTTCTGTAAATACAATTCCACTGGCAATTACATCAACTGTGTATCTTAACTTTGTTTCTTTTTATTGGTAAAAACCAATGTTTTACTTTTTAAAATATGTTAAATAATACATTATTTTGCAGAAATGAATGATTTCAAAAGGGTAGAAACATATGATATTTTCTTATAAACTACGGTAAGCAGAATATGCAAAACATTAAGGCGTCAATTTTCCGCACAAATTGGAAATGAAGTATCAAATGCCAAAATAGATCAATGTAATAATAGATCATCAGAAAGTAAACGAATTGTCAGCCCGTTTATTAATTTCATATTGTTCAGTTTCATCAATGTAGATGCATAAGTTGTGTAATTATTTTACATACATCCATATGAAATGCCATGTAAATCAATAGAAAATGAGGCGGTCAGCATTTATTTGTGTGTTAGGAATTAAGGACAGAAAAACGTGATAGCTGTCTTATTTAACAAATCATTGATGGTATTAATCTTCAAAGCTCGAGTTTCTACTTTACCATTGTGTGTTCCATTACCAGGTAATGTTTGCAAGTGACCATTCGATGGTTGGTTCATTCCATAAGAAGAAGCAATTGATACCGGTTGTGCATAAACACCGCCTCCTTGGTGAAATGGTACTTCTGAGAAAAACAGAAACATATATTTGCAGAATTCAAATAAAATAATAAAGAAAGTTATGCTGTTTTGAAGTATTTAAATAACTTAGTGTCATTTTATAGATGCAGTAGTGTTTTATTTGTAATTATTTAAAATAACACTAATATTTCAATGTTTGAACCTAAATGGCCAGCACCTTTGCATTTAATAAAATTGAACTACTTATCATTTGATTAGTCTAGCTTAATCTCACAAATATAAACCACAAATATGTCTCAGGTATTCTGGATTCAGATAGGAACCAACACAACTTCAAGTTGATTCATGTTAAGATTGTTTCATATCAAATAGATCAAAGGTTCTTTTAGAGTTATATTTCGAACTGTCCGAAGTAGAAACTAGTACTTATATGTTGGATAAAAACCATTGATTAAGTTCAAGTTCAACCGTAAATACTATTGTTTGGGGCGCATTATACAAGTGTGTGTGTGTGTGTGTGTGCGTGCGTGAGTGCGTGTGTGTTGGTGTGTGTGTGTTTTCAGTTTTGTAAATACTATTCCACTGGCAGTTACATAAACTGTGTATATTTTGCAGAAATAACTGATTTCAAAAGGGTAGAAACATATGATATTTTCTTATAAACTACGGTAAGCAGAATATGCAAAACATTAAGGCGTCACTATTTTCCGCACAAATTGGAAATGAAGTGTCAAAGGCCAAAATAGATCAATGTTGTAATAAATCATCAGAAATTAATCAAATTGTCAGACTGTTTAATAATTTTATATTGTTAAGTTTCATCAATGTAGATGCATAAGTTGTGTAATTATTTTACATATATCCATATAAAACGCCATGTGATTCAATAGATAATGCAGTAGTCAACATTTATTTCTGTGTTAGGAATTAAGGACAGAAAAACGTGATAGTTGTTTTATTAAACAGAACATCGTGGTGTTAATCTTCAAAGATCGAGTTTCTACTTTACCATTGTTTGTTCAATTACCAGGTAATGTTTGCAAGTGACCGTTCGATGGTTGGTTCATTCCATAAGATGAAGCACCGGATACCGATTGTGCATAAACACCACCTCCTTGGAGATATGGTACTGCTGAGAAAAACAGAAACACATATTTGCAGAATTCAAATAAAATAATAATGAAAGTTATGCTGTTTTGAAGTATTTAAATAACTTAGTGTCATTCATATAGATGCAGTAGTGTTTTATTTGTTATTATTTTAAATAACACTAATATTTCAATGTTTGAACCTAAATGGCCTGCACCTTTGCATTCAATAAAATTGCACTAATTGTCATTTGATCAGTCGATATAAATCTTAAGAATATAAACCACAAAAATGTCTCAGGTATTCAAATGGGAACCAACACAATTTCAAGTTGATTCATGTAAAGATTGATTCATATCAAATAGATCAAAGGTTCTCTCAGAGTTATGTTTCAAACTGTCAGAAGTAGACACTAGTACATATATGTTGGATAAGAACCATTGATTAAGTTCTAGTTCAGCCGTAAATACTATTGTTTAGGGTGCATGTTACAAGTGTGTGTGTTTTTTTTTTCAGTTTTGTAAATACAATTCCACTGGCAATTACATCAACTGTGTATCTTAACTTTATTCCTTTTTAGTGGTAAATACCAATGTTTCACTTTTTAAAATATGTTAAATAAAACATTATTTTGCAGAAATAACTGATTTCAAAAGGGTAGAAACATATCATATTTTCTTATAACATACGGTAAGCAGAATGTGCAAAACATTAAGGCGTCACAATTCTCCACACAAATTGGAAATGAAGTATCAAATGCCAAAAAGATTAGTGTAATAATAAATCATCAGAAATTAAACAAATTGTCAGCCCATTTGATAATTTTATATTGTAAAGATTCATTAATGTAGATGAATAAGTTGTGTAATTATTTTATATCCATCCATATGAAATGCCATGAGATTCAATAGAAAATGCGGCGGTCAGCATATATTTGTGTGTGTTAGGAAATAAGGACAGAAAAACGTGATAGCTGTCTTATTTAACAGAATATTGTGTTGTAAATCTTCAATGATCGAGTTTCTACTATACCAATGTTTTTTCCATTACCAGGTAATGTTTGCAAGTGACCATTCGATGGTTGGTTCATTCCATAAGATGAAGCACCGGATACCGATTGTGCATAAACACCACCTCCTTGGAGATACGGTACTGCTGAGAAAAACAGAAACACATATTTGCAGAATTCAAATCAAATAATAATGAAATTTATGCTGTTTTGAAGTATTTAAATAACTTAGTGTCTTTCATATAGATGCAGTAGTGTTTTATTTGTAATTACTTAAAATAACACTAATATTTCAGTGTTTGAACCTGCACCTTTATATTCAATAAAATTGCACTACCTATCATTTGATTAGTCGAGCTAAAACTGAAGAATATAAACCACAAATATGTCTCAGGTATTCTGGATTCAGACGGGAACCAACACAACTTCAAGTTGATTCATGTTAAGATTGTTTCATATCAAATAGATCAAAGGTTCTTTCAGAGTTATGTTTCAAACTGTCAGAAGTAGACACTAGTACATATATGTTGGATAAGAACCATTGATTAAGTTCTAGTTCAACCGTAAATACTATTGTTTGGGGCGCATGTTACAACTGTGTGTGTGGTTTTTTTTTGAGTTTTGTAAATACAATTCCACTGGCAATTACATCAACTGTGTATCTTAACTTTGCCCCATTTTATTGGTAAATACCAATGTTTCACTTTTTAAAATCTGTTAAATAAAACATTATTTTGCAGAATAACTGATTTCAAAAGGGTAGAAACATATCATATTTTCTTATAAACTACGGTAAGCAGAATATGCAAAACATTAAGGCGTCACAATTCTCCGAACAAATTGGAAATGAAGTGTCAAAGGCAAAAATAGATCAATGTTATAATAAATCATCAGAAATTAATCAAATTATCTGCCTGTTTAATAATTTTTTATTGTTAAGTTTCATCAATGTAGATGCATAAGTTGTGTAATAATTTTACATATATCCATATAAAACGCCATGTGATTCAATAGATAATGCGGTGGTCAGCATTCATTTGTGTATTAGGAATTAAGGACAGAAAAACGTGATAGTTGTTTTATTAAACAGAACATCGTGGTGTTAATCTTCAAAGATCGAGTTTCTACTTTACCATTGTTTGTTCAATTACCAGGTAATGTTTGCAAGTGACCATTCGATGGTTGGTTCATTCCATAAGATGAAGCACCGGATACCGATTGTGCATAAACACCACCTCCTTGCAGATATGGTACTGCTGAGAAAAACAGAAACACATATTTGCAGAATTCAAATAAAATAATAATGAAAGTTATGCTGTTTTGAAGTATTTAAATAACTTAGTGTCATTTTATAGATGCAGTAGTGTTTTATTTGTTATTATTTTAAATAACACTAATATTTCAATGTTTGAAGCTAAATGGCCTGCACCTTTGCATTCAATAAAATTGCACTAATTGTCATTTGATCAGTCGATATAAATCTTAAGAATATAAACCACAAAAATGTCTCAGGTATTCAAATGGGAACCAACACAATTTCAAGTTGATTCATGTAAAGATTGATTCATATCAAATAGATCAAAGGTTCTCTCAGAGTTATGTTTCAAACTGTCAGAAGTAGACACTAGTACATATATGTTGGATAAGAACCATTGATTAAGTTCTAGTTCAGCCGTAAATACTATTGTTTAGGGCGCATGTTACAAGTGTGTGTGTGTTTTTTTTTTCAGTTTTGTAAATACAATTCCACTGGCAATTACATCAACTGTGTATCTTAACTTTATTCCTTTTTAGTGGTAAATACCAATGTTTCACTTTTTAAAATATGTTAAATAAAACATTATTTTGCAGAAATAACTGATTTCAAAAGGGTAGAAACATATCATATTTTCTTATAACATACGGTAAGCAGAATGTGCAAAACATTAAGGCGTCACAATTCTCCACACAAATTGGAAATGAAGTATCAAATGCCAAAAAGATTAGTGTAATAATAAATCATCAGAAATTAAACAAATTGTCAGCCCATTTGATAATTTTATATTGTAAAGATTCATTAATGTAGATGAATAAGTTGTGTAATTATTTTATATCCATCCATATGAAATGCCATGAGATTCAATAGAAAATGCGGCGGTCAGCATATATTTGTGTGTGTTAGGAAATAAGGACAGAAAAACGTGATAGCTGTCTTATTTAACAGAATATTGTGTTGTAAATCTTCAATGATCGAGTTTCTACTATACCAATGTTTTTTCCATTACCGGGTATTGTTTGCAAGTGACCATTCGATGGTTGGTTCATTCCATAAGATGAAGCACCGGATACCGATTGTGCATAAACACCACCTCCTTGGAGATATGGTACTGCTGAGAAAAACAGAAACACATATTTGTAGAATTCAAATCAAATAATAATGAAATTTATGCTGTTTTGAAGTATTTAAATAACTTAGTGTCTTTCATATAGATGCAGTAGTGTTTTATTTGTTATTAATTAAAATAACACTAATATTTCAGTGTTTGAACCTGCACCTTTATATTCAATAAAATTGCACTACCTATCATTTGATTAGTCGAGCTAAAACTGAAGAATATAAACCACAAATATGTCTCAGGTATTCTGGATTCAGACGGGAACCAACACAACTTCAAGTTGATTCATGTTAAGATTGTTTCATATCAAATAGATCAAAGGTTCTTTCAGAGTTATTTTTCAAACTGTCAGAAGTAGACACTAGTACATATATGTTGGATAAGAACCATTGATTAAGTTCTAGTTCAAACGTAAATACTATTGTTTGGGGCGCATGTTACAACTGTGTGTGTGTTTTTTTTCAGTTTTGTAAATACAACTCCACTGGCAATTACATCAACTGTGTATCTTAACTTTGCCCCATTTTATTGGTAAATACCAATGTTTCACTTTTTAAAATCTGTTAAATAAAACATTATTTTGCAGAATAACTGATTTCAAAAGGGTAGAAACATATCATATTTTCTTATAAACTACGGTAAGCAGAATATGCAAAACATTAAGGCGTCACAATTCTCCGAACAAATTGGAAATGAAGTGTCAAAGGCAAAAATAGATCAATGTTATAATAAATCATCAGAAATTAATCAAATTATCTGCCTGTTTAATAATTTTTTATTGTTAAGTTTCATCAATGTAGATGCATAAGTTGTGTAATAATTTTACATATATCCATATAAAACGCTATGTGATTCAATAGATAATGCGGTGGTCAGCATGTATTTCTGTGTTAGGAATTAAGGACAGAAAAACGTGATAGTTGTTTTATTAAACAGAACATCGTGGTGTTAATCTTCAAAGATCAAGTTTCTTCTTAACCATTGTTTGATCCATTACCAGGTAATGTTTGCAAGTGACCGTTCGATGGTTGGTTCATTCCATAAGATGAAGCACCGGATACCGATTGTGCATAAACACCGCCTCCTTGGAGATATGGTACTGCTGAGAAAAACAGAAACAAATATTTGCAGAATTCAAATCAAATAATAAAGAAAATTATGCTGTTTTGAAGTATTTAAATAACTTAGTGTCATTTTATAGATGCAGTAGTGTTTTATTTGTTATTATTTTAAATAACACTAATATTTCAATGTTTGAAGCTAAATGGCCTGCACCTTTGCATTCAATAAAATTGCACTAATTGTCATTTGATCAGTCGATATAAATCTTAAGAATATAAACCACAAAAATGTCTCAGGTATTCAAATGGGAACCAACACAATTTCAAGTTGATTCATGTAAAGATTGATTCATATCAAATAGATCAAAGGTTCTTTCAGAGTTATGTTTCAAACTGTCAGAAGTAGACACTAGTACATATATGTTGGATAAGAACCATTGATTAAGTTCTAGTTCAACCGTAAATACTATTGTTGAGGGCGCATGTTACAAGTGTGTGTGTGTGTTTTTTTTTCAGTTTTGTAAATACAATTCCACTGGCAATTACATCAACTGTGTATCTTAACTTTATTCCTTTTTAGTGGTAAATACCCATGTTTCACTTTTTAAAATATGTTAAATAAAACATTATTTTGCAGAAATAACTGATTTCAAAAGGGTAGAAACATATCATATTTTCTTATAAACTACGGTAAGCAGAATGTGCAAAATATTAAGGCGTCACAATTCTCCACACAAATTGGAAATGAAGTATCAAATGCCAAAAAAAGATCAGTGTAATAATAAATCATCAGAAATTAAACAAATTTTCAGCCCATTTGATAATTTTATTGTAAAGTTTCATCAATGTAGATGAATAAGTTGTGTAATTATTTTATATCCATCCATATGAAATGCCATGTGATTCAATAGATAATGCGGCGGTCAGCATATATTTGTGTGTGTTAGGAATTAAGGACAGAAAAATGTGATAGCTGTTTTATTTATCAGAACATCGCGTTGTAAATCTTCAATGGTCGAGTTTCTACTATACCATTGTTTGTTCCATTACCAGGTAATGTTTGCAAGTGACCATTCGATGGTTGGTTCATTCCATAAGATGAAGCACCGGATACCGATTGTGTATAAACACCACCTCCTTGGAGATACGGTACTGCTGAGAAAAACAGAAACACATATTTGCAGAATTCAAATAAAATAATAATGAAAGTTATGCTGTTTTGAAATATTTAAATAACCTAGTGTCATTCATATAGATGCAGTAGTGTTTTATTGATTATTATTTAAAATAACACTAACATTTCAATGTTTGAAGCTTAATGGCCTGCACCTTTGCATTCAATAAAATTGCATTAATTATCATTTCATCAGTCGATGTCAATCTCAAGAATATAAACCACAAATATGTCTCAGATATTCAATAGGGAACCAACACAATTTTAAGTTAATTCATGTAAAGATTGTTTCATATCAATTAGATCAAAGGTTCTTACAGAGTTATGATTCGGTGTGTGTGGGTTTTTTTTGTTGCAGTTTTGTAAATACAATTCCACTGGCAATTACATCAACTGTGTATCTTATCTTTGTTTCTTTTTATTGGTAAAAAAAACCAATGTTTCACTTTTTAAAATATGTTAAATAATACACTATTTTGCAGAAATAACTGATTTCAAAAGGGTAGAAATATATCATATTTTCTTATAAACTACGGTAAGCAGATTATGCAAAACATTAAGGCGTCACAATTCTCCGCACAAATTGGAAATGAAGTATCAAATGCCAAAATAGATCAATGTAATAATAGGTCATCAGAAAGTAAACGAATTGTCAGCCCGTTTATTAATTTTATTAATTTCATATTGTTCAGTTTCATCAATGTAGATGCATAAGTTGTGTAATTATTTCACATACATCCATATAAAATGCCATGTGAATCAATAGAAAATGCGGCGGTCAGCATTTATTTGTGTGTTAGGAATTAAGGACAGAAAAACATGATAGCTGTCTTATTTAACAAATCATTGATGGTATTAATCTTCAAAGATCGAGTTTCTACTTTACCATTGTGTGTTCCATTACCAGGTAATGTTTGCAAGTGACCGTTCAACAGTTGGTTCATTCCATAAGATGAAGCAATTGATACCGGTTGTGCATAAACACCGCCTCCTTGGTGAAATGGTACTTCTGAGAAAAACAGAAACATATATTTGCAGAATTCAAATAAAAAATAAAAAAAGTTATGCTGTTTTGAAGTATTTAAATAACTTAATGTCATTTTATAGATGCAGTAGTGTTTTTTATTTGTAATTATTTAAAATAACACTAATATTTCAATGTTTGAACCTAAATGGCCTGCACCTTTGCATTTAATAAAATTGAACTACTTATCATTTGGTTAGTCGAGCTTAATCTCACAAATATAAACCACAAATATGTCTTAGGTATTCTGGATTCAGATAGGAACCAACAGAACTTCAAGTTGATTCATGTAAAGATTGTTTCATATCAAATAGATCAAAGGTTCTTTTAGAGTTATATTTCAAACTATCCGAAGTAGAAACTAGTACTTATATGTTGGATAAGAACCATTGATTAAGTTCTAGTTCAACCGTAAATACTATTGTTTGGGGCGCATTTTATAAGTATGTGTGTGTGTGTGTGTGTGCGTGCGTGCGTGCGTGCGTGCGTGCGTGCGTGCGTTTGTGTTGGTGTGTGTGTGTTTTCAGTTTTGTAAATACTATTCCACTGGCAATTACATCAACTGTGTATCTTAACTTAGCTCCTTTTTAGTTGTAAATACCAATAATTCACTTTTTAAAATCTGTTAAATAATAATGAAGAAATAACTTATTTCAAAAGGGTAGAAACATATGATATTTTCTTATAAACTACGGTAAGCGGAATATGCAAAACATTAAGGCGTCACAATTCTCCGCACAAATTGGAAATGAAGTATCTAATGCCAAAAAAAAAATCAGTGTAATATTAAATCATCAGAAATTAAACAAATTGTCAGCCCATTTGATAATTTTATATTGTGAAGTTTCATCAATGTAGATGAATAAGTTGTGTAATTATTTTACATATATCCATATAAAACGCCATGTGATTCAATAGATAATGCGGTTGTCAGCATATGTTTGTGTGTTGGGAATTAAGGACAGAAAAACCTGATAGTTGTTTTATTAATCAGAACATCGTGGTGTTAATCTTCAAAGATCAAGTTTCTACTTTACCATTGTTTGTTCAATTACCAGGTAATGTTTGCAAGTGACCGTTCGATGGTTGGTTCATTCCATAAGATGAAGCACCGGATACCGATTGTGCATAAACACCACCTCCTTGGAGATATGGTACTGCTGAGAAAAACAGAAACACATATTTGCAGAATTCAAATAAAATAATAAAGAAAGTTATGCTGTCTTGAAGTATTTAAATAACTTAGTGTCATTTTATAGATGCAGTAGTGTTTTATTTGTTATTATTTAAAATAACACTAATATTTCAATGTTTGAACCTAAATGGCCTGCACCTTTGCATTCAATAAAATTGCACTAATTATCATTTGATCAGTCGAGCTAAATCTCACGAATATAAACCACAGATATGTCTCAGGTATTCTGGATTCAGATAGGAACCAACACAATTTCAAGTTGATTCATGCAGAGATTGCTTCATATCAAATAGATCAAAGGTTATTTCATAGTTATGTTTCAAACTGTCCGAAGTAGACACTAGTACATATATGTTGGATAAGAAACATTGATTAAGTTCTAGTTCAACCGTAAATACTATTGTTTGGGGCGCATGTTTCAAGTGTGTGTGTGTGTGTGTGTGTGTTTTCAGTTTTCAAATACAATTCCACTGGCAATTACATCAACTGTGTATCTTAACTTTGTTTCTTTTTAGTGGTAAATACCAATAATTCACTTTTTAAAATATGTTCAATAAAACATTATTTTTGCAGAAATAACTGATTATAAAAGTGTAGAAATATATCATATTTTCTTATAAACTACGGTAAGCAGAATATATGCAAAACATTAAGACGTCACAATTCTCCGCACAAATTGGAAATGAAGTCTCAAATGCCAAAATAGATCAATGTAATAATAGATCATCAGAAAGTAAACGAATTGTCAGCCGTTTAATAATTTTATATTGTTAAGTTTCATCAATGTAGATGAATAAGTTATGTTATTATTTCACATACATCCATATGAAATGCCATGTGATTCAACAGAAAATGCGGCGGTCAGCATTTATGTGTGTGTTAGGAATTAAGGACAGAAAAACATGATAGATGTCTTATTTAACAGAACATCGTGGTGTTAATCTTCAAAGATCGAGTTTCTACTTTACCATTGTTTGTTCCATTACCAGGTAATGTTTGCAAGTGACCATTCGATGGTTGGTTCATTCCATAAGATGAAGCACCGGATACCGATTGTGCATAAACACCGCCTCCTTGGAGATACGGTACTGCTGAGAAAAACAGAAACATATATTTGCAGAATTCAAATAAAATAATAAAGAAAGTTATGCTGTTATGAATTATTTAAATAAGTTAGTCTCATTCTTATGAATGCAGTATTGTTTTGTTTGTAATTATTTGAAATAACACTAATATTTCAATGTTTGAAGCTAAATGGCCTGCACCTTTGCATTCAATAAAATTGTACTACTTATCATTTGATCAGTCGAGCTAATTCTCACGAATATAAACCACAAATATGTCTCAGGTATTCTGGATTGAGATGGGAACCAACACAACTTGAAGTTGATTCATGTAAAGATAGTTTCATATCAAATAGATCAAAGGTTCTTTCAGAGTTATATTTCAAACTGTCCGAAGTAGACACTAGTACATATATGTTGGATAAGAACCATTGATTAAGTTCTAGTCCAACCGTAAATACTATTGTTTAGGGCGCATGTTACAAGTGTGTGTTTATTTTTATATTCATTTATTTAAATACAATTCCACTGGCAATTACATCAACTGTTTGTCTTAACTGTTTCTTTTTAGTGGTAAAAACCAATGTTTCACTTTTTAAAATCTGTTAAATAATACATTATTTTGCAGAAATAACTCATTTCAAAACGGTAAAAACACATCATATTTTCTTATAAACTACGGTAATCAGAATATGCAAAACATTAAGGCATCACAATTCTCCACACAAATTGGAAATGAAATATCAAATGACAAAATAGATCAATGTAATAATAAATCATCAGAAATTTAACGAATTGTCAGCCTGTTTAATGATTTTATATTGTTGAGTTTCATCAATGTAGATGCATAAGTTGTGTAATTATTTTACATACATCCATATGAAATGCCATGTGATTCAACAGAAAATGAGGCGGTCAGCATTTATTTGTGTATTAGGAATTAAGGACAGAAAAACGTGATAGCTGTCTTATTTAACAAAACATTGTTTGTGTTAATCTTCAAAGATCGAGTTTCTACTTTACCATTGTTTGTTCCATTACCAGGTAATGTTTGCAAGTGACCATTCGATGGTTGGTTCATTCCATAAGATGAAGCACCGGATACCGATTGTGCATAAACACCACCTCCTTGGAGATACGGTACTGCTGAGAAAAACAGAAACACATATTTGTAGAATTCAAATCAAATAATAATGAAATTTATGCTGTTTTGAAGTATTTAAATAACTTAGTGTCTTTCATATAGATGCAGTAGTGTTTTATTTGTTATTATTTAAAATAACACTTATATTTCAATGTTTGAACCTAAATGGTCTGCACCTTGGCATTCAATAAAATTGCACTATTTATCATTTGATTAGTCGAGCTAAAATTCAGACGGGAACCAACACAACTTCAAGATGATTCATGTTAAGATTGTTTCATATCATATAGATCAAAGGTTCTTTCAGAGTTATGTTTCAAACTGTCCGAAGTAGACACTAGTACATATATGTTGGATAAAAACCATTGATTAAGTTCTAGTTCAACCGTAAATACTATTGTTTCGGGCGCATGCTACATGTGTGTGTGTTTTTTTATTCAGTTTTGTAAATGCAATTACATCAACTGTGTACATATATTTTCAGAATTCAAATAAAATAATAAAGAAAGTTATGCTATGTTTAAGTAATTAAATAATGTGTCATTCTTATAGATGCAGTAGTAATGTATTTGTGATTATTTAAAATATCACTAATAGTTCAATGTTTAAACCTTAATGTCCTGTACCTTGGAATTCAATAAAATGACACTACTTATCATTTGACGATAAGACGAGCTAATTCGCACGAATATAAACCACAAATATGTCTCAGGTATTCTGGATTCAGATTGGAACCAACACAACTTCAAGGTGGTTCAATAAGATTTTTCATATCAAATAAATCAAATGTTCTTTGATGGTTATGTATCAAACTGTCCGAAGAAACTATTACGTAGGGTGTACAATAACCGTTAACTGAGTTATGATTCAACTATTAATACGATGTTTTGGGGTAGTCTACACCAGAACCTGATGTCTCCAGAATTAGGTCTATTAAACATTAATGGAAAAGTAGGGAAGTCTATACCTGTCCAACAATTCAAATCAATTGAATGCTTACCAAACTCTGACGTCATTCAAACTTTCAGTTGAAGCAACTGGCCAATCAACCTGCTTAAATGTGGCTTTCCTAACATTGCTATTTAATTGACCCAATTCGTATAGCTGGGTCCTTACTACAGGCCATTGTTTATAAATACAATTTTAGTGAGTCAATGTTTATAAATACAATTTTAGTGGCAATTACATACACGATGCTTCTCTTGTAATTTAGGCATTTGACATATAAATAATATTTTGATAAATAATTTTTGAAATATGTATATTTTAAATTTTCACCATCAATTGTATTCATTATAATTTGGCAACCAAAATCATCGTTTTGCGATATTCTAAATGTAATCAACCAACTTTAAAAATTAATTATTTTTATTTACTACTAAAATGACAGTTCAACTTATTCATAAGGCATGTTTATGTCCATAAATTATGTTCATAAAATAAAAAAAAAACTTTGGTTGAAATATGTTTCCCAAGCAATAGTAGTCAACTTCTGTTAATGACACTGTTGAATAAGAAAAGGTGACCCATTTTAAGGGAAATAACTCATTTTGAAGCATTGTATTAGTATTATATTATATCCGGAAATTAACAATCTTTTAGTATTTGATGGTGACACTTGTTATAATTGTTACAATAATGTTCCATTTTCATAACATCATTATGTACAATACATGGTGAATATCTATAAGTTGGCTGTTTTAAACCAATTAGAGTAGTAAGAAAGTGTCTATTTTGGTAAATCTTTATTGTTATAAGCTGGGTGTGTAGGAATGTAGGTAGGTAGGTAGGTAGATGTGCATTTTAATTCATTTTTTTATAATTCTTAGGTAGCGTTTTGAAAGAAGCTTAAATCAAGTTAGTTTACATCGTCTCAAAATTTATCAATTGGATTTAAATCTATTTTTACTATTAAATGTTTCAAGTTATTTATATAAACTTAAAGAAATCAAATATATCACCTGCATGTCTGTTTTCCGTGTCATTGTTGGAAGATATCTGATGATTACTGTTGCCAAAACTATTGCCACTAAAGCCGTTCCACATAATTCTGAAAATCAGTAAGTATTAGTCATGCAGTTGATCATTGCTTTGTCAAAACTGAAGTGTCGCAAATACAGAAATATATAGACATGCAACTTTAATGAATACAGAAATAGCACCTATAACCATCACTGACGTACATGCTGTTAAACGGAAACTCAAGCATAAACAATATATGTCCAAGTGGAGACATAACATTCCGTGGACACAACCACCACTACAGCACAAAGTATCAATGTATAGAATACTATACTGAATGGAACAGCTAACCTGCCACATTTGTATTTCCATTAGTTTCGTCAAACTATTGACCAACGTTATTATACTTTGTATACGACATAAACAGACAGGTATGAACTTATTTTATATAGGTCGCTTGCACAATTATATACAAATTCCCATGTTGGCGAGCCCGGGTTAGCTGTTCCGTTCAGTATATATATATATATATATATATATATATATATATATATATATATATATATATATATATATATATATATGGGCTATACAGACATACAAATAAGTAACAGGGGTTACCTTTAGTGGTATTTATATTCTGATGACTTCACATTATGACGTGGTTCTTTTGTACTTTGGTGTGGTTCGCTGGCATTTTTATTTGGTCAATTTATATTCTGATGTGATCCTTTCGCATTATTATTAGGTTTCTTTTTTTAAGTATTTGATTCGACGTCAGTCATTCCAACGACCTTAACTAAAGATCTCTGATTTTTTTTAATTGTATAGAGGCTGTACTAAAGAAAATAATTATAAATTTGATCATTCAGTTTTATGTTTAAATAAATTAGTAAAAGACAAGCCCTATGGAAACATATCAACACTCATGATGGAAATAAGGGAAATCTATTTCGTTTTCAAAAAAGAAACGAGAATATAATTTTACAACAAATTTCCGACATTGAAAAACTTCTAGAAAAAAAATGCGGAATTAGAAACAATTCAGTGTTAATTAAAAGAAATGAAAAGAAAACATAAAATAAATGGGGAGGTCATAATTTCACAGGCAATAAATATAACAGATGGCGAAAAACCAACCAACTACTTTTACGTTTATTAATCTCATAATAATATAAACAAAATAAATCAAAATTGGAAAAAGACAGATTATCAATTTTAATTGATCAAAATGAAACATTAAACGAAACTGATAACTTTAACAAAACACAGTATAATAGTATAGATAATTATTTAACAGAATATTGATCTAAGTGAAACTTAAAAACATCTCAATATATCGAAGCTTCATCAGTTAGAATCCAGTAGTTAGAAGGTCAACTTTCATATTCAGAATTAACTGCTAAATTAAAAAAGATGGATAACAATTGCAGCCATGGAAGTAGTGGATTAACATGTGAATTTCTTTTGGAGGAGGAGAGGGGAGAATTTTCATGAGAGAGCTTAACCACGGTTACAAAATAGGAGGATTATTTCTAGCTCAAAGTAGAGCATAATTACTCAGTCTTATCCTGAAATATTCTAAAACAACTATCGCCCAATAACCGTATTAAATACTGTATACAGAATGGTTTTCTCTCCGGCAGCCAATATAATAAAAATTGTACTCTGTAACCTTATAAATAGAACTCACACTACGTGTATCAGAATTAAACATACCGTATTATGTTGTGGTTTGAAGATGACTAATACCTTTGCATTAAAAGCAACATGGTTTAGATGACTACTGTTTTTAAAAAAAGCAAGAATGTTAATAAGTAAATTCTTTAAGATGTAACCAAAGTATCTTGCTGTGATAGCATGTATTTAAACAAATAGTATCAAGTGAAACAAATACATTTTGAAGAGATGTTCTACAATCACATATTTAAATTTTAAAAGCTTATCCACCTGTTAACAATAAACATTTTACAATGCATTTATATATTTTATAAAAGGTGGTGGACATTTATATTCTTTCAAGAACTGACCACTACATACAATATGCCTCTATCAGTAATGCAATTCAAAAGATATAAAAAAAATGAAATAAATTAATCGTTGAAGAGGTTAATGTTTCCATGAAGAAGGTTCTTGAAAATGTTAATGTTCCCATGAAGAACATTCTTGAAGATGTTAATATCCACATGAAGAAGATTTTTGAAGATGTTAATGTCCCCATGAAAAATTTTCTTGAAGATGTTAATGTTCCCATGAAGAAGATTCTTGAAGATGTTAATATACCCGTGAAAAAGATTTTTGAAGATGTAAATGTTCCCATGAAGAACATTTTTGAAGATGTTAATGTTCCAATCAAGAAGATCTTGAAGATGTTAATTTTTTTCATTGAAGAAGATGTTGATGTTCCCATAAAGAACCTTTCTTGAAGATGTTAATGTCCCCATGAAGAAGATTCTTGAAGATGTTAATGAACCCATGAAGAAGATATTTAAAGATGTTAGTGTTCCAGTGAAGAAGATACTTGAAGATGTTAATGTTTCTATGAATAATATTCTTGAAGATGTTAACGTCCCCATGAAGATGATTCTTGAAGATGTTAATGTTGCCATGAATTTTTTTCATTGAAGAAGATTTTTGAAGATGTTGATGTTCCCATAAAGAACCTTTCTTGAAGATGTTAATGTCCCCATGAAGAAGATTCTTGAAAATGTTAATGTACACATGAAGAATATTTTTTAAAATGTCAATGTCCCCATGAAGAAGATTCTTGAAGATGTTAATGTTCCATTGAAGAACATTCTAGCAGATGTTAATGTCCCCATGAAGAAGGTTCTTGAAAATGTTAATGTTCCCATAAAAAGAATATTTTTGAAGATGTTAATGTCCCCATGAAAAAGATTTTTGAAGATGTTTATGATCCCATGAAGAAGATTCTTGAAGATGTTAATGTACCCATGAAGAAGATTCTTGAAGATGTTAATGTTCCCATGAAGAACATTCTTGAAGATGTTAATGTACCGATGGAGAAGATTCTTGAACATGCTAATGTCCCCCTGCAGAATATTCTTGAAGATGTAAATGTTCACATGAAGAAGATTCTTGAAGATGTTAATGTTCCCATGAAGAACATTGTTGAAGATGTAAATGTACACATGAGGAATATTTTTAAGATATTAATGTCCCCGTGAAGAAGATTCTTGAAGATGTTAATATTTTCATGAAGAAAATTCTTGAAAATGTTAATGTTCCCATGAAGAACATTCTTGAAGATGTTTATGTCCCATTGAAGAATATTTTTGAAGATGTTAATGTCCCCATGAAAAAGATTCTTGAAGATGTTAATGAACATATGAAGAAGATTCTTGAAGATGTTATTATACCCATGAAGAAGATTCTTGAAGATGTTATTGTTCCCATGAAGAACATTCTTAAAGATGTTAATGTCCCCGTAAAGAAGATTCTTGAAGATTTTAATGAACCCATGAAGAAGATTTTTGAAGATGTTAATGTTCCCATAAAGAACATTCTTGAAGTTGTTAATGTCCCCATGAAGAAGATTCTTGAAGATGTTAATGTACCAATGAAGAAGATTTTTAAAGATGGTAATGTTCCAATGAAGAAGATTCTTGAAGATGTTAATTTCCCCATGAAGAAGATTCTTGAAGACGTTAATGCTCAATTGAAGAAAATTCTTGAAGATGTTAATGTCCCCATGAAAAAGGTTCTTGAAAATGTTAATGTACCCATGAAGAGGATTCTTGAAGATGTAAATGTTCCCATGAAGAACATTCTTGAAGATGTTAATATCCACATGAAGAAGATTTTTGAAGATGTAAATATACCCCTGAAGAAGATTCTTGAAGATGTTAATGTTCCCATGAAGAAGATTCTTGAAGATATTAATGTCCCCATGAAGAATATTCTTGAAGATGTAAATGTCCCCATGAAGAAGGTTCTTGAAGATGTTAATGTTCCCATGAAGAAGATTCTTGAAGATATTAATGTACACATGAGGAATATTTTTAAGATGTTAATGTCCTCGTGAAGAAGATACTTGAACATGTTTATGTTTCCATGAAGAAGATTCTTGAAGGTGTTAATGTTCCAATGAAAAAGATTCATGAAGATGTTTATGTTTTCAAGAACAATATTTTTGAAGATGTTTATGTTCCCATGAAGAAGATTCTTGAAGATGTTTATGTTTCCATGAAAAAGGTTCTTGAAGATGTTAATGTCCCCATGAAGAAGATTTTTGAAGATGCTAATGTTCCCATGAATAAGATTCTTGAAGATGTAAATGTCACCATGGAGAATGTTCTTGAAGATGTTAATGTTCCCGTGAAGAACATTCTTGAATATGTAAATGTTCCCATGAAGAAAATTATTTAAGATGTAAATGTTCGCGTGAAGAAGATTTTTGAAGATGTTAATGTTCCCATGAAGAATATTTTTGAAAATAATAATGTTCCCATGAAGAAGATTATTGAAGATAGTAATGTTCTAATGAAGAAGATTATTGAAGATGTTGATGTCTCCATGAAGAAGATTCTTGAAGATGTTAATGTGCCCATGTAAAATGTTCTTGCCGAGATGTTAATGTTTCCATGAAGAAGATTCTTGATGATGTAAATGTCCCCATGAAGAAGATTTTTGAAGATGTTAAAGTTCCCATGAAAAAGATCTTGGAAGATGTTAATGTCACCATGAAGAATATTCTTGAAAATGTTAATGTTCCCGTGAAGAATAGCCTTGAAGATGTTAATGTTACCATGAAAAAATTCTTGAAGATGTAAATGTTCGCATAAAAAAGATATTTTAAGATGTAAATGTTGCCATGAACAAGATTCTTGAAGATGTTAATGTCCCCATGAAGAAGATCTTGAAGATGTTAATGTCCCCATGAAGAAGATTCTTGACGATAATAATGTCCCCATGAAGAAGATATTGAAGATGTTAATGTCCCCATGAAGAAGATTCTTGAAGATAGTAATGTCCCCATGCAGAATATTCTTAAAGATGTTGATGTCCACATGAAGAATATTCTTGAAGATGTTAATGTACACCTGAAGAAGATTCTTGAAGATGTTAATGTTCCCATGAAGAAGATTCTTGAAGATGCTAATGTCCCTATGAAGAATATTCTTGAAAATGTTAATATTCACATGAAGAAGATTCTTGAAGATATTAATGTACCCCTGAAGAAGATTCTTGAAGATGTTAATATTCCAATGAAGAAGATTCTTGAAGATGCTAATGTCCCCATGAAGAATATTTTTGAAGATAATAATTTTCTCATGAAGACGATTATTGAAGATGTAAATGTTCCCATGAAGAAGATTCCTGAAGGTGTTAATGTTTCAATGAAGAAGATTCATGAAGATGTTAATGTTCCCATGAAGAATATTTTGGAAGATATTAATGTTCCCATGAAGAAGATTCTTGAAGATGTTTATGTTCCCATGAAGAATATTCTTGAAGATGTTAATGTTCCCGCGAAAAAGATTCTTGAAGAAGTTAATATTCCCATGAAGAATATTTTTGAAGATAATAATGTCCCCATGAAGAAGATTATTGAAGATAATAATGTTTATGAAGACGATTCTTGAAGATGTTGATGTTCCTATCAAGAATTTTCTTGAAGATGTTAATGTGCCGATGAAAAAGATTCTTGAAGATGTTGATGTCCCCATGAAAAAGGTTCTTGCCGAGATGTTAATGTTTCCATGAAGAAGATTCTTGATGGTGTTAATGTTCCCATGAAGAATATATTTGAAGATGCTAATGTCACAATGAAGAATATTCTTGAAGATGTTAATGTTCCCGTGAAGAGGAGTCTTGAAGATGTTAATGTTTGCATGAAGAAAATTCTTGAAGATGTTAATGTTCGCATGAAGAAAATTATTGAAGATGTTAATGTTCGCATGAAGAAGGTTCTTGAAGATGTTAATGTTTCAATGATGAAAATTCTTGAAAATGTTAATGTTCCCATGAAGAACATTCTTGAAGATGTTTATGTCCCCATGAAGAACATTCTTGAAGATATAAATGTCCCCATGAAGAAGATTCTTGACGATAATAATGTCCCCATGAAGAAGATCTTGAAGATGTTAATGTCCCCATGAAGAAGATTCTTGAAGATAGTTATGTCCCCATGCAGAAGATTCTTAAAGATGTTGATGTCCACATGAAGAATATTCTTGAAGATGTTAATGCACCCCTGAAGAAGATTCTTGAAGATGTTAATGTTTGCATGAAGAAAATTCTTGAAGATGTGAATGTTCGCATGAAGAAAATTATTGAAGATGTTAATGTTCGCATGAAGAAGATTCTTGAAGATGTTAATGTTTCAATGAAGAAAATTCTTGAAAATGTTAATGTTCCCATGAAGAACATTCTTGAAGATAGAAATGTCCCCATGAAGAACATTCTTGAAGATGTTAATGTCCCCATGAAGAAGATTCTTGAAGATAGTAATGTCCCCATGCAGAAGATTCTTAAAGATGTTGATGTCCAAATGAAGAATATTCTTGAAGATGTTAATGTACCCCTGAAGAAGATTTTTGAAGATGTTAATGTTCCCATGAAGAAGATTCTTGAAGATGCTAATGTCCCTATGAAGAATATTCTTGAAAATGTTAATATCCACATGAAGAAGATTCTTGAAGATATTAATGTACCCCTGACGAGATTCTTTAAAATGTTAATGTTCCAATGAAGAAGATTCTTGAAGATGCCAATGTTCCAATGAAGAAGATTCTTGAAGATGCTAATGTCCCCATGAAGAATATTTTTGAAAATAATAATGTCCCCATAAAGAAGATTATTGAAAATAATAATGTTCTCATGAAGACGATTCTTGAAGATGTAAATGTTCCCATAAAGAAGATTATTGAAGCTGTTAATGTTCCAATGAAGAAGATTCATGAAGATGTTAATGTTCCCATGAAGAATATTTTGGCAGATGTTAATGTTCCCATGAAGAAGATTCTTGAACATGTTTATGTTCCCATGAAGAATATTCTTGAAGATGTTAATGTTCCCGCGAAGAAGATTCTTGAAGATGTTAATGTTCCCATGAAGAATATTTTTGAAGATAATAATGTCCCCATGAAGAAGATTATTGAAGATAATAATATTTATGAAGACGATTCTTGAAGATGTTGATGTTCCCATCAAGAATTTTCTTGAAGATGTTAATGTGCCGATGAAAAAGATTCTTGAAGATGTTGATGTCCCCATGAAAAAGGTTCTTGCAGAGATGTTAATGTTTCCATGAAGAAGATTCTTGATGATGTTAATGTTCCCATGAAGAATATTTTTGAAGATGTTAATGTTCCCATGAAGAAGAATTTGGAATATGTTAATGTCACAATGAAGAATATTCTTGAAGATGTTAATGTTCCCGTGAAGAAGAGTCTTGAAGATGTTAATGTTTGCATGAAGAAAATACTTGAAGATGTTAATGTTCGCATGAAGAAAAAATTATTGAAGATGTTAATGTTCGCATGAAGAAGATTCTTGAAAATGTTAATGTTCCCATGAAGAACATTCTTGAAGATGTTTATGTCCCCATGAAGAAGATTCTTGAAGATGTTAATATACCCATGAAGAATATTATTGAAGATGTTAATGTCCCCATGAAGAAGATTATTGAAGATGTTAATGTCCCCATGAAGGAGATCTTGAAGATGTTAATGTCCCCATGAAGAATATTCTTGAAGATAGTAATGTCCCCATGAAGAAGATTATTGAAGATAATAATGTCCCCATGCAGAACATTCTTGAAGATAGAAATGTCCCCATGAAGAACATTCTTGAAGATGTTAATGTCCCCATGAAGAAGATTCTTGAAGATAGTAATGTCCCCATGCAGAAGATTCTTAAAGATGTTGATGTCCAAATGAAGAATATTCTTGAAGATGTTAATGTACCCCTGAAGAAGATTTTTGAAGATGTTAATGTTCCCATGAAGAAGATTCTTGAAGATGCTAATGTCCCTATGAAGAATATTCTTGAAAATGTTAATATCCACATGAAGATGATTCTTGAAGATATTAATGTACCCCTGACGAGATTCTTTAAAATGTTAATGTTCCAATGAAGAAGATTCTTGAAGATGCCAATGTTCCAATGAAGAAGATTCTTGAAGATGCTAATGTCCCCATGAAGAATATTTTTGAAAATGATAATGTCCCCATAAAGAAGATTATTGAAAATAATAATGTTCTCATGAAGACGATTCTTGAAGATGTAAATGTTCCCATAAAGAAGATTATTGAAGCTGTTAATGTTCCAATGAAGAAGATTCATGAAGGTGTTAATGTTCCCATGAAGAATATTTTGGCAGATGTTAATGTTCCCATGAAGAAGATTCTTGAACATGTTTATGTTCCCATGAAGAATATTCTTGAAGATGTTAATGTTCCCGCGAAGAAGATTCTTGAAGATGTTAATGTTCCCATGAAGAATATTTTTGAAGATAATAATGTCCCCATGAAGAAGATTATTGAAGATAATAATATTTATGAAGACGATTCTTGAAGATGTTGATGTTCCCATCAAGAATTTTCTTGAAGATGTTAATGTGCCGATGAAAAAGATTCTTGAAGATGTTGATGTCCCCATGAAAAAGGTTCTTGCAGAGATGTTAATGTTTCCATGAAGAAGATTCTTGATGATGTGAATGTTCCCATGAAGAATATTTTTGAAGATGTTAATGTTCCCATGAAGAAGAATTTGGAATATGTTAATGTCACAATGAAGAATATTCTTGAAGATGTTAATGTTCCCGTGAAGAAGAGTCTTGAAGATGTTAATGTTTGCATGAAGAAAATTCTTGAAGATGTTAATGTTCGCATGAAGAAATAATTATTGAAGATGTTAATGTTCGCATGAAGAAGATTCTTGAAAATGTTAATGTTCCATTGAAGAACATTCTTGAAGATGTTTATGTCCCCATGAAGAAGATTCTTGAAGATGTTAATATACCCATGAAGAATATTATTGAAGATGTTAATGTCCCCATGAAGAAGATTATTGAAGATGTTAATGTCCCCATGAAGGAGATCTTGAAGATGTTAATGTCCCCATGAAGAATATTCTTGAAGATAGTAATGTCCCCATGAAGAAGATTATGGAAGATAATAATGTCCCCATGCAGAATATTTTCAAGATGTAAATGTTCCCATGAAGAAGATTTTTGAAGATAGTAATGTCCCCATGAAGAAGATATTGAAGATGTTAATGTCCCCTTGAAGAAGATTCTTGAAGAGAGTAATGTCCCCATGAAGAATATTCTTGAAGATAATAATGTCCCCATGAAGAAGATTCTTAAAGATGTTGATATCCATATGAAGAATATTCTTGAAGATGTTAATGTACCCCTGAAGAAGATTCTTGAAGATGTTAATGTTCCCATGAAGAAGATTCTTGAAGATGTTAACGTCCCAATGAAGAATATTTTTGAAGATGTTAATATCCACATGAAGAAGATTCTTGAAGATACTAATGTACCCCTGAAGAAGATTCTTGAAGATGTTAATGTTCCAATGAAGAAGATTCTTGAAGATGCTAATGTCCCCATGAAGAATATTTTTGAAAATAATAATGTCCAAATGAAGAAGATTATTGAAGATAATAATTTTCTCATGAAGACAATTCTTGAAGATGTAAATGTTCCCATGAAGAAGATTCTTGAAGGTGTAAATGTTTCAATGAAGAAGATTCATAAAGATGTTAATGTTCCCATGAAGCATATTATGGAAGATGTTAATGTTCCTATGAAGAAGATTCTTGAAGATGTTTATGTTCGCATGAAAAAGGTTCTTGAAGATGTTAATGTCCCCATGAACAAGATTCTTGAAGATGTTATTGTTCCCATGAAGAATATTTTTGAAGATAATAATGTCCCCATGAAGAAGATTATTGAAGATAATAATGTTTATGAAGACGATTCTTGAAGATGTTGATGTTCCCATCAAGAATTTTCTTGAAGATGTTAATGTGCCGATGAAAAAGATTCTTGAAGATGTTGATGTCCCCATGAAAAAGGTTCTTGCCGAGATGTTAATGTTTCCATGAAGAAGATTCTTGATGGTGTTAATGTTCCCATGAAGAATATTTTTGAAGATGTTAATGTTCCCATGAAGAAGATTTTGGAATATGTTAATGTCACAATGAAGAATATTCTTGAAGATGTTAATGTTCCCGTGAAGAAAAGTATTAAAGATGTTAATGTTTGCATGAAGAAAATTCTTGAAGATATGAAGAACATTCTTGAAGATGTTAATGTTTCAATGAAGAAAATTCTTGTAAATGTTAATGTTCCCATGAAGAACATTCTTGAAGATGTTTATGTCCCCATGAAGAAGATTCTTGAAGATGTTAATATACCCATGAAGAAGATTATTGAATATGTTAATGTCCCCATGAAGAAGATTATTGAAGATGTTAATGTCCCTATGAAGGAGATCTTGAAGATGTTAATGTCCCCATGAAGAAGATTTTTGAAGATAGTAATGTCCCCATGAAGAAGATTATTGAAGATAATAATGTCCCCATGCAGAATATTTTAAAGATGTAAATGTTCCGATGAAGAAGATTCTTGAAGATGTTAATGTCCCTATGAAGAAGATCTTGAAGATTTTATGTCCCCATGAGGAAGATTCTTGAAGAGAGTAATGTCCCCATGAAGAATATTCTTGAAGATAATAATGTCCCCATGCAGAAGATTCTTAAAGATGTTGATGTCCACATGAAGAATATTCTTGAAGATGTTAATGTACCCCTGAAGAAGATTCTTGAAGATGTTAATGTTCCCATGAAGAAGATTCTTGAAGATTCTAACGTCCCAATGAAGAATTTTCTTGAAGATGTTAATATCCACATGAAGAAGATTATTGAAGATATTAATGTACCCCTGAAGAAGATTCTTTAAGATGTTAATGTTCCAATGAAGAAGATTCTTGAAGATGCTAATGTCCCCATGAAGAATATTTTTGAAAATAATAATGTCCCAATGAAGAAGATTATTGAAGATAATAATGTTCTCATGAAGACAATTCTTGAAGATGTAAATGTTCCCATGAAGAAGATTCTTCAAGGTATAAATATTCCAATGAAGAAGATTCATGAAGATGTTAATGTTCACATGAAGAATATTTTGGAAGATGTTAATATTCCCATGAAGAAGATTCTTGAAGATGTTTATGTTCCCATGAAAAAGGTTCTTGAAAATGTTAATGTCCCCATGAAGAAGATTTTTGAAGATGTTTATGTCACCATGAAGAATATTCTTGAAGATGTTAATATCCCCGCGAAGAAGATTCTTGAAGATGTTAATGTTCCCATGAAGAATATTTTTGAAGATCATAATGTCCCATGAAGAAGATTATTAAAGATAATAATGTTTTCATGAAGACGATTCTTGAAGATGTTGATGTTCCCATCAAGAAGATTCTTGAAAATGTTAATGTGCCGATGAAAAAGATTTTTGAAGATGTTGATGTCCCCATGAATAAGGTTCTTGCCGAGATGTACATGTTTCCATGAAGAAAATTCTTGATGATGTTAATGTTCCCATGAAGAATATTTTTGAAGATGTTAATGTCCCCATGAAGAAGATTCTTGAAGATGTTAATGTTCCCATGAAGAACATTCTTAAAGATGTTAATGTTCCCATGAAGAAGATTTTGGAATATGTTAATGTCACAATGAAGAATACTCTTGAAGATGTTAATGTTCCCATGAAGAAGAGTGTTGAAGATGTTAATGTTCGCATGAAGAAAATTCTTGAAGATGTTAATGTTCGCATGAAGAAAATTATTGAAGATGTTAATGTTTGCATAAAGAAAATTTTTGAAGATGTTAATGTCCCCATGAAGAAGATAATTGAAGATGTTAATGTCCCCATGAAGGAGATCTTGAAGATGTTAATGTCCCCATGAAGAAGATTCTTAAAGATAGTAATGTCCCCATGAAGAAGATTATTGAAGATAATAATGTCCCCATGCAGAATATTCTTAAAGATGTTGATCTCCCCATGAAGAAGATTCTTGAAGATGTTAATGTGCCCATGAAAAAGATTCTTGAAGATGTAAATGTTCCCATGAAAAACATTCATAAAGAGGTTAATGTTCCAATGAAGAAGATTCTTGAAGAAATCCACCGAAGATTATATATGAAGACGCTGTTTATTTAGCACATCATATTGTAAAAGACAGACCACATCTGAAAGAAAACTTACTCCATCAAAATGGAAAAACCCACATCAGAATAACAAGGGACCACATATGAATGACAAGTAACAATCACAGAATGTAAAGTGACCGTATCGGAATATAAAGGAGCCACACCATGGTGTTAAGTGACCGTATCAGAGCGTAAAAGAACCACATTGTTATATAAATTGACCCCATTAAAATGTAAAATAACCATTATAAGAATGAAAAGGAACCACATTAGAATGCAAAGAAAACTCACCAGAAGGTATTGTGGCCATATCAGAATATAAAGCGACTACGTCAGAATAAGAAATAAACCAGATAAGAATGAAAGAACAAATATTAGAATGTAAATTGATCTTAACAGAATGTAAAGTGACCACATCAGAATGGAAAGTGACCACATCAGAATATAAAGTGACTGCTATATCAGAATGTTAATTGATCTTAGCAAATAAAAACAGCCATCAAAGTAGTGTTTGTCGTTCTATATTATATCTGCAAAGCTATGTATGCACAACAAATGTTCAAAACATGTCCGAATACAAACGCAATGGTTCTTTCATAATTAAACAAACATTACATTGATGTTAAGTAAATGTAAGTGAATGTACTGCTTAAAAATGGTAATATTGTTCTTTGAATGTGTAGAATGTCAAATGTTCTTTTATAAGGCAAATTGATCTTGACTAAACATGTTCAAAGATTGGAATACATGGGTGTACTTGTTTTCAGTAATAAGGTCTTCATTTAATGTACTATTCCAAGTACATGTATTCACTTTTACGCAAAATCAGTATCGCTTCTCAAAGAAGTACATACACTTTTTCAATAATTTGTGGTATGAATGTTTGGACTTGCATTGTTTGAAGAAGTGCCATATAACTGTTAACTTAAAAATAAAAAACAGAAGCCATTCTGTATGTACATAGCTAACAATGCACTAAGTGTATCGCCTCTTTTATAAGAGGGCGTTTTATTACACTAAATTACCCTCAAGTGCCTTATAAAAGGCACATGTCCATAATTGTATAACATCACTGACAGATGCCTTGCCTATCACTTCCATATATCACTGACAGATGCCTTGCCTATCACTTCCATATAATGGGCATATGTCCATATTTGTAAAACATCACTGACAGATGCCTTGCTTATCACTTCCATATAACACTGACAGATGCCTTGCCTATCACTTCCATATAAGGGGCATATGTCCATATTTGTAAAACATCACTGACAGATGCCTTGCCTATCACTTCAATATAATACTGACAGATGCCTTGCCTATCACTTCCATATAAGGAGCACATGTCCGAATTTGTGAAACATCTGGTACATTGAGTTCCATTTTACTACAATATTGGTGATGTTTTAAACAGATTAATAGCCCACGATTCTTGACATTTGTTTTGTTGTAGAACAAAATTTCATACTTTAAGTGAGTAGGCCAAAAAACACACTTTGGACTATGTAAATTATGTAGGCTTTGCTCGCACATGATACATATAGTGTTTTACTACTATTTTCAAATATGGAATAGTAAAGATATGTCCTTCCCGGAAATGACCAAGAACATCCGAATGAAATTTATTTAAAGTTAATATTGGCAATAGAATATAATAGAAGCTTCAACAAAATAGTGTCACTTATTTTTAATGTTAATATTTCGATTAATTGCTTCAGATGATTATAGTCCGTAGTTTATGACCATGTTTTATTGAAACGTGTTAATTTTTATAAAATAACACAATCATATGAACTTCTTTTTTCCGCAAAAAATGTAATACTGTGACAAACATATGTTATTCTACAATAGTTATATTATCAATGTCTTATCGATAGCTTCTCTTCGTTTCTTGTGCTAAAATTAATACACATATATTGTATATGAAAACTGAAAGTTGAAAAAAAACCCATCTGTTCAACAATTTTAACACAAATATAAAAGCCGAAAAAACATTAGATATATAATTAAAAACGTTGAACTCAGCATACAGTTTTAGTCCCAGTACTGTTTAAAGTTACACCATCCAACACCAAACGATCCACCGAAATGCGGAAGTAATTCTTTCCAAGTATATTAATCATAACAATAACGATAAGACTATTTAGGTCAATATATGAAAATAAATATTGGAAAAGCTTTTTAAACATTTAAATATCTATATTCGTTTCAAATTAGCTTGACTTAGTATCAAAATAAAATGATAAAAGTAATAAATACATAAAGGGGAAAACGCAACACACAAACCTGGCTCTCTAAGGGTAAAACGAATATCCTTTTTGTTTGCAGCAGGTAAACGCCATGTTGGAATCTAATTTCACCTACAAACTAAATACCCGTTTGTTACCGAGTGCTTTAGTTATATATAGATATAGGTATAGATAAAGCGGGTAATATTACCGTTTCGAATGCAAACTTTAACCTGTGTTTTGTTATTATTTTTTATAAACATACATAAATTATAATGTACTTGTTCGTTTTCATAACCTTATAAGTTGATTAGTGAGATACACTAATCGCATGTAGCGTATTACACTTTAGGAGGACATTTATAAGGACATATAGACCATTATCAACAGTTTGGGTAAACGAGACTTAAAAAAATACAACAACCAAACGTATCCACCATTCATAATTAACCAATTTTTATCAAGAACTCAAACTATCTTGTCTCTTTTGAAAATTCCTGTATAAGCACTGTGTATGATTCTTGAAGTGTATTCATGTTGCCTGGTCTAGTGGTGCAGAATCGGACCCGGAATTGGAGGGTCGTGGGTTCGAACCTCTGCCACGGAAATGCAGTATGTCCTTGTGAAAGACACTTTAAGTACTAGTTCTACCCAGAAAGGCTTCGAGCGTGATTTGTAAAAGTAAGAAATTGTTAAATGATTTGAATACGTTGAAAGGTAGATGTGCATATTAGGCCGTGAGCTAAACAAAAAATTGGTAACATTTTTCTGGCAAATTCCCCCTATGATTTTTTGAAAGATATATATCTCGACACCAAAACAAATCTGGGGGGCCATAATATTATCTCGGGCACAGCTTAATGTCTGAAAATGACCAATTCCAAAATGGCTTCCAAAATGGCCGCCAATTTCTTAAAAAATGTCATTATCTATAATATACACCCGATTTTCAAATTTTAACTGCATAAATGTATGTTTAAAGTTACTTATCACATTAATGTATGAAAATTGTAATGTTCTTCATTAAAACACACTCTGTTGAAAAATAAATGGATTTTTGTTAATAAAAACTAAAAACATCAACACCAAGAACACATTTTTGCATTAAAATTGTATAAATTTTATATTTTTTATATGTTCGATGGTATATGTCCTAATAATTTAATCAGATATGATATAAGGTTAAAAAGGATCTATAGATTTTATCAAAATTAGGTGTTAAACTCTTTTTTTTGTGTGAATTACAGCAAAATCAAAATGGGTGGGGTAAATCGCACAATATTTACACAATTTGAAAATTAGTCATAATTTATATACATATATTGGTTAATCATGTTTAACATTTATTTCTAACGAAATTAATTCATGAACACTAAAAATTGATGAAAATATAAACTTGAAATATTTATACATTTGTTTTAAACAAGAAGCCCATGTAAGTCGATCACCTGAGTAAAGGATTGACCCGGTTGGAGGCCCTAAGTTTGACAAAAGGAATCCAGACTGATCAAATTTTATACAGGGCTACCAGACAATATTAAATGTAAAATATTCAAAATACATACATTGTGCTTATTAACACTTTGTAAAAGTTAACCTCTGTGGAAGCGCTTAATTTCACCCCAGCAACCCGGTTTGAACAATCTTGATAAAGGACTATCAACCAATTGACATACAACATATCACTTGCAGAAGATTTAAGAAAGCTATATTTATGCATTCTCATGTTTACTATAGAAGTGTTTTAATACAAGGCCTCGGTAGACCCCAGTCCATTTATTAGAATAAAAAAAACTCTATCATAGGGATATTCTATAGGAAATATGAAAACATTTGACCTACGTTCTTGAGTTGAAGCTTTTTGAAAATTCACATTTTCATTTTTTCTAATCGAAGTGGTAGTCAAGTGATAGAGCTTCTGCCTTGCATGTGGTAGGTCATGGGATCGATACCCGGTCGGGTCACACCAAAGATTTAAAATGGTACTAGAATCTTCCTCATTTGGTGCTCATCACTTAGAGAATAAGTCTGGTCGACCTGTTTTCAGTATCATGTGACTGAGTGGGTATCATACCATATATCTGTGACATGCTGTTTCAGTGTGACAACGCTTACAATATTGTTTGATTCAAGTAGACACCATCTCGATATGACTGAAACAATTTTGAAAGGGACACTTAACACCATACAAAATTAATCCCTTCTCTTCTACCCCTGCTCGTCCCTTATTGATATTTATTCCTCTTTAAAGGACCCAGTATCAACTATAATGATTTAACAATGCTCAAGATCTGAAGATGATACTTTTGAAAATCCACAATTCCATCTCTTTTTAGACCCCTGCTGAAACTTTATGGGGATCATAAGATCACTGTTAAAGGACCCAGTTCCAAGTGTTATTACTAAACAATAGAGTTCTCAAGATGAATAAGATATAATTCCAAAAATAGATCAGAAAAACATTCAGCTCCATAGGTATCTAACTAACATGTCAAAATATTAACACTTTCGTTGGTTGTATTTTGCTGAATGCAAGCCAATCCCTGATCTGTATTTAATTGATTATGCTATTTAAAGAAATACACTTTTTATAGCAGGGTGAAGATATATGCACTCAATCCTTTAACTATAGTGTGTATATTCTAATCAAACCAAACGTCCATAGCAGGATAAGGGTTAAAGGACGCAGTCGTCCCAATTGTTATGATTAAACAATGATCCAGCTCTTAAGATGATCAAAATAATTTCCTTTTCTTGGCCTCCAATAAGCCCTAACCCTTTCATTTGAACAAACTTGAATCTTCTATTCATAGGTATATCTATACTGAATAAAAACGAATTTGGCTGGTCGGTTATTGAAACTTTATTAAATTAAGATTTCTCGTGGCCAGGGCCTATTATGGTCTTGGCACAAATAAACCTGAGAGATACTTATTACAAAAATCAAAGCCAGGTATTGCACTTTCAAAGAAGAATATTGTTGAAATTTTGAATAAGAAAACAACTGATAAGCCTCTGGGACGGGTCCAGTCATGGCACCAGTGTCTTGATTTGAACAAAATTCGCGTAAGAATGCTTCACTTAAAATTTGGTGAAAACCTATCGAGCAGTATCTGAGGAGTGATTTATAGAAATTGTTGACAGACATTCGAGCTAATAGGTATTTAAGTGATCTTTAGCCATATAAAAGCATCTTGTAAGTGATTAGAAACAGTTGTATATTTTTTTCATCTGTTTTTCAACTGTCAAAAAAATTATCCTACCTAAACCATAGGCATTTAAATACCTATTCGGACATGCGGACAGACCGACAGATGTATGTATGGACGAAAAGCTATTCTACTAGCTAAGTTAAGACTTATCCATATTGATTTTGAAGCACAGATCATTCAAAAAGATGACAATTTAGACCAAGAAATATTCTTAAGAATAAATGGTTGTGCTCTTTTATCAACAGCTACAGCAATATCTACTGCCATTGTAATGAACACAATGATTATATAATCCAACACAATGCCACGACAATCCAACACAATGATTATACAACCCAGCATAATGATAAGACAACCGAACATAATGATAAGATAACCCAACATAATGATGAGACAACCGAACACAATGCCACGACAACCCATTACAATGATTATACAACCCAACATAATGATAAGACAACCAAACATAATGATGAAACAATCCAACATGAACAGGCCCAACTCATTCGCATGACACATCGTCATCAGCTGGTTAGCATTTGTGCCATTTTTTTTTAAAAATCCAATCACAACTAAAGAAGATACGGTCCGAACAGCAGTGGACGGATGGACGAAAATGTGATCTTGACCTTTGAAGAACAGACCCAAGTCATTCGCATGACACATCATGTTGTCTTGTTAAACATTTGTGCAGAGTTATTTAAAATTCCAATCACAACTGAAGGAGATATATTGTGGACAGCATGGAACGCACGGAAGCACGACGGACGGACGCAGCCCATTTCTATACCCCCTGCTCCGCTTTACGAGCGGTGGCGAGAATAACAACTTAACGTTTATTGTCTTTATTTTATTTACTTTAGTAACCAATAATAAATCTAAATCAAATAAATATTAACAAATGAATAAATGCTTTTAAATAATATAATATGTAATATTTAGGTTGATGTATTTATTTCATCGTCATTGCGCACAATGAATCCTCATTGCAACAAGCACAATGACCATAAAAAACATAAATATGGGAATGTAGTTTGTGATTAAAGATTGTGCTCAAAAAGTTATTATATAGGAGCATTGTACGGTGTTGTCCTGGGTTGACAGGACATCATCCATGCTTCTATCAGTATGTCATGCTTTTTATTCTGACTACTAATCTTAACAAGAGCTATCAGAGTGACAGCGAGCTATACTATTCGAATATTTGTCAAAAATTACAAATTTGATTGAGACTGATGACAAATCCAAGCAAATAAGAGTTATCTAACTTACAAAATTTACAAAATTGGTAGGTCTTATTAGTAAGTCTTAAGTAGGTCTTATAACTGCAATATCTTGTATGAAGTTTCAATAAAATACATGCAGTGACTGCTGAGTTATAAAATAAGTCAAATAAAGACCCTACGATAATTTGCAAAATAATCTGACTTGATTAATTCAGTCAGTTTCATGACTTCAAAGCCATATGTAAAGTGTCAATTAACTACATTGAGTGGTTGGTGTAATATGGACTTGACGGTAATTGCATGCATAACTTTAACCAATATTTTAAGTCAAAGAAGGGCAATAATTTGCAATATATTCACGAAAGAGTTATTTAACTTAGTTATTGTAGTAGTAGAGTTGATGACTTGGAAGGCTTGCGTAAAGTTTCAATCAAATACATTGAGTGTTTTGTGAAATATGAACTTGGCGGTACTTGCATGCAAAACGTTAACAAAAATTCTAAGTTAAAGAAGGGCAATAATTTGCATTATATTCATGAAAGAGTTATTCAACTTAGTGTAGTAGCAGAGTTGATGACTTGGAAGGCTTGCGTTAAGTTTTAATCAAATACATTGAGTGGTTTGTGCGATATGGACTTTTTGGTACTTGCACTTAAAATTATAACCATAATTTCTAAGTCAAACAAGGACAATAATTTGCATAACATTCATGCAATTGTTATCTTACTTAGTTATTGTAGTATGGTTGATGACTTAGAAGGCTTGTGTAAAATTTCAAGTCAATACATACCATTGTTACTGAGATATGGACTTGATTGTACTTCCACACACAACTTTAACCAGAATTCCTAAGTCAAACAAGGGCAATAATTTGCATTATATTCTTGCAAGAGTTATCTTACTTAGTTATTGTAGTAGAAATGATGACTTGGAAGGCTTGTGTAAAGTTTCAAGTCAATACATGCCATGGTTACTGAGATATGGATTTGATTGTACATGCACGCAAAACTTTAACCAGATTTTCTAAGTCAAACAAGGGCAATAATTTGCATTATATTCTTAGAAGAGCTATCCAACTTAGTTATTGTAGTAGAAGAGTTGATTACTAGGAAGGCTTTTGTAAAGTTTCAATCAAATATATTGAGTGGTTGGTGAGATATGGACTTTATGGTTCTTGCACGTAAATTATAACCAGAATTTCTAAGTCAAACAAGGGCAATTATATGCATAACATTCATCCAAGAGTTATCTAACTTAGTTATTGAAGTAGGATTGATGACTTGGAAGGCTTGTGTAAAGTTTCAAGTCAATACATGCAATGGCTACTGAGATATGGACTTTATGGTATTTGCACGCAAAACTTAAACCAGAATTCCTAAGTCAAACAAGGGCAATAATTTGTATTATATTCATGCATGATTTATCTTACTTGGTTATTGTAGTATGGTTTCTGACTGGGAAGACTTGTGTTAAGTTTCAAGTCAATACATGCCATGGTTACTGAGATATGGCCTTGATAGTACTTGCACGCAAAACTTTAACCAGATTTTCTAATTCAAACAAGGGTAATAATTTGCATAATATTCAGTCAAAAGTTAGCTAACTTAGTTACTGTATAAGGGATGATGACTGTGAAGACTTGTATAAAGTTTCAAGTCAATACTTGCTATGGTTACTGAGATAGGGACTTGCACGCAAAACTTTAACCAGATTTTCAAACAAAGTCGAACAAGTGCAATAATTTGTATTATATTCATGCAAAAGTTATCTTACTTATGTTTTGTAGTAGAGTTGATGACTAGAAAAGGTTGTGTAAAGTTTTAAGTCAATACATGCTATGGTTACTGAGATATGGATTTGATGGTACTTGCACGCAAAACTTTAACTAGAATTCCCAAGTCAAACAAGGGTAATAATTTGCATTATATTCATGCAAGAGTTATCTTACTTAGGTATTGTAGTAGAATTGATGACTTGGAAGGCTTGTGTAAAGTTTAAAGTCAATACATGCCATGGTTACTGAGATATGGACTTGATGGTACTTGCACGCAAAACTTTAACCAAAATTCCCAAGTCAAACAAGGGTAATAATTTGCATTATATTCATGCAAGAGTTATCTTACTTAGTAATTGTAGTAGGGTTGATGACTTGGAAGGCTTGTGTAAAGTTTCAAGTCAATACATGCAATGGTTACTGAGATATGGACTTGATGGTACTTGCACGCAAAACTTTAACCAGAATTCCCAAGTCAAACAAGGGTAATAATTGCATAATATTTAAGCAAGAGTTATCAAACTGTTACCAGATTTTCTAAGTCAAGCAAGGGCAATAATTTGCATTATATTCCTGAAAGAGTTATCATACTTAGTTATTGTAGTAGAGTTGATGACTGTGAAGGCTTCTGTAAAGTTTCAATCAAATATATTGAGTGGTTGGAGAGATATAGACTTTATGGTACTTGCACGTAAAATTATAACCAGAATTTCTAAGTCAAACAAGGGCAATAATTTGCATAACATTCATGTAAGAGTTATCTAATTTAGGTTTGTTTTGTAGTAGGGTTGATGACGTGGAAGGCTTGTGTAAAGTTTCAAGTCAATACATGCAATAGTTACTGAGATATGAATTTGATTGTACATGCATGCAAAACTTTAACCAGATTTTTTAAGTCAAACAAGGGCAATGATTTGCATTATATTTATGAAAGAGTTACCTAACTTAGTTATTGTAGTAGGGTTGATGACTGGGAAAACTTGTGTAAAGTTTTAAGTCAATACATGCATTAGTCACTGAGATATGGCCTCGATAGTACTTGCACGCAAAACTATAACCAGATTTTCTAAGTCAAACAAGGGCAATAATTTTCATTATATTTAGTCAAGAGTTAGCTAACTTAGTTACTGTAGAATGGATGATGACTGTGAAGACTTGTTTAAAGTTTCAAGTCAATACATGCTATGGTTACTGAGATAGGGACTTGCACGCAAAACTTTAACCAGAATTTCTAAGGCAAACAAGGGTAATACTTTGTATTATATTCATGCGAGTTATCTTACTTAGGTATTGTAATAGAGTTGATGACTTGAAAGGATTGTGTAAAGTTTCATGTCAATACATGCAATAGTTACTGAGATATGGATTTGATTGTACATGCACACAAAACTTTAACCAGATTTTCTAAGTCAAACAAGGACAATAATTTGCATTATATTCATGAAAGAGTTATCTAACTTAGTTATTGTAGTAGGGTTGATGACTAAGAAGGCATGTTTAAAGTTTCAATCAAATACATTTAGTGGTTGGTGAGATATGGACTTGATGGTACTTGCACACAAAACTTTAACCAGATTTTCTAAGTCAAACAAGAGCAATAATTTGTATTATATTCATGCAAGAGTTATCTTTCTTAGTTATTGTAGTAGTGTTGATGACTTGGAAGGCTTGTATAAAGTTTCAAGGCAATACATGCATTGGTCACTGAGATATGGATTTGATTGTACATGCACACAAAAGTTAAACCAGATTTTTTAAGTAAAAAAAGGGCAATAATTTGCATTATATCTGTGCAAAAATTAACTTACTTAGTTATTGTAGTAGGGTTGATGACTTGGAAGGCTTGTGTAAAGTTTCAAGTCAATGCATGCAATGGTTACTGAGATATGGATTTGATTGTACATGCACGCAAAACTTTAACTAGATTTTTTAAGTCAAACAAGGGCAATAATTTGCATTATATTCACGAAAGAGTTATCTAAGTTAGTTATTGTAACAGAGTTGATGACTTGGAAGGCTTGTGTAAAGTTTAAAGTCAAATCATGCCATGGCTACTGAGATATAGACTTTATGGTACTTGCACGCAAAACTTTA